>JAYKAV010003266.1:4547904-4561153 GCA_035582835.1 Phoebastria nigripes | reverse complement strand
AAAAAAAAAAAAAAAAAAAAGAAACAATAAAAATAAACCACCGACCACCGTGACAATGCATGCCTCCCCACGGGGGAAGAGGAACAGTTGAGCAGGGGGAACGTAGTGGGGGGAAGAGGTGACGGACTTTGGCAAGTCTTTGGGGTTTTTTTTTCTGTATCTTGGCAAAAAAAAAAAGAGACCCAACATTTTCCCTTTTCTGGAATTTGTGAGATTGTTTGTGGTTGTGCAGAACCTTCTGTTTTCTCTTTCTTTTTTTTAATCCTCCATTTTCTTTTGTTCCTGTCTTCCTCCGTCCCTCTTCACTCTCTCCCCCGTATCCTACCAAATTCTATATGTTGCAAAAAGGAAAAATAAATAAAAATACATAAAATTTAAATAAAAAACAGACAACAAAATAAAATAAAATAAAACCTAGACTGTGTTCAAAGTGCTGATTTTTATAGGTGGTTAATTAATGTATGTGATGACCATATGGATTGAAATATGTCTGCTTTATGTACTGACCAGTCAAAAAACAAAAACACACAAAAAAAAACAAAGTTCAGTGCCTGGATGTTTATGAATTATTCGATGACTGTGTAGAGCATGATCATTTTTATACGAGGAGATTTCTAATAAAAGACCATGGTTTTGCACTCAACGTTTGCTGTCTCTTGGCGACTGTTCATTCCAGGCTCCAGGAGGTGACTTGGTTTTGGCTGATGGGGAAGGTTTTGGGTGGCCAAGGGCTCCAGGACAGGACGGGGCTTGGTGTCCTTCCTCTCCAGGCCATCCCGCTGCAAACGGGGTCCTTGTGAGGGGATGGGACAGGGAGAGGAGAGCTCAGCATCGCCCTAGCACCGTGCATTTGGGCACACGCTCTAGCCTGTACTGCCCCAGTGCTCAGGGTTGGGGCAGGATCTGGGGCAGAAAGGGCTGATTCCTCCTCATTTGCTCTTCCCCAAGGTGTCGGCTGAGGCTGGAGGGATGGAGCAGAGAGAAAGGGATTTTCCAGGGTTGKTTTTTTTTTCCCCATCAGAGGCAGGGCCAGCTCCACCCTCCCCATCAGGACCAACCTGGGCTAATTAGGGAGTTACCAGCTAACAAAAGCAGCTCTGCCCTTCCTGCAGAGAGGKTTCCTCTCCCTGGCTCCAGCCTGCTCCTTGGGGTAGCACAGCCTGGTGTGGCAAGGTATGTGGCTGTTCAAAGAGTCTTGGTTTTGGGGAGGTTTGGTGTGTTTGCTGCCAGTATCTCTGTCCCTCTGCTCTGGAAAAGGCTCCTGGAAAGGGGGTGGCTGTGCTTGGTTACTGCTGGGTAAGGAGAGGGTGGACCAAGCTCGTCTTTCTTCTGGAGAGCAGATGGGAGGTGGGGAAAGGAGGCAGGGGAAGGTGTTGCTGCCTGCCCCAGAGAGGTGGGCTGCCTCCAGCTTTTGGGCAGGTTGTTGCTTTAGGTGCCCAGCAAAAGCGCTGGAGCTGGTGGTGGTATCCTGACCTTGCAGAGGCAATGAGGGTGCTGGGATGTCTCCCCATCCCTTTGCATGTGTTCCTCCTGGTCCAAAGGTGCCCATACATTCCCTTCTCTGAGCATGAGTGAAGTTACCCTTGTGTTTTGCACATTTCTAGACCTATTGGTGTATTAATCGCAGCTCCGCTCTCATGCCGGTGGGTCGCCCAGGCTGCGTGCCCTGGGGAGGGGAGGCCTCGGTGTCGCTCTGAGCACCGCAGGGAGCTTCAGCCATTGATCAGTGCCAGAAGTGAAACACGACTGTTCCCTGCTGGCATGGAGAGGACAGAGTGTGGCTTGAAGGCAGGAGTTAAAAAAAAAAAAAAAAAAGAAATATAATGAAAAGCTTGAAACTTTGATAAGATCATACTCGTCAAAAGAGCCTCTCAGGAGAAAAAAAAACTGCTCCACCACATCCATCACTGTCAGATCGGATGTGAAATGCCGCCTGGTTCAGAGGGTGCCCAGAAAACCTGAGTTGATGTCTCTGGTGCTGTTTCTAGCTCTGAGATACTGCTCTGCTGTTTCTACAGGCAGCTTTCCACCCTAAACTCTGCCTGATAATGACTGGAAAGGCTGATTCTACCTTATTTACAGTATCCTCCTCCCTCCCCTTGTGGTATCTGTGAGGAGGGATGCTCTGAGTGCTCCGGAGAGGTTGTGGCTGGGGACTGACMGTGCTGCCACTGAGCAGATCTTCCAGGTTCATCTGTCCTCTGATGGTCTGGGGAGTTCGGCAGGGCATGGTGCAGACACCAGAGCTGGATGGGGTGTGGGAAAGAGGAGACCTGTGGGGTAGCAAGGTGATCTACCTGGGTTGATGCTTTCTACCCAGGCAGGTTGCAGAAAGTTGTGCTGATCCAACTGCTCTGCGTCAGTAGCTGAAGGCACTAATTTTTTCACATGCAAATACTTCTTCAAGGTGTTGCTCTGTGTCTCTTGTTYTCAAACATTTCTGACTTCAAACTGCTTCCCTAGAAATGCAGCCAGCCCTGGAGTGCGTCCTGCCAGCCGCTCGGGCTGACACAAGGCGTGCAGAAGTGAGAGTTGTGCTAACACTGTTGGCAGCCAGCAATGCACAGCAGCTCCAAAAGCTACTGCTTGGTAGGAGGAACGGTGGGGTCTGGGCTTCACTGGCCAGGATGGCACATCCTAAAGGCAGGGTGCCTTCGATGGTTGCTTGGTGCTCGGGGAAGAAGTCACTTGGCTAAACTTCGAACGTGGTTTCAAGTAGATTCATGTTCCCCTCTTGCATCAGGCCCTATTTAAACACAATAGCTACCCTGATTTCTTGATGGATCTGGTGGAGTGTTAAATCAAGAGAGTCCTCATGTGGGTACTTATTTTGGTGTAAGTGTGCTTTACAGTGATTCAGTCTTATTCCTTACAGACTTTAGCTTAAATGATATAAAGATGCTCTTAAAGAGATATGCAAAATATTTGCACAAATCCCACCTCACTGGTCTCAAAACAGAATTTTAATTGGCCCCATTTTTTTTTCTCAGCTAAAACCTACACTTATTGGCACTGTTCCTGTGTGCGCTGGGTGTGTTTCAGCAGCAGATGCAGTGACCTCTGAACATGGCTGGTTAATTCTGTACGGCATTTCATGATACAGTGCTGTTTAATTCTAGACACTTATTTGATTATGAAAGCTAATTAAATGGGAGCAGTCTATAAGCAATTGAGATGGATGTAGAGCGACGTGGATCTAGGCAGGCTCTGGTGCTGATATCTGCAGAGAGGTGATAGCTGCTGCTGCTGGGGCAGTTTTGGGAGCTAGCTGGTGTCTGTTAGGATCGGGTTTCTGCTTTGCTTAGTATTCTTGAGGGCAATTCTACTRCCTGTGGCTGAGCAGAAGAACAGAGTAGATACTGTGTGATCTGCTGAGGGAATTCCTAGTTTTTTGTACTTTGTGTATGTTTTTTTTAAATAAGGTGCCTGTCCTGAAATTGGTGCTGTTGTTTTTCCTCCTCACCTCCCATACAGCTTAAAAGCACTTGTCTGATTTTCCCCTTATTTCTGTGAAGAGTTGTTGAATTTAAATAGCAATAATTGCCTGAGTTACCTGAGTGGTTGACCTGCGTGTTTTTCGCTTTTTCTGGGAATCTGAGAAGTGGGGGGAGAAACCCAGGCTGGTGCCGTCTCCTTCCATCATCTGCTCGTATCTCCTGCGTGTTTTTAACTTTTTCTGGGAATCTGAGAAGTGGGGGGAGAAACCTGGGCTGGTGCTGTCTCCCTCCATCACCTGCTCGTATCTCCCCCCTCCTCAAACTTTCTGTTGGCCTTAGCTGCCGTTCCCAATCCCCAGCTCCTCTCCTGAGCTCCCTTCTCCAGGGGCAAGCAGGAGCTTTTGGGGTCCCACTGCCCTTTCTGCAGCACGGCTGGGGGCTGGAGCGGGGGGCTGTGTGCGGGCTCATCTCCCCAGCCCCGTGCAGAGCGGCAGCAGCGTGGAGCCTGTCATTAACTCTCTTCTGCGAGAGGCAAATTACAGACTTTAATGACACAATTAGGTCAGCTCGATAGGAAATGGAAAACCAAAATAATTTCTCTGCGAATTTCTTGGTCTGCCCACCACCTTGTCCCTTGTTCCTCTGTAGCATTGACTCGGGGAAAAATCGCTCCCCCACCACCTGGGTCTGGAGACCTCCTGTTGAAGCCACGGCAAGGCTCCTTAGTAAGCAAATCTGGAGGAATGGGATGGAAAGAGCAGGGCTGGAGTAGAAAGTGGCTCATTCCTTGCTCCGAGACAGGTCTCCATCCAGCTTCTCTCCCACAGGGAGAGCCACAGAGTCCTGTCTCGGCCCCAGGAGAGCTGAGTGCTGCTCAGAGCAAGGTGCGACTTGCATTTAGAGCAGAAGGCAGCAAAGCCTGTGACAGATGTTGTGGTTCATTACGCAGTGGGGGACCAGCTCTGCAGCGAGCAAGTTGAGCTAATCTCTGCGCTAGGAAGCGTCTCTCCCAATGAGACCCGCTGCCAGCTGAAACCTTTGGCCTAGAGCATCAGAACCTTGAACTTAATTTTCCTGGGCTGTGGGAAGCCAGCAAGAAGGATGGAGAGCTGTGATGAACACATCAGTCCTGCTGAGAAGATGGGTGATGACTCTGAGTGGTCTCAGGGGGGCAGTGGGTGCCCCAGAGAGAGGTGGAAGCACCCCAGCCCTGCGGCTGGGGAAGGACCAGTGGCAGAGTGGAGCTGGACGTGCTGACTGCCTGGTTTCCCCTCGGCAAAGCGGTCCCTGCGGCTGGAGCCCGCAGGCATGGATGGAGGCGTGTGTGTGGTGTGTATGTGAGGGTCTCTCCCCAGCACCAATGTTCTCTTGTATGGCCGAGCGAGTCAATGGTAGATTGTGTTGAAATCTCACTTCAGCGGCGAAAGCTGCAATTAGCATTTAATGAAGCTTCTTGCTTTTATTTTTAGGTAACCTCTGATTCCCTGACTGTGTAATTTAGTCCTCCATTGCTTGGAGATAATTAAAGTATGTCACTATAATTTGCTTTTTTTAAAAGCCTGTAATTATGTTTTTATTGAGAATAAGAAAGGGGGGAGGGGGAAATGAAAACAATGTTAGGGGAGAAGAAGGCTTTAGATGGGCAAGGGGGATTTCTTCCAGCTTGAAGGCTGGCTTAGGAGATCTTTCCAGGATGCTGGGTGGACTGGGGACAGAGGAAGGGCTCCTTCTGTATTAGCGTGGRTAATAGCAAGGTGCAGTGTGAGAGCTTCAGGTGTCCACAAGTCCCAATTGTGCATGCACGTGGTTTAGCTGCAGTGTAACCGTGGTGTGTGCGTGGGCTGCATGAAGTACTAGCACTGCTTCCTCTGCTGCCTTGTTTGTGATCTTCAGCATCGGTCTCCTTGCAGTGCCCTGGGAGAGGGGGGCAGCCCTGCTCCGTCTGCACCCCAACCTTCAGGCTCTGGGGCAGCTGAAGTGGGGGCAGCCCAGGATGGGCTTAGCCTGGAACAGAACAGCTGAGGTCTCATCCCTACAGCCTCCCACTCCCAAGACCGCCCTGCCAAGCCTAGCAAACATCTGCGCGCACRCTGGGTCTTCGTGTTTCAATTGCAGGCATCTGGTCTCCGCGACAAAACATGCTTTGCTGATGAAGGGCTACGAGGCTCACACTATATGTCCTCCCTGCACAATAACAAATTAATGGGGAGGAATTTAAATGTATCTTCCCAGGCCTGGCAGGACTGCACAGCCTTTGGGGGATGCTCCTTGCAGCTTGGGCTGTATTTGCATCTGTAAATGCTGCTGCTGGATGTCAAACAACCTATGTCCCTCCAAATCCCCGCGGCACTGTCTAATGCTGAACATGCCAGCTAGAGCGTCCTGCCTTGCTCCAGCCCGTGTAACGCTGTGCATGGCCCTGGGCCAAGCGTTGTTCCCAGGCAGCCCAGCGAAGCTGCTTCCCTGCAAACTGCTCTGAGATGAGAGTGTGGCCATTGCAGGAGGAACTGCTCACCTACAATTCACAGCCTGGAAATTGGCTGTTGGAGGGAAGTTGAATAACGAATAAATTCAAGATAATTGATTGGCTTGTGGCCAGTTCACAGCCAGAGAGAGCTGAAATGAGTTGGATTGTTGGCTTTTTCTTCAAGTTATTCTCGCTCAAATTTTTGAGCGCTAAGAGGTTACATTTAGTTTAGAATATATTTAATTCATTAAAACGTTGATCTTCTCTGCTGCAGAGTTCAGATCTGATCCCAGGCTTTATTCCTTATCTAAATGCAAAGGTTTCTTGCCAGAAATACAAAGCAGAAAAAAATCTCAGTGCTTAGGAAAAGTGACATGATGAAGGGAGCATGGACTGGACTGCATTCCAGTGCTGGGAACCCACTGTGACTTGAGCTGGCATCCTCACTGGCATGTGTCCAGTTTTCTTTTTGCCCATACTGGGATGCAGTCTTTAGGGGCTCTCGCCCAGTCCCATAGTGTTCAACATGTCCTAGTGCTGCTAGCAGCACCCAGAGGTCCCTGCAGCCAACCCCTAATGCAGGGTGCTTGTACACTGGGATGCTGTGAAATTTGGTGTAATCCC
Source organism: Phoebastria nigripes (assembly GCA_035582835.1). Classification (NCBI taxonomy): domain Eukaryota; kingdom Metazoa; phylum Chordata; class Aves; order Procellariiformes; family Diomedeidae; genus Phoebastria; species Phoebastria nigripes. The sequence continues at coordinate 4,554,625 of JAYKAV010003266.1, read as the reverse complement.
CTGCAAAACTTCTCTCTGGAGCTGTCTGCTTCTTATGGAGATGGGGCCAAAGTGACTCATGAAGGTCTCTTTGATAGAGCAGTATCAGGTCAGGGATTTATGTTCAAGTCTGTCCTCGGTCTGTGCATCCAACCCCAAGCTACCTGCTCTCCAGGTGTCTGAATTGAATGGCACCGTGAGTAGGATCAGTCCCCYGCTACGCTTGCAGCACGTTCACATTCCTCCTTGCTGTGCAGAAATCCCCCTCCCGAGCCGGGAGTCACACCACCTTCCTTGCAGAGCCTTTGTCATCTGCTGGGGATAACAAAGGGAAGGAACAGCACTTAAAACCCAATAAAACCCACACACCATCATCAGCTTTTGTACTGGTTGCTATGGGAACCCCATACATGCACCGGAAACGCTGGAGTATGCAAATGAGCTTCTTAATTAGTTCTCCTCAGTCTTTCATGCTCCTGGTGCAGCAATTTGATCATTAGATGAACATGCCACTTAATTATCAGCAGCTTAACCAAACACAAGCTGGGGTGACCTTTGGGGAGGGCAGGGTGTCTTGGGAGCTGGCTGGCAGCGGAGAAGGGAAGACGGAGGCCAGCGGCTGCACGGAGCTGGGAGTCTTCTCTAACAGCTTTTGTACTGGCAGGAGCTGCCGGTATGGTTTCTGTTGCCTTTGGAGAGGAGCAGCAAGCGAGGGTGGGTCTGTGTCTCCAGACTGCCCCAGCCTTCCTGGAGAGGGCTGTCGAGTTGCTGGGGGCTCASCAGCGTGGTCGCACGTGCAGCGGGCTGAGATTGCGTGGTTAGCTTGAGCAGAYGGACCAAGCTCCTTGTCTTGCTGTGGGGCAGTGGTGGAGTGGGGGGCTGGYTGGAAAACCCAAGCCCTGAGCCCCTCGGAGCCATGGGGCAGGTTGCAGTGTTGCCCCGATTCTGCTGGCCTCGGGGATTGGGGTTGGACTTGTTGCCTCTAGCCCAGCATGCTGGTTTTGCAGAGCCAGATGCCAGCCGGGTGCATGTGTGAGCTCTTGCTGTAAATGCTATGAGTTCTTCACCAAACAAGCTTCATTAATCGTCTAATAACCGGATTAATTAAGGACACTGAAAGTAAACAGCAAGAATGTAATTTGCCTCTGATTGCCATGTAATTGCAGGAGTATGGTCCTATTTGCATATGCAGAAAGTGTTGTTGACAGAGGCACTAGGACCAAGAATAACAATCTATGGAGGGCAAATGTGCCCTTGGGGTATCCAGACCCCTTCAGCCATACTCTTTGCTGCCTTTGGTGCTGCCTGCTTGTGTTTTTCTCTGTGGTTCTCTGACTTCTTCCCAATTAGCCAACTCTCCCGCTATTTGTGGAGCTTTCCTAGCTATTTGCTTAGGCAAACATTGATGCTCCAAATAGACTGGCAGATCAGCTTGGGAACACTCTCCTGTGTCCTGCAAGACAGCAGAAATAGCTGAGAAGAAACGTGTCTTTCTCTCAGGGCTGTCCTGCTAGGGGTTAGGACAGCCAGTTCTCCCTTTGGCCCTGCTTACTTGGGACTTGGGGATTTTGGTTGTGCTTGGAAGAACTTGCCCTTGCAAGCCCGAGAGAGCTTCCAGTGCCCCAAGAGGAGACAGAGACCAAGAGGTGAACTTGGGGCATGCACAGAGGAAGGCAGATGCTGTGCAGCTTGGAGGTAGAGCCAGCGACTGAATACCAGCGTCCGAGTCCCACAGCATCTTGCGTCTCTCATGTCCTCCACCCCTCATCAGCTGGTCTTTTTTTCCAGCACTTCTTTCTTTCCCTGCAAACGCAGACATCTGGATGGTGACTAATCTTCCAACGCTGCCTCCCATTAGCCCTGGGTAAGCTTTCTTCTTGTATTTGACCTTGTCAACACTAAATCTGGGCTGCTTGAGGAATTGGGAGTATGTGGTGCTCTGCAAAGATGACTACGTGCTCCCTCCATGCACAGATGCACGTGCCCAAAGGGGAGAATTTGGAGGACTAATTCCATCTTGGAGAGCCCTAGGGTCATATTTTTCTCTCTCCCTGACAGACACAACTTGGTGGAAACCTACAACGTGGAGGGACGTGACCTTTCAGGAATAGCCCAGAACATCTATGGCAGGCATGATTTCTAAGCGTATCCATTTTTTTTTTCTCATGGTGGTGATGAGGTCTGTATGCTCCAGCTACTTCAGCCTGTTCTTCGTGTGTGGATGGACTTGGATTAAATCAGTGTGTGTTGTTTGCTTGAGAAAGGCACCTGCTGCTCACTTGTGTGTCTTCACACTCAAGCAGTATAAGAAGCAGAGAATATGATCCTTTGAGCAGTTGTTTTAGAAGAGAGCTTGCTGGCAAAATGGATGGGGGCCAGTGTGCCAGCAGAACGCTGGCAACAAATATCTGTGAAGGAAAATGGGGACTTGGGACACCCCGCCCCCCGCCTGTATGCAGGCATCTTTCCCATCAACTGTTTGTTTCCTTGCAGCGTCGGAAGGTTTTGGGCCAGTTTCCCACAGCTTTAAGTGCCATACCTGTCCCAAACAGCTGCCAAACTCCATTCATTACAGACAGTGTTTTGTTTTCCTCTTCTGGAAACTTGAAATGTTTAGAAAGAAATCAAGTTTTCCCTTGAAATTCAGTGGGGAGAGGTGTGGAAGGAAGGTAGCCTTCTGTTTATTTTACACTACCTTTCTGTAAGCTGCTATAAACAACCTGTCATCATACCTCCAGTGAAACAGCGGAGCAGGCTCCCCAGGTGTCTGTGTTTGGTTCCTTGCCATGCAAGGTCTTGTTAGAGGTGGTGTTTGTTTCTGGTTAGCCACGGACTCCCTTTCAGCTTGAAGAGCAAGACAGGGAAATAGCAATAATTATGATCAGGGCTTTATTTTGAACTTCTAAAATCTTTATTTCCTGCGGYGAACAACATCCTAGAGCGGCTGGAGGCTGCACCCCACTAATGTTTCACAGTGAAATTTTCAAAGCGATAAACAAGGGAGGCAATCAGCCCCTCCTGAATATCAAGGGGATGTGGGTGGTGATGCCTGCCGTGCCTTTGAGACCTCTCCCGTTGTCAGCATGCTTTCTTCAGGAATTGAAGCCAACGTGAGGGCTCTGCCACTGCCGTTGCTTGCTTTAAGCTGTATCTGAATGCCTTCAGACCTTCCCTACAACAACCTGGACTTCCTTCTGGAGCTGCAGTATCACTGCCTCTGTCTCGGGTAAGCCAGTGCTTCTCTGTTTTGAGAGCAAACCTTTGCTCCCTCTGCATGTTGGCTCCTGAAGATCAAATATTTGGTTGGTCTTGACACTTGTGAACATGAGTCAGTCATTAAGGCTTAACATTGTTCTCGCAGATGTCTCTCTCCCCCACCACTGTCCCTCCTTTCCTTGTGCATTAGAGTAGGTGTGAGGGATCTGCAAGAACCTGACCTTGAATAAATGTTGGTGAACCCAGAAGGATGGACTTGTAGACCTATTACCGTGTCCTGGCTTGAGTGATCTCTGGCTTTGAGGATGCTGAGATTCTGATTTGATTCCCATGGGACCTTGGCATGGGCAATTCATCTTTCCCTGATCTCACTCTTTGAAATCTTTCTCTTTCCAAGTGGGCTCTGTATTCTGGTGCTGTTTTTCAAGGCTGATGGGGAAGCTGCCTCTGGTCTGATTGTCAGTGCTGCTGCTTTTCTATTATTTTTCAGATGCCTTGTGTTTTTTTTGGGGGGAAAAAAAAAATTCCAAACCCTGCTTTGTGACTTTTCTCTTCTCTGTAATTAGATGTAGCAGTGATCAAAATATGTTCCATTGCACTGCAAGCTTCTCCAGGCAGATGTTTCATCACCAGAGGAGAGATGACTTCATCCTTTACACTTGGGGAAAATTAAAAGAGAGGAAAAAAGAAAAAAGCGAAGGAGATTTCCTGTTGTATGAATACATCTCACTAAGCTTCAGGGGAGGGATGTGTGAGAGAAGAATCACGGCCAGGAGACAGAGGGAGAGCAGATTTTTTTTTTTTACCCTGCTGGCATTCAGATCTTGAGAAACGCACCCCTTGGTACTTATTTTGCTGCAAAAACCGGGGACGGTGGCTGTGACCCACCTCGCTGCTTCCCTGCAGCCTCCCTTGGAGAAGGGTTTTTAGCACAAGGTAGGCTATTAGCTCTGCATTTTTACTTTCTGGGGTGCACAGAGCCCGTCAGCTGCTGCCACACCTCTATAGCTCTTATATACGAGCTTTCAGAACAGCTGGAGAGGTTGCAAAGGTGGCATAAAGACCACTTTCTGTCCTTTGGCATCTGGAACGCTTTGGTGCATGGTGCTTTGTATTGATGGTAAGAATGGATTAATTCCCCAAATATGACCAGTAGAGGAAGGTGGAGCAGAGGAAAAGATGTGAAAAGGCCTGTAAATGGCCCTTTATTCGGGGATGCCAGCACCAAATACCACCAGCTTTGAAGCAGAGACTTGGGTTTGGCTGGGGAGAGGGTGAGCATGCAGGGAAAAAATGTCTCCTGTGCCGGGAACACCATGCACAATTCCTCAAGCTCAGCTCAATAAGAGAGCCATCAAAAGTGAAAATGACAGCAATTCTGCAGTCAATATAATGTGGCTGCAGGTTAAATAAATAATATTTGAATGATAATAATTGCAAAATGATACTATTTCATCCGCCACAAACATGTGGTTAAGCTCTGATTAGCTGAGACTACAAGCTTTGCAGGAAGCACAGACTCTTTGAAAGCAGATCTCTTTGGATTATGCCACTATAGAAATTTCTGGACTGTTTTTGCAAGTGTTTAATAATGCCCGTGAGTAAGTTTGCTCGTGGGATTGAGAGGACAATTGGAAAGGTCGGTACCCCAAAGTGCAGCTGGATTTTTATTTATTTATTTGAGGTCTGCTTTTTTAGGTTCTCAGGGCTTCTGAAAAACTGAGTTTACAATTAACGGACCATGTTATAGTCCTTGAGCTCTGCAGAAAAAAAAAAAAAAGGGGTATATATTTTTAAGTGTTTTTTACGTATAGAGTTTTTTTCTTATAGATACATGTATGCAGGCAAATCCAGGCACACCTGGCATAGTTTTGTCCAAACTTCAAGTTTTAGCAAAAAGCTGCTCTGTCCTGTCCTACCACCTTCCTCCATCGCCACCTCTTGGTCCCTGTGAAGCCATCCTGGAGCAACACTGTCTGTGCCCCCAGGGACGGTGCTCAACCCCAAACTGGGGAAACTGGTGTGCTCAGCACCTCGCCAGACAGGGCTGATTTCAGACTTGGCTGCAATATTGATCCTCACTTAACATACTAATGAGAATCTCCTTCCCTAATCAGTGAGGGGAAAAATCTTATTTTCCAGCTGCTAGAAGGAAATGAGCTTTGTTGAATCGTGTTGGATGTGGGGTGGTACGGAGATGGGTGATGCTGGCTTGGCTTCGCTTTGGTCTTCTCGATGCAGACAGGAGCCTGTTGTGATCGCTTGGGTTGTGTGTCCTTCTTGTCTTGGCTTCTCTCGTACACCCTGATGTTTGGGGAGAGCCTCCATCTTGCTCATCCTGAAGCCCAGCTTGGGTTGTTATGATGAACCCCATCATTCATATTGCCGTCTTTGAACTCCCCAGGGCAGGTGATGGCTTTCTGGCCCTGTTGCATCGCAGAGATGTGGGGCAGTGTCCATGCCAGCTCCTCAAAGCCCAGCCTTGCACCTCATCTTCCTCATCCAGTGCCTTATTGGGGGGTGGGGGGAAGCCTTATTTCCCCTCCATTCCTGGCTCGGGCCTCCCAAAACGTGGGCGAGCGGCCTTTGCTCCCCTCTGTGGCTCTCCCTGGGCCGGGCACCTCGCCGGACCGTCTGGCTGACAGCAAATTGTTTTTTGATGGCTGACTCGGTATAACTGAACTCAATTTGCCTTTCAAAAGCAGCTAATAGTCGCATTAAAAAATCCATTTTCACTTGTGATTGAATTTGACGGCGGCTCAATCAATAAGCGAATGGAGTGTTTCACACGCTGTACCGAGCGGGCGTTACCACGGTAACAGTGTAAGTGAGCACGGCCGGGTTAATCCCCCCTCGAGCGGGTGTCACCCAGCCCTGTCACCCAGCCCTGTCACCCCACGAGAGGCTGCCCCAGGCAGGCGCCATGGTGGGAAGGATGGCCCTCCCGGTCCTCGCGGCAGTGATGCTGGTCAAAATTTTCTTCATTTTCCCCTTCTTTGCCACTGTGGAGGGGGATGAGTGCTTTGTTRGTAGCTGGATGTGGTCAGCCTGACAGGGACCAGCTGTGGTGCCATGGCCAGGCCTCGTAGGGRACGCGGCCATTTTGTGGTGGTGCTGGCACTGAGGGAATGGTGGCCTGGCATGGCCCTCAGGGTGAGGATCTGYCCATTCCTCTGCCTTTCCTTCCCAAATCTCTCAGATCTGGGGAGGAAGGCAGGAGGAGAGCGGCCGGAGCGGCTCTGGGGCAGCAGACCAGGGCGRCAGGGCTGGGAATGGAGCCGGCAGTGAGCTGTCCTGAGGGGACATTTTTTCTGTGGGGGGGAAGATAATGAAGTGAGGAAATTGATATATCTTTTTTTTTTTTTTAATAGGGTTCATCCATGTTTGATGAAAAATGAACGTGGCACTTTGCTTCATGACAATCAGAGTGTTTCCTTTCAGCTATTGTTTGCGTTCCTCCTATTGTAGTATAAAACGAAAATGAAATGGTTCAGTCAGGAATTTCACAATTGTGAATTTTTTTTTT
>JAYKAV010003266.1:4530671-4547888 GCA_035582835.1 Phoebastria nigripes | reverse complement strand
CTTCTCTCTTTCCAAAGCCGTTTCCTGGGGGATTTTAATTAGAAACTCTCCCTCTGCATGCTCCACAGCAGCCCAGCTTCTTGCTGTCAATGCAGGGAAGCCTACCTGCACGCTGACGCTGCAGCCATTTTGCTCGCGTGGAGCAGGGGAGCCCACCCGCRCGGTGCCACCTGCAGCCGCTGTCCGGCCCGTCTTCACCGCTTTCCTACAGCCCGAGGCAGGGCTGCATCGTGAAGTGAATAAGCTGCTTTATAACACGTTGGTGTTTTGTCTGCAGGGAGTTTGCCTGAGGCTCCAGGATGCCGTTAGTTGCCTTATATTGCATCCTTAAAGCACACGCAAACAACGCAATCCTGTCTTTGAGCTCATTTCCATGGATTGATCTGCACTAGAGGAAGGGGAAAAAAAAAGTCTCTACTGAGTTTGAGCTAAAAGAAGAGGAAAGCCAGGCACCCTGTGCTGAACTTGAGCTGGCAACTGGAGTTCACCCCCACTGAGGACTGAATGGGGTTGAACTTTCGCTGCCCACCTGAGTTAAATCTGAGTCCTTTGCCTCCCCAGCTCGCTTTCCCAGCCATCCCTGCCACTGCACCAGGCCCAGATGGTTTCTCAGGGCTGCCCTGGACCAGGGAGGGCTCTTGGCCCTGTCTGCCATGGCATTGCATTTCTCGCATTTCTCGCCTTTCTCTCCTTTGGGGTGTGCGCTGTGTCCCATGGGGACCTGCAGAGCTGGAGGTCAGGATGTGGGCTGGCGCTGTGTCAGCTCAGCCTCTCCTCTCCTCTCCTCTCCTCTCCTCTCCTCTCCCGACGTGCTGGAGGTCGTGGCACTCTTGCTGAAGAAGGTAGGAGACTCTCCAAGTTTCCAGCCCTTTTGCCAAAGGCTCCTCTGCTCCTCATGGAGGAAAGAAGCCGTTTCCATTAATTTCACAGGCTGTTTCCACCACGTCTGTGTTTGCTGCTGCTGGTGGCTGAGGACAATTCTCTCTTCCCACACTTGCAAGAAGAAACAAAACCTCTAACAATGGTGCCTGAGCAATCTGCAGAGCTCTGAAGACAGCCTGGAGGGTCAGGGCTTTGTTTCCTGACAGGTACAGGGCTCCCCTAAACTGTAATTTCATTGTCGCTGGGAGCTGTCATCTCTTTGTTTTACATACTGGAAGGAACTGGCAACAGAGCTGGTTTCAGTGTGTGGAGGGGAGCTGCAGTCTCTTCCGCCTGAGAGAGCACAGCTCCGCTGCACGGAGGAGCGGCTCTGGATGCGACAGGCCAGGCTTCGCTCCCTGCCTGGTGCCCTGCAGGCAATGGACGGACCCGGTCCCGCTTCTGATTCCTCTGCTCAGTGGCCTGAGCTGAACCGCTGTGCCCCAGCTTTGCCCCCCATTTTCCCCCCCCCAGGGCAAAGAGTCTCCCCTTGTGCCTGCATCTCCCCAAAACCGGGTGATGGTACTTCGGGGAAATCGGAAGCAGTTGAGGGGTAAAGCTCGACTCCTTGTCTACGTCCACTCTGTGCAAGTGGGGGTGCTGGCTCCTCTCCTGGGGTGCACAGGGGAGCATCTGTGTGGCTCCCTGGATTGTGCCCTCTCAGAGTACTGATGGGCTGCCTGACCTTTTTGCTGGTAATCGGAAATCTTTCAAAGGCACCGTGTTCTCCCTGTGAAAAGCTGAACTGAATGGACTGGTGACTGCACTGGCAAGATGTTGTGTGGGGCTCCTGCACTGCTGCTGCCTGCACAGACCTCTTGGGGAGATAAAGCAGCCAGAGGAAACCGAGCCTGTGTCTATCTGAGCTTTTTGTTTTCAAAGCCATGCCAGGCCCTGCTAGGGAGCTCGGAGTGTAATGGTTTCTCAGTGCTCCTTTTTCCCAGATACAAAGCTGCCAAGGTGTAACAAGCTGAGGGGAAGGCGATAAGCTATTCGGTCAGCTCTGCATGCTGCAGCAGCACGTGTGCTGTCATTAGCCTTTGGAAGCTGTATCTCATGTGAAAGTCACTTGGGAATGAATCGGCTGCTGGTGCAGCTCCTGTGGGGAGATGGCTGTTGCATCTTGGCTTGTCTGGGCTTGGGAGCAGGGAGAGCATTTGAATTGCCATCGCAGCTAGACCCCCTCTGCATGGCCAGCATCCCTCAGCGCTGTACCTAAAGCTGGGGGTAGTCTTTATCCCAGAGATGAAGAAACAGAGGAGAAATGATCCCTTACAGGAAATGAGGTACCGAGATTAAATGATTTGCTTGAGTCGTGCAGAAGATGTAACAACGCTTGGGTGGCGTGCTTGAGGCGGTGATGGGAACTCTGGGTTGAGGTTTACAGTTTGTGATGAGGCTTAACAAGCATTGGCTGGAAGAGCTCAGAGGGAGAAAGCAGCATCGCAGAGGGTGCTACTGTGGAGCCCTGAACTAAATCTAGTCAGACTGGGTTGTGTCACATTTTGGGCCAGGCCATCCCAGGCCAGAGGCTGTTAAAACGGAGAACTGAGCCCAGGTCTGCTGAATCCACTTAAGGAAACTCTGCTCCTGGGTGTTAGTGTTCCCAGCGCTGCTGTCGAGCTCTGCACAGGATGGGCTTGTGTGACAAGGGATAAATCTTCCCCTGATGCCAGCTGGCATACCTCCATCAAAGTCAGCGAGGACAAGGGACGTGTTTCCCAGTACAGGGGCTCCAGGAACTGTGGCTATGGGTCCTGACGTTGCCTGAAACAGGAGGAGAATACCTATCGCCCACCGATGATGTTAATACCACAGCCAATTGATTTGTGTTCATTTACATGAGCAGCCCCAGATCAAAGTGGGCTTTGCGACTTGATGTGTGAAGCGATTTCCTGTCTTACATGGCTGTGCAATTATTTCCAGATCTTTCCCCTTTACAGTCGCATGGAGAAAAGTTAAGTCATGAGACTAGCAATATTACAGAAATAAATTGAAGAAATTAACATGGAACGAGTGGAAGAAGTTCAGGGATGACTTGGCATTATGACTAATTACAGATCAGCTGTTGCTATGTAAGTGTGACAGGGAAGTTGTCTTCATGGCAGAGGGCTGTGTGCATGCTGATGCAGGGAAGCCTAGAGAAGACCTGGGACAAGCTGCCAGTGAAACAGGAAGGTATTGACCCTGGAAGGCATTTTCCTTCTGTCTTCCTTACTGCTACCCTTTGCTTTGGGCTTATCTATGTGCAAAAGGGCTTCTTGTCCATTAATAGAGCTTCCGAGAGAAATGAGACACTTGTGATTGCATTCTGTCCATTTATCCTACTCTTTCTACCCCAGTAATCTTTTAACACATTAGCCAATTTGAACTGCATTTGAGAAAAGAATCAAGGTCTTGGAGATGTGCTATTTTGTAACTTAACTCAGTCTTTCTGTTGACTTTTGTTCTTTTTTTCACTGCATGCTCCATTTACTCTTTCTCTTTCCCTGATAAGGAGCAATAGAAAAARAGGAGTCAATCACTGAGGTTGCTGGGACAGGGACAGTTTTCCTGTTCTAGAGTTGTTCTGCAGCCAGTATGAAGGAGTACTTAGTTGCCTGCTGACATCCATGGCCATATCTCAAAGCAATTGATAACAAGAAAGAAGGTAATATAGAAATAAGGGTATTTTTTCCCTCCCTTGTCCTTTTTGCTTAGAGAGACCTTACCTTGAGAATCACTGCCATAATCTTTCCAACTAAAAACTGCTGACAACTCCTGATCAAGCAGCCCTTGCTTCTGCCCCCTTGTTTGTAGGATGAATGCCTCATTCCACAGCCTCTTTCCCTGGAGTTGCAGCCTGTCCTTTTGCCAGCAGAGCCCTCGCAAAAACCCAGAGAAAAGCATATTTTGGCAATTCCTCTAGGTCACCCCTGCTGAGGAGGAAGAGATGTCTTAGTCTTCTGTGGAACACGTCAGTCTTTCAGCAAGTGGGTTGGAGATCATGCCTGTGTCCTGAGGAGCAGCATGCATGCGTGGAGACTGTGCTCCTTCCCTGTGTCCCCAGCTCGCAGGGACCTGCCAGGCTGTGGCAGGGACATGAGCCTGGTGACTCAAGACTTTAGCACCTGCCTCTTGCACAAAGACTGACTGCACAGCACTGCAGGGCTGTGCCGGGGCTGACGGATGATAAGACATGCTTGGAAGGGAGACCTTGAAAGAGGTGGAAGACAGTAGGGTTGGTAGCCTGTCTCTTGTTGGAAAAGGTTTACCAGCCCTGCTGTATCTGCAGACTCTCCTACCACTGAGGCAGCTGTGCCAGGAGAGCTCTTGCAACCCTCCGACCTGCTGCTCRTTTTGTTTGGCCTTTTGTGGATTATGTCCTTCAGGGATTTTGTGAGAGCKGAAACGACAGGGACAGGGCAAATCCTGATGCTGACTGATGTTTCTGGACAGCCAGATAGATCATGCTGCCCATCAACTCTATTACCAAACCGCCAGCAAACTCGGAGACTTTTAGCTCTCTAAAGTCCTCCATAGACAGGAGACTTGCACATATATGTTTACCAGCTGCGTTAAAAGAGCGCCACAGCTTCTCAGTTTAACTCATGGCCTACTGCAGGGGTATGGAAATGTTTGGTGCTGGTGCCTGCTGCACTTTTGCCTTCTGTTTTCAGCATAAGTGCTAGCAAAGGAGCTGAGATGTGCTGCCTTTTCAAGAGAAGAGGATGGAGGCAGTGTTTGTGCAGACAGGACTGGCTGAGGCACTGTTCAGCTTGGCCTCGCAGCTCTAATTGTGCTGTTAACGGCAAGTTAAAGCAAATATTGCTAGGAACCTTTTCATTAAAACAAACGCGTGAGAATTTATGACTGTTACTAAATGCCTTAAAACATGTCTGGAGGAGGAGCGGGAAGGGCAGCTTCCAAATGGAAGTGTTGGCATGTCGCTAACCCAGCTGCTTGGTGCTGGCTGGGAGCATTGCAGGGGGCTGTGCCACCACTTTAAGATGATGTTCTGTGTTGCAGCCCTGGTTGTTGGATCTGAATAGCTCTGAGCAATTCATGAAACACYGTAACTGCGTGTCTGTGCTGTGTATAAGCTCTCCCCAGGGGGAGAAGTGTGTGTTTGAATGTCTTGTTTTGATATGGCGTTGCTGCTGGCTTTTAGCATGCACAGAACCACAGTCTGGGATCTGCCTTTGTATGAGGATCAAAAGAGATGAACCAACCTCTTATATGAGCTTCAGAAAAATAGGCCTGCCTTTTCTTTGCCCTTTTTTTTTTTTGTGTGTGTGTATATGTGGGAAGGGATTGCTGTTATTTTTATTTACTATCCTTGGTTAAGCACCAGTCAAAGATCTGGTTCTTTTTTGCATGCCTAGTCCTAATTACAGCACGGGCACGTTTGTTTTCTCTGAGAGGCTAAGCTCTAAAGCAATTTTCATCTGTGCCTTTGTTTTCATCACCCTGCAATGTGAGAGATCTGAGCAGCTGTCTTGGGTGTTTTGCTCAAAGTGGAGAACAAGCCCTAGTGAGAAGGGCAACTGGAAAGAGAGATTAATTAACCGGGCCTTGGTCGGCCTTGTAAACAGGGGGCGAAATCTCTCTCAAACTGCTTGTTGCTTATTTAGCTTATAAAAAGCTGCCTGATCTCACACTCAGTCTTAATCCAAGCCACCTTCCCAGAAAGCTAATTGCCAGTAATTTGCTTACACATCTCTAGTGTCCTTCTCTTCCTGGCTGGCTTCATCAGCTGTGGACCAAGGTGATGGAGAAGTACACTCTTCCTTTCTTTGGCTACAGAACAGACAGTAAAAGTCTGTTGGTTTAAGTCCATTTATCTTGATAATCCCAGGAAGATACTTGTCTAAAACTGGGGAGAGGAACACAGAGCAGAGGTGGTTGTGGAGAATGTCTCTCCTCTGCTCCCGACGTATTTACAGCGTGATCTAATTAAATGAAGGCTGGGTAACTCAGATCCATTGATTTTCATCAGTGGCAACCTTGCTATGTTATCAGAAGTGAGTAATCCCTTCTCTGTAAAACAGACATTGATAGATCAATAGGAGAGAACATGCTGTACCTCCTGGCAGCTCCATCAACCTTGGAGGGAGAGCTATCAAGGGCACCAGCATTCCTGTTCCCCTACTTCCAAAGCTTCATCGCTTCCTTCCCTGCAGTTGCTGCACCCTGTCTTCTCCATCATTGGTACAAGCTGCTCATCGGCCCCCAGACTGAGATTCCTCATCTCCCTAGAAGAAGTTCTGGTATTTCCTTCCTACCCCATGGGACAATCTGCCATTAAAGTAATCTCCCTCTTGGTTTGGCTGTGCTAATTACTGTGTTAGATCCGTTATTTCTAAGGGCACAGCACGGGAGAGTGCCTTCTAGCTCAAACTTGGGCAGGCTTTAGAAGGCAGGTGCTTAGCTTTTTGGAGAAGACCCATGGATAAAAGGAGGGAGAGAAGTTAACCATGATGGGCCAAAGGTTTGGGACTGTGTTGGACCTGCTGCAGCATTGAGCTTTTGTTGCGTGAGACACTGGGTGGACCTGGACCCAGAGGTCTTACCAATGACAAGACGCTGGTAACAGTGAAAGGCACAGATTTTGTGTATGGTTTGAGCATATTTTGGCTTCCTCCTGGGAAACGGGACTCTGAATGTGAGACTGAGACTGAAGGCTTGTAGGACAGGGAATTGAGATGGATAGTCGATTTTGATTTTTAGTAAACAAACTGAAAGAGCAGGTTTTTATCTGAAGATGGTAGTCAGCAGAAGTTCTTATGCTATTAAGCACTAGATACACAACTCAGCTGCAGCAATGCACGGTCAAAGCTCGAAGTAGAAGGCACTTGGGACAGAAAGGAAGGGCGGTGGGGTGAGAAGAATTAAAAACTATCAAGGCTGTTACAACCTCCTCTGAGCTCTGCTGTTGAGACTTCTGATAACAGATTTGTGTTTGAAGATTTCACGCAATGCTGCTCCTGGCTGGGGAGTGAGAAGATGCTATGCTTGCTRCAAATTGTCTTGATAGAAAATAGTGGTACTAATCGCTTTGCCTATACATAATTTGGTGCCTAACACACCACTACAAATACTGTGATTATTCTTAACAGTCATGTACAGTACATATAATTTGAGGGTGAATGTGGGAGCTGTCAGAAGGAAATGTCTAGCCTGTGGATAGCTGAAGGTCATGTCTACAATGGTAACTCTTCCTCACGTTTGCAGTTAGGTATGTGAAAGCAAATTCTCTGTGCCAGGAGGTCTTGATCTGTGTGGGACAAACAGGTAGGCGGGAGAAGGGAGAGCACCTGTGGCAGGAGCCCATGGGGGATGCTAGTGTCTGCTTCCATCAATGTTCATTTTGGAGAAGCATGGAGCCCAGTTTTGTCCTAGGAAATTTCAGCTGTGGCTTTCTAGTGGGATGCACTTGATCAGATCCTGTAAGCGTGATGTAAGGACAGCTCTGCACTCCTGCGTGGGTGGGTGATGGGTGGTGTTTCCCTGGCAGAACACTGTTCCACCTTGCCTCTACAGTATGAGAGCGTGTCACGAGCATGGGGAGCTGAAGCTTTCCCTTTGCTATGGGAGCAGAGGAGCAGTTGTTTGAGGCTCACCTGGAATTAAAACATGACAAATAATCAGCTTTGCCTCACCTTGAGTTTATAGGAGACTGCATGTGTCTCATTCTGTGTGATGATGGGGCTTGCTGTCCCTATCCCACAATCTAGATTTGTTTTCTACCTAATATTCCTTCCTCTGTTCTTGGAGCAGATTAATAAAATGCTCCAATCCAGGGGGTAGAGTCCTAGGAAGCATCAAAAACCCTACAACAAATAGCTCATGAGTGGTTCTCTCGCACATCTTATCTTCCCAAATTAGACACAGGGAGACAATCAAAGTCAATGCCACGCTTATTGTAAAATCTTTACAGTGTGTCTCTGCAGAAGTTACAAGAGGAGTGTTGAGTTGTTCCCTGGCTAAGTGAAGTTTTTTTCCTTTGCTTTGAAGCTTGCCACCTGGGACCCTGCAGCCGGTAGGACTCGCTGGGACCTGTATTACTTGAGCAGGGGAAGTGCTGGCCAGGCTCGTGTTACCATACACAGCTCTTCCCCCTTAGCTTCTGCCTCTGAGAAACTTGGGAGAGACCAAATGTTGACTAGTAAGCCTACATATGCTTGGAATGAAAATCCAATCTTTTGCCTTGACTTAGCCATCACTGAAAAATGAAGCTTTGGGAATATACTTGATACTATGGCACCTGGAGAGCTGGAGGACTTTTTGGGAGGCGGGTGGGAGAGGAGGCTCCCACTGGGACTGAGGCCTTGGTGTTTCTGTGCAGCAGTCTCTGAAGGTTCAATTAAAAAAACCAAAAAGCTCCTGTGTGCCCTGGGCTGGGCAGCCTGGACTCAAAATCACTGTGAGGCATCCCTATGGGGTGGAAGGAGGCAAGGGGAAAACAAAGCACTGTGCGTGCATGTGCAGAGCTTGACTGAACCTTCAAAACATTTCCCGTGATGCGTATGGGGCTGTGATGAGGAAGAAACACCCAYGCACACACGTACCCTCTCTCTGCACTCTGGCTGTCCCTCGTTCCCACGTGGGCTTTGCAGGCGAAGTGTCTCATATGCTGAGGTTGTGCGTGCCGCGTTGGCTCCCCACGGACCCCTCCGGCTCCTCCCGGCCCTGTTGGCTAGCGCAGGGTGGGATACCTGGTAAAATAGTGCTCCTTCAGCATCAGGTGTGCCCAGGAAGGTGAGATAAGGGAAGGGTGGATGTGGAGAGTGAGTAATTGGAGGCCAAGAGGCAAAAGTGTCTGACAGAACAGGATTGATTTGAAGCTTTTCACTGGAACACTTGCAAAAAAAAAAAAAAAATCAATGCTTATTCCCTGGACTCGAGAGTGTGTTTACTGTATTCAGCAGCTAGCATTAAAAGTGAATTCCAGCAATTGCAATTACAGCTTTCTTCTTCGTTGCCATCCCCCCTCTCCCTTCCCCATTCCCTACTCCCCCCTGTCTTGCTGGCTGGCTTTCGTTGTGTCTTAGAGCCTAAGGCAAAGCTAATGCAGTCAAACTGAAAGTGGTTTTATAAATTGTAAAGCCCACCTTCCCCCTTCCTTTCCTTTCCCTCGGGATCTTCTTTTCCTGAGCACTGTCAAACTCTATTCAGCTCAGAGCCACAGAGGTGCCTTGCCGAGGAGGTTGTGAGGCGCTGAGCCCGGCTGGAGCCCAGCTCGGTAGCGAGGCAGCAGGCCAAGGCATGTTAGTCCTAATGCTCTCTGATAAGACCATTTGATTTCCTACTGCCTGATGGCAGAAGTCTTAAATGCGGCATTTCGGGGATGGGGCTGTGTGGGGAGGCAGTGGGGGAGGCGACGTGATGGCGATGGGGAGCTGGGAGGAAGGAGCCTGTGCAGTGCCCGGGGAGGGCAGGCTGCCTGCCAGCCTCCGGAGTGGGTATCACACCTATCCTGCACCAACCTGGGCTTCCCAAGCCTGGGTACATCCAGCCCTTGTGCTGGGAGCTGCCCAGGATGCCCAGCACTCCCCCATAAGCCCTTCTGACTGGTCCCAGCAGAGGGCACTGATGTCTGCACTCTGATCCTCTTCATTAACCTTTAATTAACGTGCAGGTCCTGCACTGGTCCCAGCTCTGGACAGAGCGTGGAGGCAGAGGCTGTCCTCCCTACTGCAGAGAGGCTGCGGCTAAAGCATGGGGTGCCGGGGTCATTGCCAGGGTCCCCAGGACCGGCTCCGTAACAAGGGCGACTCAGGGAGTCATCCTGAGCGAGACAAATGAAGTTTTTTTCTTTTTGTTTTCTTTTTTAATTTTCTTCTTTGCAGTGTGGATTGCAACTGCAGAGGAGGGAGACAGAGCCTCCCCTGCCCTGTGTGTTAACGAAGCAGTTGCAAATGCAGCTCTGATGTGAGGATCTCGTATTGGGGGTTTGGTGGTGTATGAAGTGGAAAGAGCTCAGCTTGACTTGCAGACCCCAGCCTGAGCTGGGGGAAGGGGCAAAAAGCATTTGCTGTTGCTTGTAAACTCAGTGGCTTTGATCTGGAAGTTGCTGGTGGGGAAAATAAAATATGGGAAATCAAGCATTCATTGTTCCTGCTCTGCTTTCCTGACTGTAATGTTTTTTGGTTTGTTTTGTTGTGGGTGGTTTTTTGTTTTTGTTTTTTTTTTTGGCATGTGATCCTGTGTGGAATAAGACAAGGAACTACTGACTGTATTTTGCTTGTGCTTTCTATCTATGTATTGATCTAGTCCGTTCTTCAGAAGAAGTGTTTCCAAAAGTGCATAAACCTGCTGCTTTTGGGTGTAACAGAAGCTTCTGATTTTTTTTTTTTTTCTTTTTTTTAATACTTCTGCCACTTTAATCCAAAGGACCAAGCTGCTTCCCGCTGAGCACGTGGATTGCCACTTGCAGGGATTTCCAGGGTGTGCAGCCAAGACCCTGCTCAGCCCCTGTGCAAACCTTCCAGGAGAGGTGGTCTGCAGCTCTAATCCTACTTCTGTGCGAGCTCCTTCTCTCTCCCCTCTGTGAAACCAGGGTTTATCCATCTCCCAGGGAGGGGGGTGGTGGTGGATGCCAGTAATGCCTGTACACAGGCTCCGTGAGTGGTGTTGGTGTCAAGTTTTGCTCTGCTTGTTGCTGTGGATCTGGCAGAACCTCTGAGCTGGATTTTGCCTCACCGCCTGTGACTCGCGTTGCAAAACTCCCAGCAGCGTCCAGTGCAGAAGAAAGCACTTTGCCAGATAAACTCTTACATTTGAGTGCCTGGGTTTGTAAATGCCTACGAGAGGACTGTTAAGCAGCAACAGTATTTATCCTGCTCGCTTTGATAAACGCACTTCAGAAACTTCCCTCGTGAGCTCTTGCTTCTCAGCACTTGGCTGACCGCAGCCGCATGGGGCTGGGCTGGGGGACGGGAGCCCTTGGCTCTAACCCTGCCTTTGCTGTGGGCTGCCTGCACTGGCCGTCAAGTTGTTTCAGTTCCGTTTTCCTCCAGTCCCGTCTGCTATATGCATTTGGAATAGGAGTTGTTACTGGGAGCTGTGTTGGGCTCAAGACCATGTACCCAGCTTTTGGTAGGCAGTAACAGATCTCAGCATCTCATCGCTGATCAGCAGAGATGTCCAAAGTGTGAGACAGTTTGATGCATGTGGGCTCTGTTGGCCTCTGCTCCCTTCCTTGCACGTACGCAGTAGCCATGAGAGCAGCCTCTTGTCTTTGTGGGGGCTTGTTGGCATGACAGTGACAATATGCTGGGGGGTTTTTGGTGTCTTTTTTCCACCCCACCCCCCCTTTTAAATTGGAAAGGAGGAGCTGCTCTGAAGAATAACAGCTGGCCCAGCCAGGGGTGGGTTTAGGGCATGTTGTCCCTCACTTGTAACGAAAAGTTACGTGGGAAGAGGCTCTGGGCAAAAAAGGGAAGACTGTAGTAAAAGGCGAGAGTGTGCTTTTGTGGCAGCCAGAGAAAGCACTGGTGGCTGCGAGCAGCCTGTCTGCCCAGGGCAGCCTTTGGACAGGCAGCTTTCGGAAGCGTTCAGCCCCTTGAATTTTCTCTGGGTCCCGAGTGCTTTGCAAGATCTGGCACTTAATTCCAAACCCAGAGCTTGAGGGAAATTATTTTCCTCTTGATTTTGAGGGACATTGAGCTGGGGGCTAGGAAATAGACTCTGTGATGGCCTGTCATGAATGAATTCTGTGCTCTGTTTTCCTTGGAGATGCTTTAGAGATGGAAAATTCATGCTGAGCTTTCGAATGAAGCCATTGTGCCTATTTGCATGTATAAAGCATTGAGCAGGACTGGGCTAGGGTTGCTGGCTGCAGACCCTTTTACTCAGTCTAAATTGCCCGCACCGTGCACAGAAACAAACATGTTGATCTTACTGACTAAAGTCAATAGCATGCAATTCCCCAGGTTGCTAGCGAAAGCAGCATGTGCTCCAGACCTTTCCACAGCAAGTCATTGGAGATGTTGCTAAGTCAAAACCTGCTTTTCCCAAACTGCGGTGCAGGAGTGTTTGTTTTCTTGAGTACCTAACTAAAGTTGCCACATACAGCAAATGAATATTGACTTAAACGCAGTTGCTAAGACAAGACCCTAGCAAAGCTGAGGAATTCCTTTTCCAGCTGCTTGCGGAAGCAGGCGATGAATATAGAGAAGGGGGAGCTGCTGCACGTGCCCTTTTTCACCACTTTCTTGGGTATTTGTGGCTGGGGACAGAAGTGTGCCCATGGCCCGTCTGGGTCTCCGAGGCTGTGACAAAAAAATGCTGCGTGAAAAAGTTTAAGCTGTGATAGCCCAGTGGTCAAATCCCCTTCCAGCTTGGAAGAAACATCTTCATTTGTCTTGAGAGGGGAAAAAATAGACAGCCTTGGGACTAGATTGCTCAGCCAGCGCAAAACTGTCCATGCGTGGAGAAGGCGGCTGCCTGCCTGCCACTGATCCTTCCCTTCCCGGGAATGTTCCTGCTCCCTCCTGGAGAAGTTGTTTGGTGCCAACAGCGCACAACAGACGATCCCCGGAGGGGTCTGCTGAGCATACATAAACATGATGTTTACTGGCTCTGGAATGGATCAGGGAGGGATTTAGAGACTCAGAGCTTGGCTGCACGGCTCGGAGATCCCCCTGCAAGTAAGCTATCCTCTTTGCTGACACCGGCTTTCTCTTCAGGTCATGCTACTAAACTTCTGGACCCCAAGATAAATCAGTTCCTGCTATAATTACAGAAACTCATTTGTCCGTGATTAAGCGGTTTGGTACAAGGTGTCGGAAAGGTGGTAGCTGAGCTCTGCCGGGTTGTGCTTTAATTAGGATAAAAGGGCTTCCTTCTCTTCCTCCCGCAACTCTCCCTGGGCCTTCCACCAGGTCTGATGGAGGCGAGTTACTGTTGGCTTGACCCATTGCTGATTTAAATGAAATGAGTTCATTCAACGCAGTGCAAGCTTTAGGATGTAAATATGCTTTAATTATACAGCCTAGTGTTTGTACTGGCATGATTACCCCCGTCCCTGCTGGGTGTCCTGCACCAGCTCTCTGCAGGTCACCTCTCCAGGAATGGAGGAGGGTATAAAACAGCTGATGGAGGTGAAGAAAGGATGGCCTGGAGCTTTGAAGCACTGGTGAGCGGGGTGTGAGGCAATGGAGGTTCATCCCTTCCCTGTCAATTGTCCTGGACAAACTTGCACAGGTCCCTTATGCAGACCCAAAGCAGCGAGGGAATTTGAGGATGTACGATCCCTGTGGACTTGATGGGAGCTGGTGTCTTGCCAAGGCTTGAGACCATGCCTGCATTTTCTGTCTGCCAAGGGCGGTAACCGTACTGCCCGATCTCCTGGGGTGGTAGCACATTGGATAGAGGCTGTGAGGATGGGCAGGCCTGACCTGGAGGTGATGGGAAGGGCTGAGAATCAAAGATGGGTCCTTCTTTTGGCAAAACCAAAGAGTGCAAAGAGTGGAAAGAGACTCCTCTGGCCTTCCCAGGGAACTGGGAGCAAACAGTCTCGCAAGCAAGGAGAAAAACACTAATCTCCTGGTGTCAACAAACCAATCTGAGTTTCTGTGCTTGCGCAGAGCATGTTCCCTTTAATGTCCTGCACTCCCTGACGGGAGCCCGGGGACACTAATTGCTTGCGAAGGCTCTCTGAAGTGTTTTGCTTGGTGGATGTATTTGCGTGATCTCCAAGCAGTACTTGTGAAAAGTGGCAATCCGTGTCGCCAATGAACCGCCTGATTCATCACAAATCGATTTCTGTTGGCCGTGGTACATGACTTAGAGACTGTCAGAGCCTGCAGTGCGGGGGGAGAGGAGAGAATTGCTCTGGGTTGAGATGGTGAGGGAAGTTGTTAGAAACCAATGCTCAGAAGAGCCAAGAGAAAGCGTGGAGTTGTAGTGATCCCTCTGGGTCCACAGGTTTTTATTTCTCTCTTCCCCTCCCTGTGCTGCTCTTTGTTCAATGCGATGCAGCTTTATGCGCAAAAGGGCCACCAACCTTGAGTTTTTTCTGTGTGTGGATCAGCTTGCAGCTCTGCATGAAGCTTCTAGGTGGGGAAAACCCTCTGTGTAGGTTGGAGAGCCTCTGAGTCGGATAAATGCAGACCTGGGTTGTGACCTGCTCCCAGCCTTTTCTCAAGGATGGCCATGTACAGTGTTTGCATATGTAACTGGGGTTTTGACAATGCAGTTGCAAGAGGTGGCTCTAAGAACACAGCTTTGGGGTACCTGGCACCTCTTTTGGACAGAGGCTGGATAATTTAAACTGAAAGAAGCTGCTGGGACGAGCAGAAGAGTGATCCTCTGTGTCTGTCTGGGAGGTGCGTCAAGGACTCTGGTGCTTTTGCGGCTTGTAGTTTACATCTGGCCAGTGCGGGCAGGTTTCCCTGGATTTCATTCTGCAAAGCCATTTGACTTTTCTAGCTAATAAAATCTGCATGTTTTATTAGAAGGAAGCGTGTTGTTTTCCCTCCTCGTCTCTGTCCCTCCCCTCCTCCCTGTGGCCTGGACTAGAGCCCTCGGAGGGCTTTGCAAGCTGTGCTCCGCTGATGTGCGTGGGTTGCTCCCTCATCACACTCTGTCCTTCCTCTGCATAACGCAGCTGCAGAGGGCTCAAGAGTTTGGACTTGCACAGGGCTGCGAGGTGCTGTGCAGCTGCCTGATACATCCTCTCCCAGCCCATTGTAGGAAGCTATGGACCTCGGCTGTAAAGATAAGAGAGGAGGAGAGATTGGATTAGCCCTGTTCGGTGTAGCATGGCAATGTCTTGTACTTGCTGGGACCCAGGGGAAATGCTTTAACTTCCCTAGCTCTTAAATTTTCCTTACCCTGTGTGCTGGGCATGAACTGAGCTTGGTGTGAGGGCAGGATTTATCCAGCATTTGAAAAGCTCTTGGGATTGGATTCTCAGCCTTTGGGGACAAGAAGGTGACTGTATAAAAACAGCCCTTTCTTGCTTTGTCAGTGTGGGCTCCTCTGTACCTGTGTCAGCCAGGTCTGGTGGCTGCAATTTGTTCATCCCACCGGCCCTGCCAAGCCAGCTGTAGGTGCCAGCAGAGGAGCTTGGCTCCCTGCGTGCCTTCTGTGAAGCAGCCAGAGTAACTTGCTTTCTCATGGCAGGATACCCATTACAGGTGGCTGATCGGAGCCAGCAAGATCAGCCTTTGGCTTTCAGATCCCAGCAGGAGTGCAGGGCTTTGGCAGCAAGGCTTACAAATGCAGAAGGGTTTTAAAGCAAATCTGATTTGGAATTGCCAAGGCAAGAATGCCCATGGTGGCTCTTGCAAAACCTATCCTCAAAGCTGGGCTGCTTTTGAACACCAATTAGTCAGTAGTGAAGTTGCTTTCATCCCCTGCAATGGTTTTAGCAATTTGCGGTTCACTTCTAATTCATCTGAAGCTAGGAGTGTGTTTTCTGTATCCTAGTGTGCCCTCTGAGTTTTCCTCTGAGTCAGGCTGGATTGCTGTGTGCTGCTGCTTCTCTGGGATCGGGAACTTTGTGTTTGCTCCTGGCTGATTGCACAGGACAGAAACCTCCGCAGGTCTGCAGAACTGCATAGAGACCGTGACCCTTTGCATGGGCTGCCTGACTGCTGCGGATGCAGGGCTCTTGAGGATGGGTAGGAAACCAGTGGGAAGGTTATTGCCCTTCCCCCTCCCTTTTATTTTCCTTTTTATTTGTACTAATGATTCCACTCCAGCGGTCCTAACAGCGATTAGGCCTTCTTAAACTGGAGCTATCCGTGCTGGGGGGATGCATTCTTAGTAGATGTGAAAGATGCTACAATCTAAATGGACAAGACAGGTAGACAAAGGATAGGAGTGAAGCCAAGGGACAGCAGATCAGTGACAAACCCAGGACGTGACCCTGAACTGTGTCTCAAACCATCTCTGCTTCCATCTGTCTGCTGTGGCCCAGATGCCAGCACGGATATCTCTTGCTTATGCCTTGAATCTGGGGTTAAGCTGGCTTCCTCCTCCTCCTGCAATTCTGGCCTCATTCAATCTCACCCAGAAGAAAAACCTTTTTAATAGTGCATGTGCCTGTGCCGTTGTGGCATGTTCACGCTGTCAGCAAGGCGAGAGAGTCCCTTTGGCGCTAGAGAGTAGAAAGAGACCTCATTTCGAGTGTGGCTGCAGGAGGTGGCTGAGTCACCGGTGCCACCTTCGAGCACCCTCCTGCATCCCTCACAGCTGCCTCCCTGACCTGCTCTTGCAGTGAACGGATCTGGCAGGGACCTGCCTGGGGATGTGGGCATTGGCAGTGCTGCCTGCTCCCCTGGGGCGTCCAGGACCAGAGGACGAGGCCAGCGTGTTCCACGTTACCTAACGGCTGTAGGACGCATCTTTGCTTTCCCCACCAGCCTATGGGTCTCCTTGCGTTCAGGGCTGGTGGGAGGGGATGGGACACGTCGGTATCTAGGCACAGGGAAGCTGGGTGAGAGAAGGCAGAGCCAGTTCTTCCCTCTTGCTGGTGACAGCAGTAAAAAGAGGGGAGGTGAGAGCTGTCTTGCCTGCTCCCCAAACAGAGTCCTGGCAGCAGCACCCAGCTGGACAGAGAGGGCAGAGTGCACGTCTCTGCACTCTCCCTGCATGAACACGACTTGATTTGCCATCCAAGGACTGCCCTCAGAAAATGCCCACCCTGTTTTTCTCCTGTGAGCAGGCTCCAGACTTGCTCCAGCTCTTGAGAGTTCTAAAAATGTTCTGCTCTCCCAGGGAGAATCCCCATGGCAGCCTTTCCCAGCGCTGGGCGAAGCCAGTCCTGCTCGTGCCAGCGCAGAAGCTGCCGACTATGCCAGGGCACGGGGAGAGGATCCCATCTGTGCTCGGATCGCGGCCTCGTGCTGGCTCTGTCCCTCCTGTCTGTCTGTTCAGAGGATGTTAGAACTACACGTTAAATAACTTTGTCTTTGGCACCTCTCCCTTTTATTGGCTGTAAAATGATGGCAGAGAGAGAATAGGTGGTTGTTTGCAAAAACAAAGCAGCACCCTAAGATGGCTAATCACTAGAGGAACAAAGGGTCATATGAAATACCTATAAATCTCCATACTATGTTTAAATGGTGCAGGATTTTTTTTTAATGTCGTCCCCCTCACGCCCTCTTTTTTTTTTTCCAGTGAGGATTATTTCCTAACAGATGGGCAGCATAAACTGGAACATCAGTCATCAGGCACTGGAGAAGGGCAGGATTTTGTTAAATACCTCGAAGCTGAAGTCTGTATCCTAGTAGCTCTGTGAGTGTGTGTGTATATATATATATATATATATATATATTTTTTTTTTTTTTTTTTTTTTTTTTT
>JAYKAV010003266.1:4111555-4522105 GCA_035582835.1 Phoebastria nigripes | reverse complement strand
TTATTTTGGGGTTGTCTTGGAGGAGTGTGTTGTGCAGGGAGGGCAAGGGAGCTGGGAAGAGGCACGTGGCTTGGGTTGTTCGGGGACGCTGAGTGAAACGCGGTAAGTTTTTAGCTGGCTCCTGACATTATACAAGGCAGGCAGGTCCCGGGAGGCTGGTTGCCTTGGGATGGCTGGAAACAGCCGGCGGATGAATCTCACACCTGCACTACTGATGCTCCAGAGTGATGCTCACGTCGCAGGGAAGGGAGGAAACACGGTAGCCTGGTGCGAAACGAGCTGAGAAGTGCCTGTGCATGGTCTCTCCCCTATTTGGAGGGATGAGAGGATCCTCTGCTCTTGAGGGGGTGACCTTGGACCTCTACCTGATAGATACAAACTGACGGATGCCGACGCTGAGGCTCCTGGCAAGGCTCTGAGCGGAGTTCAGCACCGCTCCAAACTTCCCCTTCTCCTCTGCGTGCTCTCCGCAGTCTTCATTTCCACTAAATCACCTAAATCGGTTTTGCGCAGCGGTAGGAAAGCCACGTTCGGAATATAATGGTTGATCTTTTATGACATTTACCGCCACTCATGTCAGAGCAAGCGCCTGTTTAATTCACTTGTTGCTATGCCATCCGTCAATCACTATAAATGTTATAACAGCAATCTGTCACTGGAGGGGTGTGCACGGGGATGTGTGCGTGGGGCGTTGGATGGGCCTGAGAAATGATGTGCCACCTCTGAATTTTTTTGGGAGGGAGCATCCGTGTCTAACCAGCACTGTTGGGTCCCCTGTCACTAACGCACCTGCCTTGGCAATGGGCTGGTGCAGCAAGCTTATTTATTTGCTTGCAGTTTATTTATTTGCTTGCAGCTTATTTATTTGCCATCTCGGCTGCTCTGCTGCTCGTTCCCCCACCCAGCAAACACCCCCCCTCTTTTGGCGAGCAGGAGGCTTCTGATGAGATTTCAAGTGGTGAAATTTTGCGTGGTTTTGTGGCAGTTTGCATCCCCAACGGCCCATGTAACAGGAGCCATCAACAACAAAAAGCCCAGCAGCAAAACAAATGAAGACAAAGTAGCCTTAGGTTTCACTTCTTGCCCTTTGCAAGAAATTATATTAATACATCTGTGAGCTTGTGTAATAACAAAGATGAAATTCTAGTGACGCCTTGTTTGGGTGAAGGCGGGCTTGCAGGAGGTGTTTGAGCTTGCTTTTCCTGCGAAGAGTCAGCATTTTGATTGATTTTTCAGCAAAGATATGAAAATGCGCCAACTTTTGTATGACTCTTATTTTTTGCAGTGACATTTTGTACGGCTCCCGTGCGTGCCGGTGTAAAATAAATGACATGCGATGATTCCCACTGCACGTGGCTGTAACTCCACAGGGTGATGCCGCTGACATTATAAACACCCGCTTAAAGCTCAGCATTTCCTGCATTACCAATTGCACTCAAATGCGGATCCCGGCTGGCTACCCGTGCCGAGCTAACTGGGGTAGGGAGAAGCCCAGCATGGGTGAAGGCAGGTGAACTGGGATGGCAGCGGGATGAGCCGCAGAAGGCAGATCGGAGCAGGGTCCTGCTGTCAAAGGAGGTGTCAGAGCCCAGCGTGATAGGTAAAAGCCCTGCACCTTCCCCTCCTGATTTCAACATGGAAAGTGTTTCAGATGCTCCTTTTCCCACTGCACAGAGCTCTTTATTCATGCCAACTTCATTAAGAATGGCAAAGTTCATGAAATAGTAATTGCCCCCAAACTCACATCTCTGCAGGTCTCTCTTGTTGCCTGGTGCCTTGTCTGTCTGGGTCCCCAGAGCAGCCCTGTTCCCCAGGGAGAGCTCTGACTGCTGCCCAGGGATGGTGGGAAGCTCTTGGGTGAAAGGCTGGGGAAATCCTGCAGTTCCTGCCAACAAGCTCTCCCCTTTCTCCTCTGACCCTCACCGGTTTGATTTTGGCCTCGATGGGTCTTGGATTCCCTGTCTATGAGTGAAATTTTCCTTCCCTCTGCGGCTCCTCCRGCCCTGCTTGGGTTTTATTCTCTTCTTCATAGAAGTGCTTAAAGGCGCATGCCCACATCGGAGGCAGCACACTTGGTGAGTAGGGACAAGGCTCTTCCTATTAAACCACGGGAGCGTAAAGGCAGCTCTCCACTCCCCCGTTATTGCYCTGTTATTATCCTGTATTTCCTTCTTCCTGCTTCCCTCTCTGTCCTCCCAGATGATGCTCAGCTGTCATCCCCACGATGGTGTTGCAGCTGTGAGCAAACGGAGGAGCAGGGCTGGGAGACGCAGACCCCATGCAAACAAGGAGACGCTCAGCCCTGTGTTCCCACCGGAGTTGTATCTGCACGCCAAAATCTCCTTTCACAGGGTCTTTGTGGGTCAGTGGCCAAGAACTGAGCAATGCCCCTGGGATTCAGCCTCACGGGAGCTGCTCTTAAAGCAGGTGAGAGCATCACTGAGCCAGCTGCCAGGGCTGCTGGGCAAGCCCTGGGTCTGGCATGTTGCTTTTGGGGCAGGAGCCAGGTGTTTTGTGCACTTCCAGATGTTTTGAGCAAATCTCTAATGCTCATATCTGGGCTTTGAACCTCAAAGGCTGTTCTTAATCACCGGCACCTCAGACATGAGGCTGGCTTGGGAATGAACTAACGAGTGTTTCTGGTTGGTTTCAGGGTCTTGGATTTTGAACCTCGTTGAGCAGTGGGTTCTCCTTTGCTCCCCAGTCCCAAGAGACAGGCTCGGCACCTCGTTCCAAATGAAAGCTGAGACTCTCACCCCTTGTCTGAGGTTTCACAGGTCAGCCGTGCCAATGCAGAATTGCTGGCAGTGGCACAGGCTGCTCCAGCGTGGTGCTGGCACGGGGATGCTTTCATCCCCTCGACCCAGTTGGCATAGGAAGGCACTGTGTTACACCTGGCTTGCAGGTAGCTGGGATTTACCCTCCAGAGCTGCTGGTTTATGGGTGCAGAGTGTGCGTGTGGGGGCATTGCAGGGGGATAAAAGGGGGAGGAGAGCATTTATGGGAGCGAGGAAGCAATCACCAGCCCGAGTAGGGGGACGTGGTGGGCTCCAGCCGGGCAAAGGGGGCTGCTGGAGCAAGTGCTCATGGCTGATTCCCTAAACCCTTGAACATGAGGATTTATAACGGAAAGGCTGCCAGAGCGGGAGCCTAGCAGGGTGAATGGAGCTGCTCTAATGGATATTAAGTGATTTGCGAGCCTGCTGCTTGCAAACACAGCTGTAAATAGAACAAGAGGAGGGGGGAGCAGATGAAAAGAGGCTCAGGCTCTTTAGCGGCGTAGTGTGAAAAATGGGGAAAGGTTCCCGTGCAGGGCTCGGGCAGTGAGAGAAACAAAAGCCACGGCATCTATTTTCATATCTTTTATGTCTTCCTTGCACTTAATCTTGTTTAGCTCTGCAATTAAATTTTAAGACGCATAAGAGTGTTCGCTTACACACTTGGATTCTTCGCAGATTGAATTATTTAATAGAGTGTGGAGCGGCTCCATGATCTCAGAGCTATGGCACCAAACGCAGCCAAGCAGAAAATTAATAAACACTGCCTGCCRTCTCCACGCCTCCCGTGCTCCCCTCTGCCATCCTCCCTCTCCGGCACGCTCTCCTCCTGCCAGCCGCCCCCTCTCCACCCCTTTCTCCAGCCTTTCCTCTGGGGTTTCCTCCTTCCCTCCCTCTGCTGCTTTCTTGTTTGGTTTTGCCGTTCGTCCTCCTGCTCTCCCCCCTCTCCGGCGTCTGTGTTTCAGCCCCTCGGTTGGGTCTATGGGCTGCTCTGCCCGTGCGTCCTGTGGGCTGGAGGTACGTGCAGGGTGAGAGGGGATGTCCAGCCCACGCTGCTGCAGGCGGACAGGCTGCCTCGGACACGTGGGCTTGTTGGACCCTGTCTGTACAGGAGCTGAGATAGCTCGATCCCCATCAGCCGTGGCTTCATCTGTGCTGGGGAAGCCCCTCTGCTGCAAGGAATGGGACTGGTCTGCGCCTTTCTGCAATTGCATTCCTTGGCTTGAAAAAAATAGCGTTTCAAATGCTATCGGCTTTTTCTCTCTCCTCTCTCGCTCCTCAGCCACCAAAGTTGTTCTTCTCTCCCTTCCTTTCTTTTTTGGTAACCTTTCCAGGCAACAAATTGCAGGGGGCAATTATGCCGTGTGCTAAAGAGAGCATTAAGCCAACCACAATTTCCATTGAGGATGTTGCTCAGCAAACAGCAATACAAAAGCAGTGTATGAAATTCATCAAATTGCCTGTTGGATAAAGGCATACATTTACAGTGCACTTGGAGCCCTTGTGAATTATCTGAAGATAAATCAGTTTGTTATTTCTTTTCAAGTTCCCCTTTTCACAAGGAACCAAATAAAAAGGTTTGAAAATTGCTGCTAAAGAAGGGGTCTGGCCTCTCCTTCCTCGGAGACGCTGGCGGTTTTCCTCCATCGATTCTTGGCGGGGATGTGCTTGGGGTTTTATGGCTTTTAATGTGAGTCTCCGTCACTCTTTTCCGCAGAGCCTCCCCTCCCGGCTCCTGCCCTTCACGCTGCTCTTGCGACAGCTGTTGAACATCACGGTGGCATTTCATGGGGCCACCCAGCGTGGGTGACGGCAAACGGAGGCACCAGCAGGTTAAACTGCGTGTGCCCACGGAGCTGAGTGGTCTCCGCATGCTGGCCCCATGCCCAGCACCTTCGTAGAGCCACGGCCTGCGATCCCCAGTGCCGCTCTCCTCGTTTAGGGAGGTATCTGCTAAAAAGCAATAGCCGAAGGGGAAGCTTCCCACTGGATTGAATCGAGATTATTTCTTGTCCTTTCCAGAGTATTTTCCTTTTTGCAAAAGCTGCCTTCCCCACTCCTCCCCGAGGCTTTTTGGCAGGAGAGCGAGCTTGGGTGTAGAGCTGTGGGGTCGGGCAGTGATGCTTTCCCGGCCCTGCTGCAGGGTGGAAATAGGTCTTGTGCAATTGAAATTCTGGAGGGAATAACAGGGACACAGCAGAGAAGCAGCTAAAACACCTCTCTAATTGCTAATCAATAAACTAAAGAAATGTTGCCCTGGCTGAAACCTGCTCCTGGGGAAAAAAATAAAAATCCACATGATTTGTTTCGTGATTAGAATGAGATTTTATTTGTCTGGCTTCTGGTTTGGTTTTCCCCCTTTTCTGTTCTTCTGGGCCCCCCACCCCCATTACGCTCAGGTTTATGAAGTTATCACCTGCTCCTTGGTTCAAAACCTCACTGAGAAACTTTTGGCTCCGCAGACAGATCAACACTAATCTTCTGTGTAATTGAATCATCATGGATATTATTTGGCTGCTTTGAAACAGTTCTGTTTCTTAAGTAATATTTTTATTAGCTTTTGGTGCGGTTGCAGAGTGGGTTTTTTTTTTTTTCGGTAGTAATATTATTTCCTTGCTTTCAAATGCTGTTTACAGCATAGCTCTTTATTGATGTGTTACTAGGATTTCTGTCTGTCTTAAAAAATTCTCCACAGGCATGCGGAGCTGTGAATCCCCCCTGCTCTCTAACAGAGGCTGTTGTCTCTCCAAGGATGAGCAATTAAGGGACATGACCAAGGAGAATTTGCCTGCACTTAGCAGCCACCGATCTCCTAACCCACCAGTTTGCAGCTTGATTTGGGCTAGTTTGCAGCTCAGTGGGGTTATCACTGTTCCCTGGGTGTTGGATGGGATTTCCCCCATCCTTTGGGGATGGGAAGGCAGATGCACAGGGCTCCCCTAACCCCAAGGGCTTTCTGCAGCCTGGATAAACCTCTCCCAAAATACAGCTCCCATCCCAAGGGAGGGATAATCCAGACACCAGCCCCGATGCTCCCGCTATCGGGGATTGCTCCTGGGGAAGAAGAAACCCTGGATCAATGCAATGTGCTTTGACCCAGAGATGGTTCATGGCAGCTTGGAGAGAAGAGTGGGGAAGGGGCCAGGCGAGGAGCTCGGGGGGTCAGGCTGAGCTGCTGGGGGCTGCCGGAGGGATTTGTTGAATCCTGCAATTGCCTGAATTCATTTCAATTATTGGCAGCACTTCTCTACAGAACTAAATAAAGTAAAACACATAAGGAAAGCAGAAGGCAATATAAAGCAGTTAGAGAGGATCAGTGGTGAATTGAATAATTCATTCAGGAGAGAAAAGGAGCTATTTGCAATGTCAGTCTTACCTTGATTGTATTTATAGACAGGAACTTTTGACAAGGAAATTACCTGTAAATTCTTCTTTTTAGTGGTGGTGGTGTTTTTTTTTTTTTCTTTTCCTTCCTTCGTCCCCAGAAAATAATGAGGAGGAAGATTTCCTGCAGGTTTTTTTTGTTTTTCTGAGGCGGTTTGATGGATTTCTGTAAAGAAAATGAAATCTTGTGACCTCACTGCGAGCGCAGGGGAAGCTGCTGCTTTGATGGAAACCGAGATAGTGGCAGCTGGAAACTGAGGAGGGAAAGGAGACAAAAATGTTCCTTAGTGCTTCCAAAAAGGGATGGAGGCCACATGTTCATATTTCGTAAGCTGGGTTTTGGAGCAGGAGGGGTTCCTGGGTCCCAGTTTGTTGGTAGGTGAAAGTCGCTGCTCTGAGTTTGTCTCTCTTGAAAATGGAGATTTCGGGATGGGGGTTTTGCAGCAGCATTGCCGGTGGCAGGGAGGCTCTTGGCAGAGCGCCCAAGCCAGCACCCATTGCTGCCAGCGGCATGCTGCCCACGGTCTGGGTATGCAGCAAAGGTGCCCGGGCTGTGAATGGGGCGCTTGGCTTCCTGCGGCCCCGGGGATGCTGGCGGGGAGGAAGAGCGGGCGAAGGGCAGCCGGGCCGGCCCGAGTGCCTCTGTGAGCATGGTTTCTTCTCCTGCAAAGCTGCAGCCTGCCAGAAGTGTCATTTTATTTCAGAAGACATCATTTGGAGTGAAAGATGGTTTGAAAAGAAATTAATCCTACTGAGTTCCTTTGGCAGAGAGAGACCCAGGGGCTTTAAAAGTTTATTTACAGCTTTCATGCCTCATATTTGCTCTTCCTCTTATTGAGAGATGGGGGACTTTTGGGATCAAACTCCACTTTTCCACCCTAAAAAGTGGCTCTGGAGCGAGCTCACAGAAATCCAGCCCAGGACAGACTCTGCCGATACAGAAGCTCCAGTTCTGCCTCTGAACAGGCGTTGTTGTAATTTGTTTTCCAAGCAGCGTTGGGGCAATGCGTGTTCTTTGCCGAACCTCCCATTTGCATTGAAGGGAAGTTATAATTTGAGCGAAGCATGAAATACTTGCAGCGAACTTCTTGTCTCCGCAAGCGCGCTGGAGCTCAGCCTCGTGTATAATTGAGTTGTTGTAATGAAGTCTGGGTTTGGTTCTTCAAGAAGGAATTTGTTTCGAAAAGAGACTCTCGACTTAATTTAGATTTCATGCTGTTTCCTAGTGCTTGCTGTCAGTGTTGTAGGTCTTATGGGCCAATTTCTCCCTGGGGTAATTCCACGGAGGTCGAGTGGTGCCGGGATGCGGCTCTCCCAGGAGCTTAGGGATGTAATAACCAGCAAGTGGTCCCTTGGCAGTAATCGCAGCGCTGTAGAGGATCTGAGTGCAGGCAGCACCGGCCACAAAGAGCGGCGTGCTGAGGTCTGACCCCGCAAAGCGCTGGGAGCTCAACGATGCTGCTGTCTCCCCAGGATGGTGACAACCTGGCGTCCCCAAGGAAAACAGAGCTGGGGGTTGCATGTGTTTCTGCCCAGTGGAGCACGTTCTCGAGGTGGACGTAGGGCTGGGGAAAAGGAAGAGTTTCTCCTGTTGTGTTAAAACTGAAACGGAGGAAATATAGGGATGGAAGGGGCTGACCCTCCAATGCCCCCTTACCAAGGGAGACAACACACCATCTCCAAAGTACCAGGCTTTTTTGCTCTGCTGCTCTCCTGGGAAAGTCCCTCTCCTGCAGAGCTGGTGGTGAATACTTTACAGGCTCCATAACTCATTAGCATCTCTAAGCAAATGTAAAAGCAACAAGCAAACAAGCTCCCTTTCCTTCGTTTGTGCATTTTGGTTTTAAATATTACGTTTCCAGGGATAAACGTTGGCAGCACTTGAAATAAGATGTATTAATTAATGAACGAAGCACTTAATTTAGGTTTAATAGGATAATCCTTTGCTGCATGTTACATAAATAGTAATTGAATATTAAGAATGCATTGAATGAGAATTAAGTACTAAGGGAGAGATGCAGTTTATTGCATTCTTGTTAAACGCATGGCCCCAGCCTGCGTCTCCAGCATGGGAAAGCCGGATTCAAAGGCTCTGAAAGTCAATGCAGAAACTGCTCTGAAATGTGTGTGGAGCGCAGGGCGAGAAATTCAGGATTAAGCTTTTGTTCTTTACCAATCCATGGCCTGACCCGAAGCTCAGCTGAACCGGAGGGACCTCTTTGCATTGACTTTGAGAGCAGCTGAATCATTCACCAGGTGAAATCTAGCCATCATCCTAAACACACACCTAGGATAAATATAATCACTAGCATGGGGGATCAACAGGTCTGGAGGCAAAGGGCTGCTTTAGTCATTATCCAGAGCCTTGGGGCTCTCTGCCATGGAGAGCTCAACAGCTTTGCCAGGTCTGGAAAGCATCAGACCCAGCAAGGAGAGGGTGACTGAACACCGGCGATGGGCAGGATGGGACCTTGACATCTCTTCTTTGCAGCTTGAGCTGGGGGGGAGAGCTTTCCCCGGGCAGTGTGTCCCTCGGCCCCTGGGTCGCCCTGATCCTCCTCCTAACCCACTGGCTATAGCAACCGTGGGAAATGTGGTCCTGCATCCTTGCTCTTGGAGGGAAATCTGCCACCTTCATTTTATTCTGGGATTTATTTATTGCCACTCGCTCAATTACATGATTGCAAAGTGTGAGTGATAAAACCCTTAAATTACTTATAGCTCATCCTTGTTTAAGGGAATAATTAGTGTGCTTCTAAACAGGGAGCAATTCTTCACAATGGGAAATTTAGTCTTTAAGGATATTTCCCCTGTAACTTATGCTGCATAATTTAGCACTGATTACACAAGTGTTTTATTCTGTCTAGCCCTAAAACTTTCTCTCCTTCCCATGCCACTTTACCTCGGCACTGGGGCTCATTGCACACTGAAGGTGCCGCAGATTCTGCTTAGGGAACTTGCTGAGGGCTGTTCCAGCGACCTGTGGCAGGGCAGAGAAACAATATCGGGTTCCCTAAATTCTCTATCGATGGAGCAGGAAACCCCGAGATGCATCCCTGTACTGTGCCCACCCGCAGCAGCCGTGCCAGCTCCACCGAAACCCCAAATGTGTCTTCTCTCAGCTAACCCCTAGCCTGGCACTGGAAGTCAAGTTGATCACAGAGTTTCTCTAGCTCTTATTTTAATTATTTTTATCCCTGGCCAGAAAAACTGCCTCAAACCTCAACCGTTTGCCTGTGTCACTTCAGCCCGTCTGGGTGATTTATGCAGCTGAGGAGAGGGAGGTTATTTAGCTATTGTTTCAAAACCAGGTGCAGGGGAGCAGGGGGGATGGAGACATATTTCATTTGTGATTCAGATCCTGCCAGCTGGGAGAGGCTGGGTGACAGGTAGGGAGAGCTGGTGCAATTCATCTCCTGGGCTGGGAGAAGCTGGAGCCTGAAAACAAATCTTGTGGCAGGAGTTTGGAGCATCTCTGTTCCAGCCGGGGATGATGGTTCAGCTGGCACGAGGGGTTTTTGGGTGGGAGGAGAGGTTGACAGCCCCACGGYGCGGGGATTGAGCAGGGGGAGCTTCTGCCCCGACCCGGTGCTGCTGTCCCTGCATTAAGACTGGGAGCAGGAGACTCAGCAGCTTTCTGCGGTATGTGGTGAGGCAGAGCACAGCGATTTCCAGTGCAACCCAGTTCTCCCTCTATGTTAATTAAATGGGACAGGAACATGGACCTGGCTTCTCTGAATAAGAAATCAACTGGAAGGTGGCTCCTTTCCCAAGCCCTGCTGCTTCAGCAACCAGACTGGGGGGGAGGTGGGAGGGGAAGAATATCCCTGGATTAAATTTAATGAAAATAAATATATCGGCTCTGCTAGCAGCAGACAGGGCCCCGTCTAGGGAACAGCAAGTCCAGCTCATTCTTCAGGAGCTGTAACTTTTGTGCTGGCTCAGAGCCCATTTGGTGGCTTTGCACAAAGTGTTTCGGGAGGTGCAGGAACGATGCCTGGGAGGTAGGTGAGACAGCCTGGGAGACAATGATAGATGAAGTAATGCTTCACGAAGCTGGCATATGTTTGACGATGAGCCTATTATGCTGGATGCTAAATACCAAATGGTGATTAAACGGTGGTGGTGCGGAAGGAAGGGGGTGGAGGTTGGAGAGTTTGACCTGTCAGACAGCTCCYGGGGGCTTAGCTTGGCAAAACTTCCTCCAGAGTTGCACAGAGGTGTGGGGGCTTCACGGGTCCGTTTGGTTCTGGGTTTTGTTATATGCATATTTTTAAATAGCCTAAGCAAAACAGGTATTTCCATAAATAGCTGAAAGTAAGAAAGTTGTTCTCCTATGGTGCTCTCCCAGGTTTGGTTTCTTTAGCATCCCATAACAGCTGGCACAGGTCCATGGTGGGGAGACCAGCACCTGCCTCCTCTCTCCCATCACTGTTCCTACAAAACATGCGAGAGGTAAGAGGTGACCAGGACGGGAGCTGACCTGCCCCGAGCCTGGGCTGCGTGGTCGGTCCCGGCCCCAGCAGTTTTGCAGCAGGGAGTTAAGACATAYGTGGGGCAGCCCCTTCCTCAGGTCATTAATTAGAGGTTTGCTCGTGTCCTGTCGTGATCTGCTGGACTTTGTTTGCTTAGCTGCACCCCTCCAATGCTCTGGGCTGTTTACATGTAGGGATTTGATTTCAGGTCCATCTCCAAGCCTCTCAGTGTCTTGTGGTGACATTTCCCTTGCTAAATATCAGAACAAGGATGTTTGAAAGCTAGAGCGAGGAAGGACAGAGCGAGAGATGCAGGATGAAGGATGGGAAAGGGCTGGAGGAGAGGATTAGGGGAACAGTAATAGGAAGTGAAAGGTAAACAAAGTCCAAATCAGGCCCCATGGAGGAATAAATACCAGGATGGTTGGGTGGTCAGGMGAGGCTCCTGCAGAGGCTGTGGGATCATTCAAAAAGCAATTAAATGCTTTCCTGGGGGAACGGTCTTACTGGAAAGAATGAGCCACTTTGGACCTTTTCCCATCCCTGCTATCTTTAATAATCTTCCAGCAACTTGAGCCAGCTGGTGGCTGAAGGCAACAGCCAGGACTTCCTAGAGGAGCTGGGCAAAGTGGCGAAGCGTGGGGCTGCAAGCAGGTTGTCCAGTATCGCACAGCTCTGCAAGGACAGGGTGTTATGGGGAAAAGCTGCAAGGGAGGAACTCCCCCATGAATCTCTGCCTCGGTCCCTAAGTGTCCCAAAAACCCAGAACCCGTGGTGTCCCAGTGAAGAGCAAGGTGATGGCCTTGCATGAAGCCGTACGGTGAGTGGATGGAGGGTGCTAGCTCCCCTACCACTCTGCAGCGGTTCCCGATCCTGCAAGCAACGGTTGTGGGTTTTACTCTCCCACTGCTGCGTTGGGACTGAGAGGCTGGTTGCACCACACCACTCTGGCAAGGTAACTGGGGGAGATGGGTACTGTGAGCCTCTGCAAGCATCATGTGGGTAGGTTGGAGGATTGCAGGGATCACTGCTCATGCATGACTGGAGAAACCCAGTGCCAGTGAGGCTGGAGACCCTCACTGTGTCTGTGCAGTGCTTGCTGCAGGATCCACGTTAGGTGTTTGCTGTGTGTGATCACGCTCCCCTCTCCTCATGGCTTTGCTGACCTGCGCAGGGCTGAGCCCTTCGGGTCTACRGGCTTCTTCCAGTGGTAACTTGTGTGCTTGGTGGCTCCGCGATACAGCAATCGTGAATCAAACCCAAGGTCCTGGTCCCATGGGTGTTGCTGGCCACAGACCTAGCCTTGCTACAAGATGCGAGTGTCTCTGCTTTCCCTGGTATCTATCCTGGTCACGTTTTTTTTTTTTTTTTTTCTTTTCTGCTCCTATAGGAACAAATTATCTGAAAAGATCTCAGGAAACGTGAAAACAATAATTATTCACTTCAAAATAGCAGTTCTGGGACACCTGATCTCCACATCTTGTTAGAAAATGAGGCTGTGGCAGACTGACACCTTTCACAACACAGAGCTCGGAGGGAAGCAGTCGGGCTGGGAAACGCGCCTTGTGTTGAAGCAGCTCTTTCCTCTGTGCCACGCTCGCCAGGGCTGCGCCCACCCGGCTCCTCCAGAATAGCCCAGCTATGGCACCCTGTCCCCTTGGCAGTCACCGTGCCGGCTCCTCTGCCGAAACGCCGGGGCAGCAGCACGAGGCGCCGTGTGCTGTCAGCGCCTGGGAGTCCCGGAGCTTCGACTGGGGTGGCTGTCGAGCAGCCAGGGAGACGTGCGGGAGGCAGCAGGCTTGAAGTGCAATTTGCATTTTAATAAAGAAAGTTGTATTTTTTCAGTAATTTGCATTTAAATCAACCGTGTTTCATAACTGAGCATCCCTCTTAAAGGGGCGCTCTGAGCTTTACCTAAC
This sequence comes from Phoebastria nigripes, assembly GCA_035582835.1. Lineage (NCBI taxonomy): Eukaryota > Metazoa > Chordata > Aves > Procellariiformes > Diomedeidae > Phoebastria > Phoebastria nigripes. Next base: position 4,509,550 of record JAYKAV010003266.1, on the reverse strand, counting down.
TTAGGGGGAAGGTTAGAGGAGACTTTTACTTACCCTGCGCAAATTGGGGGCTAATAATGTCACTTTTTTGCTCACAGGTGGTACCTACTGACCCTCACCCATGTATTTCAGTCTGCTGGAGCATCCTGAAGTCCTCCACGGTGCCGACAGCATCTGAGCAGCCCCGGCATGAGCAGGTAGAGTGGAGGTAGTGCAAAGGAGATGAGGGAATTTGCCCGGGCACAGGAAAGGGGACCCTGTTAGCAACCTAAGCAGAAGCGGGGTAGGTGCAGGCATGCCCAAACCTGGGTGAAACTGGGAAACAGTAGCAGAGGGAAACATTTGTAGTGCAGAGAATGTAAGGAAATTATAAATTTTTAAACCTGTTTTGGGTGAAGTATTCTGTTTTTAACAAATTTGAAGCTTTCCTCCTTTCAACTCCTTTTTGTACTAAAACCATTCACGCTCCACCACAAAACACAGGATCTTGAAAAGAGATGGCACTTCTGAGGGCAAACAAGAAGGAGATGTTCTGTTCTGAGTGTGCTGGAAAGCTTCTCCCCCTCCAAATGTAATGAACTTTTACTGCTGTTGAGAAGTTTCTGTAAAAAGCCATTTTCCAATGCAAAAAACGTGGCACTGGAGGCCTGTTTTGCTGGGTCTCTGGGTGACAGAGCTGAAGTTACTTGGTGCTGCCTCTTTTGCCTCCTGAGCCCGCCTGCAGCATCATCTCCCCTCCCCATCGCCCTGGGATGCTCAGGGCCCCCCTGCACCCCGAGGAGAGCACTCTGCAAGGTGCTGTTAGCTTGCAGTCGCTTTTGTTTGCAGACAGTGAGTTTTCCATCAAAGCCGCTGCTGCCTTTCATCCCTGGGGAAAGCTGCCTGTGAGAACAGCCTTTTAACCACTGATTTAGGGGATTGGGAGCCTTTCATGGTCCTACTTTTATCTTGGGAATGGGGCGGCTCTCCCCGTAGGACGTAGATTCAAGTGCTTGGAGAGGGAGAGACCGATGGGGTSTGGGCTTTGTCCTGCCCCCCTGGATGCTCCAGCCCTCGGTACCATGAAGATGGGCTACAGCACCTTCACGCTCTTCCCTTTGGGGCAAAACCTGCCTGCAAAGAGGGAGCTGGAGCTGCTGCTATTCATTCATTGAAGGGCAGAAAGCTCAAACGTTCATTTTAATGTTTAATGCTTTTCAATGAGGTGGAAGCAGAGGGAGGAAGGGGATTGCTTCCTATTCAAGCACCTCTGTTGGATGCCAGGGTGTTTAGGTGGGAGGGTTGTGGGCTAAATCCCACCCCAATTAACTTGCACGCTGCAGAGTGAGCCACACACCCTCCAGGGAGATGGGTTCAGAAGAGGGTTTAAGCAGTGCAGCCGCTGAGCTGAGCACAGGTATCTCTCATAACATAACCCGGACGGGGGATACACATGGCTGCTGACAACGCAGTCGCTAGCCGAGGAGCTGCAGGGTCTCTCTCCGGGAGGTGATGGTCACAAAGATGTGACCTGGCTGTTCCCCACGTGCTGCTGAGCCGGGGGATGCCGAAACGCCACAGCCGTGCTGTGTCACTGCTGCTCCTTTCCGTAAAGGATGGGAGAGCTGCGGAGGGGAGCTTGAGTAACAGTGGGTATAATTCAGGTTGATTTCTTCCCAGACTCTTCATTTGCTGAACATGTCACCAGCCGTGTAGTGTATGGGGTGTTTCGTATCAATTTTCTGTGATGCCAGGCCATAAATAAAGAAAATAAATGTTGTGACTGTTAATCAGTCGCTGCTCACCCAAATGAGTTCCCTATACATTTTCCTGTTCTATAATTACTTGTCACCTATTGCTAGTTTGTAACTTTTCGGTCTGTGATTCTGTTAGGTGGCTTTTTCCCCTTCTTTTGACAGGATTAATCTGTTAGTTGTGGGCTTGGTTTTTTTTTTTTTTTTTGGGTTTTTTGTTTGTTTGTTTTGTTTTGTTTCCCCCGCCCCCCGCCCCCCAGGCGGAGGGAGTTAAAAACCCATTGATCGGTAGCAGAGGTTTCTTATGGGTTAGGAGCTGAGGGAAAACAACCTCGAATCGGAGCTGTATTTTTGATGTCCAGAACAAATACTTGATGATACCTGGCGCTGGCATTGTGCAATTCATGCAAACAGACTTTTTGCAAGCATACGTTGATTTAAGCCTGGTGGTGTTGCTGGGAGGTGGCCGCAGAGGTGCTACAAAAGCCAGAGCAGGTGCTGAATAATCTCCCCTTTTTCTGTCTGTCTTTGTTTTCTACAGCCTTCCAATGCTCTGGAGATGCTATGTCTTGCAGCACTCAGCTCCCTGCCCTGGTCTGCATTCCCTCCATGCTGCCTCTCCTCTGGGGTTTGGGTCGGTCACCCCGTTTTGCAGGTGGGGAAGCGGAGGCAAGGAGCCTTGCTCGCAGCCGTCCTCTGCATCAGCCTCCCAGACAGGAATCCTGACTACCCATCTGGCAAGCTGGGGCAGGAGGTGGAGGAAATCCCCCGTGAGCGATCACTTCTGGTGAGGACTGCTTTAAAATAGATAAGTCTAATGGACGAGAAACAGCTGTGAAAGCAAAGTGTAATTTTTCAGCCAGGCCCTCCAAGCAGGAAAACAGAGCTAACTTCATCTCCCTTCCCCTTGCACCGAAAATAATTGTAATTTACACACCAAAGGGACAGATACGCTGGAACATCTTGTGGCAGGAAAGTATTAACTGCAGCTGTCACGTGGAGCTGCCCCAGGGAGGGGTATATTAGGGAGGAGGCTGCTGAGATGGATTTTTGGGGAAGAGTGCAGGGAAAACAAGCACAGGTTTGCGGTGAATGCGTCCCTCGTGCCTCTCTGGGCTGCCTGGCGGAGCTGCCTGCGGCACGCGGGGATATCTTGCGCTTTATATCCATTGAAACCTTCCCGTACATTCATTTGCCTGGCAGCCTCTGCTTTGAAGGCAGAATAAAAGACTAAATTTCTAATGCAGTAAAGGATAAAACACAATGGGGAAGTCGGTCTGCTATACAGGAGGAATAATAGGTCTATTAGGTGAATACATTTTCTGTGCACCCAGCCAAAACGTTTCATTAAAACAACGGGGCTCCTCCCTCCCCTGCTAATAAATTAACCTCTGTGGAGGGGACGGATCTGCTGGAAGGATTCATTTTCTGAAGTGAAACGCAAGCCTGCATCTCTCGCAGGGAGGGCTGCCTGGTCCTCCCTTTCGGGGGAGAGCTTGGGTCCTGGCTGGAGCCCCCGGCACAGGATGCTGGGTGCTGGGATGGATGTAGGGGGATTCTTCCTCCTTTTTACCTCCTTCCCCCCATTCGAGGTCTGCCCGCAGTTTCAGACAGTTGAGTGCCTCTTATCTTTGCCCTGGGTCTGTCTGGGGTCCGGCAGCAGCCCCAAGGCAGGAGCCCGAGGGACTGCAGAGCCCACCCGAGCCTCCAGCCTGTCCTCTCCGGCCATCCAGCAGCGAGCCAGGACAGCATCCTTCCTCTGGCAGTTTATAACCTTGCAGGGTCCGAGGATGACAGATGTGGATTTGGGGCCTCTAGTGGGATTTGGAAGGACAGAGTCCAAACATCCATCTGGCTGTGAGCTCGCCACCRTCGCCCAACTCTCAAAACACCTCCGGGTCTTGGCACCTCCGAAAACAAAACGTTTTTGTGAAAGGTGCGTGGGATGGAAAATTGCTGTTGGTGTTCACAGAAGCTGGAGATCAGATGCTCTGAGCCGTAAACCAGCCTCATCGCTCAGGGCAGTGCTGGCAGAGGGAGAAGGGATTGCAAAACCATCTTCTGAAAGGATTCAGGTAGCTTTTCCTGCTGGAGCTGCCACTGCTGCAGGGGTTTTGGTAGCCGAGCTTGATACAGCAATTCCTCTTCCTTCCTGCATGGCTGGTCCCAGATCACCGAACCCAGAATACACAAACAAACCAAACCTCTTACAAGAGTTTCCATCAGGGCTGTGCTAATGTTGCCGATGTCCCCGTGTACCTGGGGACAGCAGCCGGCCACTCGCCTTTCAGGGGGCGAATAAATACAGACAAGGCTTTGCAGTAAGCAGACTCAGTCCAGTTGCTGAAAAGATCTTATTGCAAGTCTAGTGCAGCCTTACATTCCTCCACAAATTATTTATCAGGATAAATAATTATATATTAGGGCCATAGTGGATGCAAATGATTTAATTAATAATACACGCTTCAAGAGTAATTTGCAATTTAAAGTGCTGTATAAAAGCCCGGTATTAGCAATACTTATTTTTATTTATTAATTGCTGGCTCTCAAAATCTCCATGGTGAATAATTTCCCATCTTTTTCATTTTTAATTTATTTCTGTGGCTCTGGGGAGAGGAAAGGCGACCTTGCAGTGACCTTGTATGGAAGGTGGTGGACTGGGAGTCCCTGGCCCCGGCGCACCCTTGGCTGGGCTGTGGCTTGTTTATTTGGCCTTTGTTGCTGGAGACTTGGGGATTAGGGTCTGTGATCTAATGAACAGTTTTTGTTCACTTTTTTTAGCTTGTACCTGTTACCTGGGAATGCCTTGCTGCTTTTCCAAACCGTGCATTTGGCTGATGTTTGGTGAAACTCTTTCCAACATAGGGATGCAGTGCTTGTGCTGATTTCTTCAGCACAGCAAAAATGAACCCTGGGTGGGATTTACAGCCTCGGAAAGCCCCACCGTCTGCCCCGCAGCAAGTGCTGTGCCCCAAAAGCCCAGTCTCTGCTTCCCCCTCCAGCTAATGTCTCCAATGCACRGAGACCAGGACTCCAAACTCTGCCTTTCTGGTCTGGGAAATGCAGCCCCCCTGGTATTACATCTGCTTTTGCTGCTGGAAGGCACTTAACTGGTTTTCCCATGGAGGCAGAAGGGTGCCGAGCACCCAGACAGCCTTGATGAGGTCAGGAGGGGCAGGAGTGGGTGCCTTTCCCCTTCGCAAGGCGTCCTGAGAGCCGGTCTCTCTCCTGCCATCCCCCTTGGCTCGAGCATCCCACCGAGCAGGACCCCGGGCAGGCTGCCGGCAGACGCGTGGCAGCTTTGCCCTCTTTCTGATATTGAAGTGCTTTGTATGACATGCAAGTCCTGACACTTTGCTGCCTGTTTCTCAAAAGCCGGCAGAACCTGGTGGGTGCTCGGATCCGTGGCATATGGTGTGAGTCACTCCGAGTGCACCCAGCAAAAGCAGTCTCGGGGAAATGGGTCGGGGAGCGGGGGAGGAGGGAAGCTGTGCCGGTACTGCCAGAGCCGTCTCGCTGGCAGCCGCCTCCGGGAAGCGATGCAGTAACTCAGCCAGGCGAGGGGAGCTGCTTTGCGGGTTTGTCGGTGGGTCTGTCCAGCACCGTGCATCGCTTTAGCCATGGGGCTGCCAGGGCTTTTGCCAAGTCCCTGGGGTGGGAACCCACCTTGGCGATGGGTGCCGGCCACCACTGCTGACCAGGTGCCAGGAGGTGCCGGCAGGTGCTGGTGCCTCTGAGTGCTGCAATGTCCCCCTGCTTGCAAGGGTGGCACCCGCAGTCGAGGACTGTGTCTCTGCGCATCCCGCCCCATGGATARAGCAGCAGGCAGCAGGCTGACCTGGCCTGCAAGCAGAGGGCAATTGAGACCCAAAAACACTGGCCCCAGGTTCTCTCTGTGTCACGAAGTCTCGCAGCCTCTACAGCAATGCTTTCTGCAGGAGCTGTGGCTGCTGCGGTGCAGAGGATCAGTGCCGGCTCGGCAAGGGAGCGCAGTGGGATGGGAGACTGCCGGTGGGTCGGTGCTGAGCATGGTGGCGACGGCAACGCAGCTGCTGGCCCATCTGGCAAAGCAGCTGCCGGCGGGAGCTGGGGCTTTGCACGCAGACGCGCAGGCGGCTGGAAATAGAAACCGGGGAAAGAGGAGGCACCCGGCAGCACGAGGCYGGCCGGGGAGCCGGGGGAGGCGTGTGGACTAAATCCTGCCATTTGTCGTGCTGGTCTGGCACTGGTGATGTGCTGACCAAGCTGGTGGGCGTGGGAGTGAGCAGGGGTGTGTGACCCTGGGACAAGCAACAGCAAAACTCTCTTGGGGTTTTGGCAGATCATAGGATATCTGATTTCTTCTTGGTTTCTCTTAGGACCTTGCTGCAGCATGGGAGTGATGCAGTGTTCYGGGCAGGGTGATGGTGGGACTAGAAAGAGTCTTAGCAAACACGTGGCTTGGACCTGGGGCACAACCGTGCTCTCAGYGCCGTGGGCTGGGGGAGCTGGCCTGCCCAAGGAGCGCGTGGCAGGCTTAATTAACCCGGTGCATGGGTTAAATAGCCCTGGCCTGGGCTAAAGTGTTTTAATGCTGTTTGTGTGTTGGCAAGGAAAAAATGGCATGTCCTTGTGTTTCCAAAGCCCTGGCATGGACACAGCTCTGCCACACGTGCCCTGCAGAGGCCAAAAGCCGTCCCTTGCAGGTAAAGATTTCCATGCGAGCAGGGTGCAGTGCTGCAGGTATCTCAGCATGGGCTCTGAAGCATGCACGAAGCCTCGGGGAAAACGCGCTGTGCACGCAGCACAATAACATCCCCGTTCACTAGCGAGGATGCGGGAGCAGTGGCAGACCTGGGTGCCCAACGCCAGCCCACTCATCCCTACCCCTCTGCAGCTCCTTTCCCCGAGCCGCAGCAGCGCTTCGGGGCGCTTGTGCCAAATTGCAGCATGACGAGGATGCCCGGCTCGTCTCCGTGGGGTGCGGGGAGAACATGGCAGGCGACAGGCCTGTCAAAGCGCTTGGGATTAGAGCCCGTCACAGCCAGTGCGTTGATGTTTTCATTTCAGACAGCCGCCTGCTGCTCCTGCTCGCGGCCCCGGGGAGACGGCTCGCCCGGGAGCCGGGGCTGGCACGCTGCAGGCTGTCCTTCCTCCACAGCCTGGCTGCCCGTGGGAGAGCACCTGCCCTGATCCGAGCCCCTGCGTTTCTCAGAAACTCAGCTTTATCAGCTCCTCACTGGGCAATTTTTTCTTTTTCATCTGGTGCTGCCAGCAGGTCCATTAATCCTCCAGCAGCTGAAGCATGGCGTGACTTTCCAGGCGGAGTTTGGTCTGGGTCGTGAGGTCCTGATGGAGCCTGGAGGGATGGATCTGTCCAAGACCATCCAGACTCAGAACTCCAAAAATCCAGAAACCATCCCCAGCCATTTTTCAGGCAGTGGGGAAGATGATTTGCCTCCTGCCACTGGTCCAGCTGCTCTAGGGAGGCCAGAGATCAAAGAAAGTCCCTTTTTTTTAAAGTAGGTTAGCTTTGCCCATCCCAACTGTCCGAAGTTACTGTGGAAGCTCAGTCAGATTTCTGTAGGGATTTGTCTTCTGCAGCCTGTCTTCTAGGAGCTGGGATCTCTTGGCTGGATCCTTCTTGCAATTCGTCATCACAAGTATCATTTACCTTCCAAAGTCACGTCTTGCTTTTAATCAGTCTTTGCCATTCAGGCATGCTGCAAACTGCTCCCTAGATGGCAAAGTGTTATCCTTCTTAACGAGCGGGACTTGGGGGACACGGGAGAGCAGAGCAGCCTATTTCTCTTCATCACCACCAATAGATCAAAGCAAATCAGTTTTGCAACAACTTTAATAAATTGATTCAGTTTGGTGAGCCAAAAAAAAAAAAAAGAAAAAGAGGAAAAGATTAAAAAGTAACAGAGGAAATAACATGGGATGCTCCCAGCAATTGTGGTGGATGGTAAATCTCTTCTTTATTACTCCTTTATTATTTCCAGAATCTGAAGTTTAAATAATTAAGCAGAATAAATGGTGGATGAATATTATTTTCAAGTTTTATTTATTGATTCTCAAAGGACAGATGTGCACAGAGACCCAGGCATAGAGGAAGCTAATTTCTCCAGTGGTGTAAATCAGGGTAGGATCATTAATGTGAATGCCATTTAAAGGAGATTTACACCAGCTGAGCATGCAGCCTCCTAATTTTGGGAGGAAAATACGGAAGACTACATAGATCTTAATAATTTTTTGTTCTGTCTTCTGTGCGATTCATTTATTTTCCAATTTAAAAGCACATCAGGTTTGGGGTTTGTTTTTTTTTTTTTTTGTGTGTGTGTAATTTAAATACATTTGTTGACAGCGCTGCTCATTCTGAAGGCCTTTTCAGGAGTCTGAGACTGGAAAAGCTCTGGGTGCCTGCGGGTTTGTGCTCAGAGCATCTGCAAGGCTGGGGCCGGTACCCTGAAAGGGGAGGATGTGCCTCACCATGCAGCCGGTACTGGACTCCTGCTTGCCGCCTGAGTCACGAAACCCCGGGGGGCTGCTGGAAGCAGGTCGGGGCTGGGAGCGCCGGGGGCTCTCACCTGGGCAGGCTGCGAAGGTCAGGTGCATTTGCAATGCCTGGGCAAGGATTTCCCAGGGCCAAAGGCTTAATTCCTGCTTAAGTCTGATGTGCACCTTGTTCTTGATAATATCCACTTTAGCAGTGTATTTATTCTTTTAAAAACACAGATGAAACCCCAGCCGCCTGGAGTACCCCTCTGTGGAGTCCCGAGTCTGCCGCGATGCCAGACTCCGTAGGCACCAGGTTGTGTTTGAGGGCGAACGTCTCGTCGTGCCTTTGCTGTTCTTAATTGCAGCTTCAATCTCAGGTCGCTGCTGATCTGTCGCATGCACGGCAGGGTCTCGCCTTCCGCAGGAGATCTCCGGCGCTGGGATATTTTTGGCAGGCAAAGGAGAAGGAGGTGGTGGCTGCTACAGCAAGAACAACAGAGGCCTCRGAGACACAGAGGCATGCGAGCTGGTATTAACAGTGGGGCCAATTAAGGAGACCAGGAATCAAGTACATCTGACACCTCTAAGTAAATTAACCCAAAGGAAATATGATGCTACATGAAATTTCTGCTACATGGGGAGTGACATATGGATAAAGCAGCCCCGTGAGCAGATAAATAGGTGGTTCCCTTCATTATCCAACCTTGCCCGTGTGTTAAAACCAATTAGGGCCCATCACTGGTGCAGTTGTAGCTGATGGTGATGGGCACTGGAGCGGGAAGCACTATCAGTTTTCAGGATTCCCCAACTCAGCTCACTCAAGTTTCATCATGCAAAGTCTCAGCATCATGAGGAGGAGTTCCTCGTGCTTGAGAGAGTCCTGAAATACAAACACCGGGAATGCAAGGCTGGGTGTGCAGCTCTGACTTTTATGGCTTCATTCTCCACTGATRAGCTTGGATGGGGTTGTGGGAAGTTATTTTGTTCCAGCAAGATGGGGAGAGTCTCAGGCATCGGGAGCTTGGCTTGGGTCCCTTCTCATCTATTACCAGTCTGGAAATGAAAAATCTGGCTGTGATTTGTAGCGATTGCAATGGAGCAGAAAAGCTGTTGACACCTCCGATCCATCGCCGTTCATTTTATTTCTGTGCTCCCTGATAGGACTGGCAATTTGGGGAGTGCGAGAGAGGTGGTGTGTGTGGCCTGTTCAGCTCCACCAGTAGCGCTTGCATTGCAGTCTGCCGTGAGGTTTGTTTGGGCAGACTGAAGACAAATTAGGGAGTTTATAAGAGGAGCACCTGAAATTTGGGAATTGCCATCGCAGGGTGCATTTGGTACCAAATGAAAGAGGATCCACTATTGCCCTCGGAGATGTGTGGGTCTCGTTAGCTCCCTGCCTGGGAAGCAGGCTGGAAAGCCAGGAGGATGGGTTGCATTCCTGTCGCTGCCAAAGTATGTCAAATTAATCTATCTAGCATCTTCTCTGTGAAAATTTTTGCCCRGCTTTAAAATGGAGACAGTCGTCACCTGCCTTTTTTTAGAGGAGGTTCGTGTGTTTAAGGGGAACTGTGTGTGGGACTGAGTTTTGCTCCCACGCTYGCAGCAGGGGTGAGCTTTGGTCCTTCAAAATGTCACTTGATAAACAACAAGTAATGATAAACATTTATTGTTATTCTCCTTTTTTTTTCCTCTGTGGGAGTAGATGATATTGCTAAGTGACCGAATGCTCATTTGACCCTTGAAAATGCAAGAGTCATGTTTAATTCATGTCTTTTATTTATAGATTTGGGCTCCTCTGGTTTCTCTCCTGTGATGCGCGGCTGCTGCTCTGGAGCAGAGGGAGGGTGTTTGGCCAGAGCCTCTCTTGAGGAACAGCCTTCAGGACCACGCTGCGGCAGGAACGTGATCGGGTGCTGTGTCAGCTCCCTGTACGCTGATGAAGGCTTGTAAGAAAATAGATATGGGAAGTTTTGCAGCTGAACCCCATGGATGTTTTTGATGGGGCAACCACAGCTCACTGCCCACCTGCCTRCCATCAAACCAAGGGTTTTCCAGTGGTATCGGCATCGAGCAAGTCCCTCCAAGAGACCAACCCAGCAGGATGGGGAGAAAGGGAGCCGCGTCTCCCTGTCCTTCACCCCATCAGCCCCACGGTGTCCTGCTGAAGCTGGGGGTTGAGCCTAAGGGTTAGAGCACACTGGGCTGGGGGGGAAGCTCTGCCCCTGTGACCACAGTCCAGCAAAGCCATGCAAGGAGCAGAGTGCAGAGATGCGTGAAGCTGGGAGACCATTAATCAGATTAACGAGGACATGATCTAAAAGCCACATATCGATGACAAAAATGATTGAGTGGTGCTGGACAGAAACAACGCAGGCGGAACTGGCTCTGGTGTGGCCTCTGGGATGAAGGCTTGTTGTTAGCAGGGAAATGCAGTCCTGGGATGTGTGACCAGGGGCACCCGAGCAGAAGGCAGGGACATAATCCTTTGTCCCAGCACAGCACTGGTTAAACCACTGTAATGCAGATAGCTGTGGGCAAAGCATCACAGAAAGGAAATGGAGAAGCAGCAAAGGGAGGCAATTGCAGCCTGGAGGAAGATAAAGGGTTTAGAGAGGATGGCTGTGAAGAAAGCGATTAGAGGAAATTAAACATGGATAGGCTGGAGATGGAGGCTGGGGAGGGGGAATCTGGCTGTGCTGGTGCAAGGGCACGTTGCAGAGCGGGGGAATTGCTCTCATCGCTGAACCGTGCAGGCGCTGGGAAGAAAGAACGGCATTAAACGGAGCAGGAGGCTTACGCGTGTCAAAGGCCAGCCAGGCACACCTGGCACTGGGACCAGTTCTGGGCTGAAACCAAGCAGCACAAGAGCGAAGGGACTGGAGGAGGCAGAAAGATGTTAATTCCTGCCTGATGAGGCCCTAATGTCTGTGCTTCAGAACCTGAAGGAGCTTTGGGTAGAGCTCTTCTACCTCTAGTTTTTCAACCTAGCGATTAAACGTCCAGCATGGACATGCCTCTTATCTTGGACAAACCTCTTGCAAGGGACAGAAAACCAGAGGCCGAGTTAGTTGCCTTGAACTTGGCAGCTTCTTCAGCTGGAGACGCCACGGGAAATGGATGTGTTGTCCCCAGTCCTTTGGTGYACTGGCTTGAAGCTTGCCTTGCCCTAGGATCTCTGAAGATGCTGGAGGACCTATCCTTGTAGTGCAAACATTGTTGAGGGCAGGGTTGGGGTTTGGGGATGGATGAGGGTGCTCTCGCATGTCCTAGCAGTGCTGTCAAATGCAAACGTGTTGCTTTGGTGAGGGAGAGGACAGATGGGCTCCCGGATGCTCTCTAGCTCACTGCTGCTGCTCCTGGGAGGAGAACTTGCTTCCTAGAAATTGCTGCCAACCTGTGGGAGCTCTGACAGAGGCAGCATCACACCAGTGCTGTTGTGTTGATCACAGGCAGCTGTGCCACGTCTCAAGAAGGATGAAGAACAACCAGGAGAGTTGAGAAGGTCACCGCAAGCCTTGTCAGAAAAGGATGCTGCTGGGAGGGGAAAGCGGCGGATCGTGGTTTGACCCCTGGTTCTCCTCTCCCACTGCCCCTTTTCTTCTTAAAAAATAGGAAAGAATTGAATCCCATCAGTGGCTTTTAAAAGCCAACTGCAAATGTCCTTTATTAAATTACCACCCTATTGATCCAGCAGTCATCTGAAAGGGGATTGATTGAGGACTTAAACAGACGCGCAGCCAGGCCAGACGTTCAATTAATGTGCGTAAACGGGCAGTGGAGAAGCAATTTTCAGAGTAAGTCAAGCAAAAGATCAATCCTGTTTTGCCTTCCATGCCAAAGTTGCTCCTGTATTTATTTTTATGTTATTTCATCTTTTTTTTCCCTGTCCCTCTTATGATAAGGATGTCGTTGAGAGGCAGCGCTCAAAGCACAGCTTACTCCACTCACGGAGCCAATCGCTCCCTTCCTTCAGGCCTCGGAGAGGACACGTTTGCAGAAGGGTCGGGGAAAGCCACGTCATCTCGAAGGACTCACACCTGAGAGTGTTTTTAGCAATGTAAATCCCAGGTTCTCCATTAAACTTCTCCAGAGAAGGCAGYATGCAGCAGAAGACCTGTCGCCTGCTTTGAGTATTCATGTGCCTGATGAACCTTGAGTTGCTCTTCCAAGTCTGGGGAAGATTTGGGGTGAAAAAAACATCCTCTTTATTGATTGTTGCCTCCCACCTCTTCACCATATGATAATTCCAGCTGGCTGCCAGGGGCAAAGCAACCATGATGGATCTACAAATATTCAGCTTCGCTCTGGCCTTTCCTATGAATGCTCCAAAGAGAGCCCGCAGACACAGCTGAAGCGTGGGCCAGAGGAAAGCATTTGAAAGCAAATCACTGCTCTGTGTCTGGTCGCTCTGTGAGTAAACCGCAAGAAATACTCTGGGTATTTTTTTTCTCTAGACTTAGGAAGAATCCTGATAAGAAATTCTGGTCTCCAAAGGCTGCCAGCTCAGCTCTGCTGGCTCGAGGGCTTTGCTCCTGATCTCCCTTAAGCCAGAGGTAGGTGGCATCACCCCACGCACGTAAAGGGGATCATCTGCGGTTTGAAGCGGTCTAAGGAGAGCGCAGAGCCAGGCTGCCGAGCCCCAGGGCCTGGGGAAGCCTGAGCTAAGGTGTTTCGTGGCTCCAGGCAGATCTGAACCACGGACCCAGTGAGCTGGAGGTGCTGAGGTTTCCCTGTGCCTGAKGCACCATCAGTGCAGACCCGCTGGGTCCTTCCCTGCGGAGTCAACGGGACTTCACAGCGGTGACACTGGGGACCTTGATTGTACTGGTGGACACACTGGGGCAGAACTGGAGCCCAGTCCCCTGCTCTGTTTATGCTCCCGCATACACATTCGGCTCCAGCCAAAACTCCTGCATCTCTGTCAAGCAGCAGAATGGGAATTTGCTGGGGTGAAGGACTCTGATATGCTGCGCTTAAGGAATATGGGCTCAAAAACATCTGCGCGAGCTCTTCCACCTTCCCTTCACTCTTGTCTTTGTCCTCTTCTCCTCCTGGCTGGGTGGACGTGGGGTCCCCAAGAGCTCCACAGTTTGGGCACATGGAGAAGGATGCTTTCCCCTTGCCGACCCAAAGCCGAGGAGTCTCCTCCTGCCCCACCAGACTCAGTCATCCCCTCGTGCTGCTGCTGCTCCGTGCGACAATGTGGCTTTGTGCATCTCCTTCTGCGGGAAGCGGGGACTGTGTCCTGACCTGGCATCACCGGTGAGTCACCGTGGCAGATAGCCTCCCCTTTTCTTAATGGCATGGCCCTGGTGCTCGCAGCTCCTTCCCCAGTACTGGCAGGAGGGAACGCACTCGGAGCTAAAGCCATAATTAGCAGGAGCTCGTTGCAAATACCGGCACTGAGGAAAAGTCTGTTATGTCTTGAGAAGCCTTTCATTATGTGGATGGAGAAGCGTTATTCCTCTTCCCCTTTGCACACTATGGGATTTCCTCTCCCAGATGGGCTGTGCCGGTTGGAGAGCTGTGCCATGCGGAGGGGTGAGGGTGCCCTGGGGTTCGCTCTCCTCCTCCTCCTCCCTGGGGAAACGTGGTTGGAGCTGCTCATGGCATGGGAAGGAAGGGGCAGGAGGAAGGGACAAGGCAGGCCATGGGAGGAGAGCTAGAGGGATTCGTTTGGTCTGTATTTGTTCAGTCTAGTGACTTAGGAGCCAAAAAAGAGCCAGTGGGGGCAGCAGGAGTGCAGCCCCTCTCCCAGGTTTCAGGTTGGGGTGCAGGGAGGGTGAGCGGAGCGGGGGGCTCAGGAGTCCCGACCCATCTCCTCTTTCAGCCTGTGGTGCTCGCGGGGAGTGGCGGAGAGGACACGGAGCTGGCGGCTCCTTTCCCCTCTCTCATCTGTGCAATACAGTCACTATTGAGGAAGATAAATTATTGAATGGGTGAAATCTTCTGTGAAGAGTAATAAAAATGTATCTTCAATTGGAATGTGCTGGGGCTTTTTACAGCACCTGAATGGGAGCTGCTCCTGCGGCAGGTGGAGACTTCTTATCTCCTTTTCCTTTTCTTTTCTTTTTTTTTTTTTTTTTTCCTTCCCGCCCCCCCCCCTTTTTTTTTTCTCCCCAAGATCGTTGTTTCTTCCCTGCTGAAGAATAGCTGTGCAGGAATAGATCTGCACCCTAGCAGCGGGCAGGAGCCGTGCCAGCAGGAGGGAACGGATGATCTCTTTTAAACCAAGAACTGGTCAGCAGTGAAAAAGATTTTTTTGTTTGTTTTTTAATTTTTAATAGCTCTGCTTTTTGGATTTTTGGAGCCAGTATTTTATTTTAGTGCGTTACTTTGTCCCTGGCAGTACAGGCTGTAATTTAACGTGATTCTGTGTTAATAAAAGAATATTCCTTCTTTCTCTCTTACTTGTTCTTCCTTTGGTAATAACCAAGTAAGTGGAGCATGTCATTAATGGCTGTGAGCACCAGAGCGTGCTGGGGTGCGATGGGGCCCCCATCGCTGGAGCGATTGCTCGCTCCGGCTGGTGCTTGCGTTCCCTTTTCCTGTGTCTTTACAGATGTTGGTTGTTTTTTCTCCCCAAAGGGTGGCCCCTGCAGCATTCCCACCACGCCAGAACAGAGATGCTGAGTACTTGGCTTTGTAGTCTGCTTCTTCACCACGTGGCTCTTGGGATTTATCCAGCACCCTTCCAACCACCTTGGACAGCCCGAGGCGTGGGACGGTGAGTGCTGGGGTGCTGGTTTAGATGCTGCCCATCACCCAGCAGCCTGGCAAAGGTCCACAGCTGTGGGAGCACCAAGCAAAGTCACTGCTGGGGGAAAACCCCTCTGCCGGGGTCTCCTTGGGGTGCTGAGATCATCCCAGCTGCTCCTGCGATGGTGAACAACCAAACCACTTCCCTTCCTAAGGGCAAACTCACCAAAGCTCATCCAGAGCAGCATCATGGCCCTTTCGTGACTGTAAATTTGGGGGGCAGGGGGAACAAGTGATTTATATGTATAGTTGGGATTTTATTTGCATTTTAAATCACACTCTCTGCTAAACTAATGGACCCCCTATTTATAGATGACTCCAACATAAAGTGACTGCTAATTACTACAATTAATATAGCGTTAAAGGCTTGCCAGCCAACTCCACTGCAACTTGTATCGCCTACTCATTTTCAATTAAGGCACATTGACAAGTAAAATACGCAGTTATTAAGAGCAGAGCCCTGTTGTGTAATTACATTTTTCGAAGGTCATTAATCTCCTGCAATACTCAGTTTTGCATCCGATGGCCGGAGTGGGGGCAGTTTTGAGGGACAGCCCATCAGGGGACAGTGGTAGCATCTAGGGAAAGTAAAAAAAGGTGAGATTTTTTTTTTTTTCATTGTGCCCTCAGGCTGTGCGTGCACATCCTTGGATGGGCATCCTTGGATAACCCATAGGACCATCGCATCTGTGGCCAATGGGTGCCCTGCTAAGTAGATCATCCCTGCTGTGCTGCACCCCTGGGTGCGCTGGCTGCCTACGAGATCTTTCTGCATTAGGGTCAGGCAGAAAAGCCCTGTGTTTGTGGAGCTCTCAGATGGGAGCTATCCCACTTTAATCAAGTTTCCATTGTTCATCCCCACATTTATTATTATTTCCCAAGGTCTTTGGGGACACCCAGCCTGGGCTGCCTATTGAATGGGGCTTTTTCCTCCCCCATGACCAGGGAGCAGGATGGGAAGGGCTCTGGGCTGTACCCTGTGCACTTTTTGGGGCCAGAGGGAGAGCAGAGGTGCTGGGGGGATGGAGACCACTGGGGGAGCACGAGCGAGGCAGGGATGGGACCAGCTCCTGCACACCATGCTGGGCCAGGGATTACGGTGAATGCCAACAACAAGGCTGAATCCTCATGTTAAGTCCATGTACATTAAGTCAAGCCCCCAGCAGCACAGTGCTGAGCCTCTCCCGCCCTGGGTCCAAGCCTTGCTTTTTTGATGTTTTGTGCACTTTTTGGCTGAGTGTCAGTAAAGGTGCTATCAGCCATGGAGGGGGCAACTGCTCCGTAAAGCAAAAGGAGAATAAATAAAGAAAAGTCAGTATAAAAAGAGGCTTAACTGCAAACAAGCAAGCAAACGCCCAGAGCAGCGGAGCAGCATCAGCTCCCTAATGCCTCTAGCAGCAGCTGGTGAAATCATGCGCAAAATATTGCAGCATTAGGGCACACGCGGCGACAAGGTGTAGTGCTGTGATTATAATAAAGACAGACACGGGCCTTTAACACTTTTGAGATGATGCTTTGATTGACCGCCTGAGACTCAGTGCTGGCAAAGTGGCTGGAGCCCGCTTGATTGCTGGCATCTGCCTGCTGCGGGCAGCGGGGAAGGAGGGCTGGGGAGGGGGCTGGTGCCCGCACGGGGCTCCCCCCGTTGCTGGCTGCCCGCTGGGTGAGCTGCCAGGGGGAGCCTGGATGTGCTGTGTGAGGCTCAGGGTCTAACCCAGCTCCCACCCATCCCATGGGTGCCCAAGAGCTAAAACTGTTAAGCTGCTCCTCAGCCACCTGCAATAAAGTCCCTCAAAGGCTTTGCAGGTCTTGCCTGGTTTACAGGTGGTTTTCGGTTTTCTCGGAGCTGAAGCTGCTTCTCTGAGCTCTGTCTCCTCCCTTTGGTCCATGGTTTGGGCTTTGCCTCTGGATGCTCTGGGGTTCTGCATCTCCTCCGAGTCCCTGGGCACTTTCTGAGCTAGAACTATTTGCCACGGCAGTTGCTCATCTGTGTCTAGCCAGGTATTACAGCACTCCACTGATTCCCATAACTCTAGGGTTTAAGCACCCAGCATGACCCTTAGCACTGAACAGCAGTAAATCTCCAGGTCCTTGTTTGCCTCTGGTTTTATTGACAGCACGGAGGAATGGCCGGGGCCACGTGCGAGGAATGAAGATGTCTGAGGAGCTCTGCTCCCTGGAAGGGGATGGCTTCTGCCTTGGACAGCAAATGCAGGAGCAGGACCTCATCCAACCCTTGCTCACCAGATGGGGTTTTTTGATGTTTAGATCCTTGCAAAAGGTGAACGCAGTAGGCATTTGTAGGGACTGCACTGTGGGGCAGGACTACCGTACGTATGAGGCTGGACGCTCCGGTGTCTCCGCTGTCTTGCAGAGACATCCCGCGGGAGCTGGACACATGGCTCTCACCGCAGCTCAGCAGAAACTCCCCTAAACCCCGTGGCCCTTCCCAGCTGGCTGCCCCCCTCACTCCCCATCCCCAGTGTGATCCTGGTGTTTCTGTGGGCTGGAGCAGCACAGCCATGGGCACCGCGGGGCTGTGGCCGGGGTGGCCGTGCTCCTCCACCGTGCCCTCTTGAGGCTGCTGTGAATTAGGAGAGGAGCAAGACGGGCCCGGCATTCACAGTGCTGGGACAGGCTGCTATCTGATGATTTGCCTTGCATTTTCCCTTCTGCAGTAATCCCCTAGCTCCCCTCTATCCTGCCCATGCACATAAGCACACGTTTGCTCTTKCATAGACAGGAACGGAGTCCCTGCATGGGCTGTAGCGAGACAGGCTCTTGCTGAGATGGGGGGAGCCAGACCCGAGCCAGAGGGGCAATGCCACCCGGGAGCACCAGCACGGATGGGGAGCAGTGCCCTGATGGGGCAACAAGGCAGAAAGCCCATCCAGCAGCCCAAGGAGAGGTAGGGTGCTCCATCCATCCCCATCCCTCCTGGTCCTGTCCCTTCTCACTGCTTTGTAGTAGCTACGGATAAGGTTTACTCAGATTTATGGCACTTTTGAGGAGGTTTCTAGGAAGAGATGCCTTTTGCCTCCTAAATTACCAACATCTCTCTCTCCTCTCCCCAGGGCTCAGCTCCATGGCTTGACTGACAAAAGCGTTCTGGCGTCAGAGACCAAGAGAGACAAACGAGCAATTTGCCAGGAAATTATCCTTTGGGATTCCTCCTCTCTCCAGTCAGTTTAATTGGGTGAGCTCAGGGTGGCTTTAATTGCTGTGCTCAATGCACAGCTTCACCCCTTCCTCTCTTCCCCTCCCCCACCCCTCCAATCTTTCTCTATCCCCCTCCTCCTTCCTGGCACCATTTATCTTCCTCCTCCTACAGCATCTCCCCTTCTTGTTTTTTTCCCCAATATCTCTTGGAAATGGTGACAAGCTGAAAGCTGAAATGCAGTTCGAGTCCCTCACAGCTGACAGGTTCTTTAAGACTTTGGTGCTTCCCAGCGGGTGATGAACTGGCACGGAAACGCCTTGGATTCACCCGGGGGATTTGTGAGGGCTGCAGCAGTGAGCAGCAAAGCATCTGTTGCTGGTTGTGTGCCGTTTGGTGAAGGTGGTGATGTCTGTTGGGGTGGGGGCTGTGTTTTCACATGAGCCACCTTTGTGCCCATGTGCTTTGCAGCTGGCATCTCCCAAACGTGTCCCAGCATGGGCTGAGGTTGTAGAAGAGGCTGTAACAGCTCAGCATGGGACTGGGAGCCTTTGACCATGGCTGGAGCCTGGAAGATACTCCCTTATCCCTGCTCCTGCTTCCCAGTTGCTCTTAATATTTTCAAGGGCTCAGAGACCACATGGCGTTCGTGGTCATCAGGTTTGCATGTGGCAATTGTGGTGCACAAACTACACCCACTTAATTTGTCTTGGCTTTTGCTTGGTCTCATCCCCGAATTACCTTCAGGACATTTTCAGGGTCAGATTCTCAGTGGCGTGAATCAGGAGCATCCTGGAGTGCTCCCTGGTACATGAGGGTGGTACGGCAAAGGGCTTGCCTAAACGGCTCTGGGGAGGGCTGCAAGGACAGGGGGGATGGAGACATTCAAAGTCCATCTCCCCTTCCTTCCTCTGTGGCTTGGAGTCCTTCTACCTCTTACGAACATCTCCCTCCTCTCGCCTTCRCCAGAAGACCCCCGCTCCCCCTGCCCAGCCCGGCTGCAGCTCTCCGCTGCCCACAAAGGCAAAGCTCATTGCTGGGGAGTTGGCAGTGCATTCCAGTTTGGTGTCTGAATTTTATGTAGCATTTGGAAACAAGAGGGAATAAGCAAGCCCACTCCCTGCTCAGCAGACACCAGATTTGCGGCTCACTCATGGTCCCCAAGGACACAGCACGAGCATCCAAGCAGCACATGCAGCACTATGATGAATGAGGGATAATTTAAAATGGCAGCTGAAGTCCAAATTCTGTTTGTAATAAATACATAAACTAGTTAAAAATAAATTGATTAGCCAAGGATATCCTCTTAACACTCTTTAAACTCTAACATCTGTTTGTAATAAATAATTCAACCGGTAGATATTAATGAGGAGGCCAGGCACAGTGGGAGAGAAGGCTGCTCAGAAACTCCGCAGAGACACAGGGCTGCCAAGAACCRCAAGCCAGAGGAGCGGCCGCGGCTGCAGCCATGTCTGTGTGCTTTCCCGGGGTACCTTGCTGTGTGCGCGGCAGCAACATGCGTGTCCAGCCATGTCCCGATTGACATGGATGTGATTKCAGAGGCAGAGAAGCTGTGCAGTCAGGTGCACGCAGGGTGGCACGCGTGTGCTTAGCATGTGCCCACCTGCCCGTGTGCTCACGCCCTGTGCTGGCGCAGCCAGCCCATGCCGGACATGGCACAGCCTGATCCCTGGGTGCGGCCACAGGCAGCCCCAGCCTGCGTGATGCTGTGTCCCTGTGGATTTATATACATACATGGCCCTGCAGGTTTATATGCATATATGGCCACATGCAGACGTTACATTACGGAGCCTGCTGCACGTGCACCCTGGGCAGATGGGCACACACACAATTGGTGTGGAAGCTGCGCACGTGTGTTTTCTGGCATATCCGGGTCCCGCTGCGGGATCCCAGGGAGCAAGCGGGTACCCAGCCTCCCTGCCCGGGCTGGCTGACCCCCCTGCCTTATCTCCAGCAGCCCTGGCTGTGGGCAGCAGAACTGGCTGTCACAGGCTGATAATTGTTGGGTTTCTCCTTTTTTAATCAGTGCTAACAGCTGCTGTGCCCAATGCATGAGGGTCTGCTCCTGGCAGTCATGGTGAGCCATCAGCCCAGGACCGTTTCCCTGATCAGTTGGAGGAGCCAGCTGGAGTCAGACCAAGGCTGAGAGTGAGTAACGCACTGCGGGGAGTGGGGGGCACCGGCAGCCCCAAAGGGGGAACAGGGATGAAGGATGGACCCTCTGGTACTCCTCGCCACTCCCTACTGCTCACGGTCCTCCAGCTGAGCCAGCACTGCTGGTATTGCTCTGTCTCTGAGAGGTGCAAATCCGTTGGTGTGGATACATCAGGAGAGGCTGTCCAGCTCCTGGTTTAGCCAGTTCTGCACTGGTCTTGCAGGCAGGGACAGAGCTGGATGGGACCAGAGGCAGGCGAATGCCAGAGCATCAGCCCAGGCGAGGAGCCGTGTGTGGGAGGGAAGGTGATGGGTGCCCTGGCACAGTCTGTCCTGCTGCAATCTCCAGGACTGTGTTTCAATTCCCCCTCTGCAGATGGGGAGCAGGCGGGTGCYGATGGGCAGGGACGTGCTGCAGGTCTCTGGGGCAGAGCTGGCTGTCGGTGTTAAGGGTCTGAATCGCTGGGGTAATGACTTGCTCAGTCTTGACAGTTGGTTAGTCTGATGGTTTTGCTGCTGTCCCATGGCTGTGCTGCGGTCGCAGAGCCACATCGCATACAGCATCTCCTGGATCCCTCCCATGGGGTCAAATCCAACCTTGGTGTAAGTCGCTATTGCTCCCCACAGTCCCTGCTCCCATGGGCTCCAGCCGTTGGCTTTCAGCTGAATTAGCAAGAACCAAGTTTACTGCCCTAAAAACTTGGTTCAAAACACATTGCCCTTTCCTTCTCTAGGCTAGAGGATATGTTGCCCCGTGCAGAGAGGAGATCCAAGGGCTGAGTGCTCTGCCATGCGTTGTGGGGACAGGACTTCCCCAAACTACCTCTCGGCAATGCAGTAGTGCTTGCACAGAGGTTTCCTCTTTGCACACATGGACCTTCTTGTTCAACCCTGGTCATTGCTGCACTGTGAGGCCACCCAAAACCAGTAGCAGCAGTAGCTGGGGCGGTTTATTGTTACTGTGAAATAGTGGCCGATGACTGCAGTGTTAATCAGGCTCTTTATGGCCCTCTGTGCAACTACTCACATGAAATATTTTGCCTCCCATATTTACTGCTGTTCTAGCTGCTCAGCTTCAGCCATAGGGCCAGCCAGCAGCCTCCTGCGGGAGCAAGCCATTCCCGTCGCTTTGGGTGGCTTGTCCCCTGGCTGGCATCTCCCCCTGAGAGCAACGGGGTCCTGGAGCGAGTGTGCACCAGCCCCAGATGTGCCAGTGTGTGAATTTGATGGGGTAAGAGGGAGAGAAGAGGGCAGGAGAAATGATTGAAGGGTCTCAATCCTGCCCGTGGACCTCTGGGGAGGACCCAGACCTGGGAGATGGTCAGGGGGACAGTGTGGGCAGGAGGGAGGTGGCCTTTGTGCATGGTTGTCATCTCCTGTCTCCCAGGTGTGAGGCTGGTCTCTAACTCGGTTCCCACCCTGCTGCCTTCGAGCGTTGGTCCCTGCTGCTCCATCCTCTGCCAAAACAGCTCCCTGAGCTCCTGAGGCCGCGATGAGGTGTTCCTCCCATTAATCACCCCCTCCCGTTGGTGTCTGCCCAGGAATTAAACTCATTTGTCACTGCTGCCCTGTTCCCACCCGTCCCTCTCCCAGCGTGCTCGTCTCGCAGGGCCGGCTGCTTGTGGCAGCCCTGCGGCCTGTGTATCCCGATGTCCTCGGGCACCGCAGGCCTTATCCTGTCTCCATCTGCTTAGAAATGTCCTAGAGCATGCACGGAGCCATTTCTTCTGGCCCCCGCCTCTACAGCCCCATCATGAATTGGGACCCCGCAGAACCACCCGTGTTCAGAGGCAGCCCCTGAGCCCGGCACTTGCTGATGCCGATGCACCAGGGCTGAGCGAGGCTGAGATGACCCATTTGCTCCACCAAAACCCACTGGCAGATGCCAACGAGCCTCTTATGTCCTCCCTTTCCCGGGGCCGAAGTGGGAATTTGGCCTGAGTCATTTTGCAGCCCATCCCTGTCCCTTCCCTGCCCCAAACATCTCAGCCCCCCACGAAACCTCAGCCGGGAGCATCGCTCGCAGAGTAACAGGTTCATTCCCAGCCTCCTCCATCCCCCCGTGCTGTGCTACCTTGACACGCTCGCTCAAACCCGCTCTGCAGGCATCGCTCTCTGGCTTGCAGCACGGCCCCTGGGAACATTCCCCTGGCAGCGAGCAAGAGCTGCTCGTTAATTAGCCTCCCGTTACTCTTGAGCATCCCCTGCAATAACACACAGCTCCTGCCTTTTAACTACCTACAAGTAATCGCTCAGTCTCCAATAAAAAGGGAAGGAACAAGCCCCTGGTCGTGTTGTTAGCAATAATTTTCCTGGCTGTTAACCTGCTCCCGTACTCTAATTTTTCTCTGCGAAGCCCCAGATGCGGTGGGGAAGGACGGGAGCCAAGCACGGCTCCGATCCTGCCGCTGACTTGCTGCCAGCCACCCATAGCCACACATTTAGCAGTTCTTATTCCTCCCTGCCCATCCTACGTGCTGATTTTAAGGGCATGGAGGGTGCATCCATACGGGTCTGTGCAAGGGAGGCTTCCCATGGCTGGGCTCTTAGATCAGGCTACAAACTTCTATGAAAAAAGATGGAAAATATGAATGACTGTGACTGAGTTTTTTGCATCAGTCCTAGAAATCCTGTGTCGGCCTCAGAAAGGCAGTCGCTGCCCCTAAACATCTTATAGCACAAGGAAAATACAGTCCTGTCTGAGATGTCAGCCTTGCCAGGCTATTCCCAAGGAGCCGGCTGTTTTCTTCTCTTGTTGCCTGTAAATCCCTGACACGCTTAAAGCCTCTCTCCTGATAGGGAGCCTAACGCCTGAGCCCTGAATAAACCTGCTGAAACTCTCCGGCTTAGCATGCCGAATGTAATGTTCTTAGCCAGCCTCATCGCGGCAAATCTCCATATTTCTCAGGGATAAACACTCACCTCTGCTTCCTCTGTCTTCTGCTTTATGAATGATTTTCCACCGCAGGTGCGGTGTTGGGCTGTAATTGCTGGAGGGATGCTGAAACCGCTAAAAAAGTCTCTTTGCTTCATCGTACCCCCTCTCTTGCAGCCGGGTTGCACACTCAGCGTGGTTTGCGAACAGCTCTTTCTTTAACGGGAGAGGGTTTTACAAAGAAAGAAGCTGGGGGAAATACCCCTGAGCACCTTTCAGCTGGGCTGGTCCCGTCCGGCGGTGGGGACCGGAGGACGCTGGTGAGGCTGGCAGCGAGTGACGGCTGCCAGGATCGCTGCACCATGGACACGGCGATGCTGAGCCGAGGAGTGGGATCTCCACAGGCTCCCGGGCATCGCCGTAGCAGTAAGCAGCTATCGGTGGTGGTGTGAAAGGCTGTCCTGGGCGGGCTGCTCTCCTCTGAGGTTCATACAGAGGGTTTGGGATCACTTCAGCTGGCTCAGGCAGGAGCTGCTCAGTTTTACATTAATTCACCTGCATTGCTGGTTCTCCCTCTTGAATCTCAGATGCAAACGGAGCTGAAATCCCCACCCTGGCCCGCACCGCTGCCTCTCCCGAGCTGTTACTGATGCAGAAAACCAAACAGGACTCGAAAACCATGCACAACAAAAGAAGGCTGCATCGAAGTAGGGCCAAGCTAAGCAAGCTCAGAGCCATCCCAGTCTTGAAAACATCTGGAGTTGTGCTGTAAAACAGGGTGCGTTGGGGCAGGGTATGTTTGAGGCTGTTTCAGCAACCCGGGGAGGTCCCGAGAGAGCTGCTAGGCTGGCGTGGCACTACCAGGAGCTAGCAGTGGTCTCCGTCCTGCTGCATGGGGGCTTGTGCTGCTGCTAGAGCAGTGGGTTGGAGCTGTGGCCACAGGCTACACTTGCCCAAGCCTCTGCAGCAGCCTGAAGGTGCCAACCGTTTGCTCCTCGCCGGGCTGGTGATGCTCACAGCTCTCCAGCCCCGTCTCGGTGCAGAGTGTGGGTGGACAAGGGGAAAAAGAGATGGTGGAAGGGGAGAGATTGGAGAGCTGATGGGAGGAGGAGAGAGACAGGCAGGGATTGTTCCTAAAGCACTGGGAGGGGAATGAGGATGTAGATCACCAGAATTGGCAAGGGACAGGTCATAAAGCAAAAATAAAAAGGTATTATAATTTATGATGCACAGTAAAAATATCCTGGGAACTGGCTTATGAAGAAGAATTCATTCTCTCACCAACTCTGCATATCTTTAAAGATGATAAATGACATTATGATTCTTCCTTATATCTGAGAGCTGGAAAATTCACTCCACCTTGGAGCTCTGTCCACGTCCCCTCGGTGCTCCTCCTGCTCCCCAAAAGACAAGGGCTGCTGAGCCCTGACCTGGCACGGTCAGCCTGCGGGGAAGGTGCGGGTCCCCCAGACCTGGGCTGGGGACACCGCTCTCAGGGTGCTGTGCCGGGGCGCTGCTGCAAAGCAGGCATCTGCCCACACAATGCACTGAGTTGTGTGTGGCCTCAGCATTGCACGCGTGTGTGTTACAGGGCTGCAGTCAGGACTTCTGCCAACGCTTTTGGGGGGCTGTTTGTCCCTCCTATCCCCAGTTGCAGATCCTCCTGCCCATCCTGAGTGGCTGCTGTTGTCCTTTGCACGGCGCAGATGGTGTCCGAATGTCTCCAGATGCCACAGCAGAGCTGATCAGAGGAACCATCCTGTGCAGGGTGCGTGTTTGGGGTGAGTGGGAGAAATTCCCTTTATTATTTATTCCCACCATGTGGCCTTTAAACCCAGACCCTGATCCAGAGCAAGAGGATGGCAAGGACCACTGCCAGGGAGATGGAGCGGCTCGGCCACGTGCTGGGGCTGACCCCTCGTGCTAGCCCTGACTGCAGCGGGAGGAGTTGGCCTCTACCCAGCTGAACGCTGCGGAGCAATGTATAAACGTGGATTAGTTGTTCACAAGGTGGATTTAAAGAGTTAGGAGAGGAGAATGAAGCCAAAACTTTCTTTAAACCGGCATAGGCAGCCTTGGCATCTCTTCCCTCCCCTCTGCACAAAGCCAGCCCGCTGGGTTTCTTCTTTGATAAGAGCCCTTGATGCCGCCATGCCTCCAGGCACTGAATAAAAGGCTTTAATTACCCACTGCCAGGAACCGGCAGCACTGCTGACAGCGGGGAGGTGCCTTCTGCCCACACCTTGGGAAGGAAAAACTTCCTACAAAAAGGAGCCATTCCCGTTTCATGTGCAGAAGCCTCTGCTCCTCCGCCGGCTGCTCTGGAGCTGGTGGGCAGAGCCCCTGCTTGGCTCTCCGTGCCTCCAGGACGCATTTTCCAGGGAGGTGGTTTCTCTCTGCTCGCTCTCTTCCATCTCTTGAGCGCTTTCTTCTCCTTTCTAAAGGATGCAGCTGCAGCACAGTGGCTTGTGCGAGCTCCTCGCACGGCTGGGGCATGGGCTCTGCAGGCTTCCCGGCTGCGGGCGGCTCTTTATGGTGGGGTTTCAAGGCACCATCTTACAAAGCCGTGCCAAGTCCACCAGTACCGATGTCCTCTGCACAGTGATGGCCACTGGACCTTTCCCTTCAGCGCTGTCTGCCCCGGCACAACGCCGCTGAATTGTGCTTGCCGGCTGGCCATGCAGCAGTGCCTCCTGCTAACGGGTGGGCATCCCCATGGGTGGGTTTTCGGCAGGACAAGCGGGATGAGATGGAGCCTGCACCCTGCAACTGCATCACCCCAAACTCTCTCGCTGCCCCAGTGTAGGGAACAGCAGGTCGCTTGCGCCTGGCAATGCAAACACTCAGGGGACTCCCATCTTTCACCAAAAATTCGTATTAGGGAGGAGATAACGAATCTCATTTTTATTGCTCCAGCTGAGCGCTGCAAAGGTCAGGAGCTGTCAGCTGCCAGCCGGCCGATCCATCCGCTTGGGCTGGCTGTGAGGCTGGGCTTTGTCGGCACCTAGAAATTTCCAGCCTTTCCCAGGCCCACCAGCAACACAGCCAGCTCCTCCGCTGCTGGCAGGCCGGGAACACCTCCCCGGTGCTTCAGCTAAAGCCCTGCTGTGTGATGTGGTCCCCGTCCCTGCAGGGCAGAGCGGGGCCGGGAGCAAAGGCAATCGCTTCGAGCAGCAAATCCTCACGGGGACCGACAAACCCTGCTGCTTCCAGGCACCCTGGTCTCTCCTGGATCCCCTCCTCTGCTCATGCAAAACCTATTAAGCATAGAAGAGCCTCAAGTATTCCCCAAATGAGTCATTAACCAGGTCCTGGTAACAGGTGTTTCTTTAAAAAGGTCTCCGAAGCCTTCAGAAACAAGGGGAGCGGGAGTGCTTGGCCTTAATCATACACCAAAAGCAGATTCATTTTCACAGCGGGATGGCAAGCTGCCTCATCCGATAAAAACACACAATACCACAGGGACATGTGCGTTCTGGTCCCAGCTGCAGCGGGACCGCGTGCCCAGCCAGCGCTCTGCCTTCCCCACTTGTAATTTCTTAATCTAGTTTTGGAATATTTTATTACTCCTGGCTCTCATCTACTTTTTGGTTGGTGTGGTGCTCCTTCTTCCCTCCTCCCTTCTCGCTTCAATTAAATTATGTGCTGCAACCCATTGCTTTTGCCCGGGGCTGCTCCACCTTCTGCTCTGCCGTCTCCTCCGTCTCGGCAGGTGATGCCGGCCAGCATGGCGTGCCCGGGGCTGCTGGGCAGAAAAAGGGGCTGTGTTGTACCCTCCAGGCCATGGTCCCCGATGGGAATGCTCTTCTCTTAGGCATTTAAAACCATGAGGATCCCGGTGCTGTGCCTGCATCTCCTGCATCCTGAGCCCTGCTCCGAGAGGCGCCTTCACCCACCTTTGGGCTCCCTATGCCAGCCTGAGCACCGGGGTGAGTTCAGCCCCGCCGAGGGAGTAGCGTGGGTCATCTGAAAGCAGAATTGATGTTTTCTAAGTTGTATCAGAGAATCTGCTCCTTTCTCTGCAGTTCTCCTCTTAAAAAGTCTTTATTTCCAAGCAAGTGACGGATGTGACAGCAAGAATGCCCCTCACCGCCGCCCCTCCTGCTGCCCGGCTCTGCCTTCCCTGCCCCAAGGTTTTTGCGTGCCTTTGTCCATCTGTCGCACCGAGGACGCTGTTGGGGACAGCCAGTGACGCTGCTGGGGCTGTGAACTCGGCTGTTGATCAAACACTCACTGTCTTCGCGGTCCTTCCCTGAGGATTGCAGCCCACTGAGCACGAAGGACCGATGTCGTGTGCCAGCTTGGGCTGCTTGGCCTGGCAATTACCGAAGTATCCGTGCCATGGGGGGGAGATTTAGGAGCTGCAAGTGAAGAGGGGAGGGGGTTGGTCAGGCAGGGAGGGTGCATTTGGGGCAGTTCATGCCCCTGCGAGGAGGTGGTGGAGGCAAAATGTCCTTTGAGCCCTGCATTTGAGGCTGTGCTGGCCCATCCGGGCTGTCCCAGCTGTATTCACCATCTCCCGCTAACCAGGAGCCCATCCCCGAGGAGTCATGGCTGGGCTCTGCTCCCCTGCACAAAGGGGCTCCCTTGGGCACAGCCTCAGCACCGCGGTGGGCGATGATGCTCCCTGCCCCTTCCCCTGCAGCCGCCTGCACGGAGGTGGCACCGCTGCTCCCCATCTCCGCCGCGTTTCCGCTTTGCTGCTTTGCTTCCGTGCGCGCTGACGTGCCGATCGATTCATCGACGGCTGTGCTGGCTCCAGCTGCAAAGAGCAAGACGTTTCCATGCAGCCGCTGCTGGAGAAGCCCCAGTGAGAACCCCTGCAACCCCTTTCTCCGCTCTCAGGGCCGTATCCCCATGGGGTGCAGCCCTTGGGGGCTGATTTAAAAGCCATGAGGCTGCCTTTGCACAGAAGTTGCCCAAACCCACCCATCCCCACAGCTTGTCATAACTCCAGGGGTCGCTTCATGGGGGCTGGAGCCTCTAAATTGATGTTGAAGATGTGGAGTGGCCGAGCGAGGCGGCAGGGAGAGGATGTTGCGATGCACCGGCTCATTTTGGCAAGAGCTCCTTGCAGCAGCAAAGGGGCTGTGGCCACTTTTCTGCAGAGAAAAATGGAGAATTTTCTGCATTTTTATTAACTTGGATTTTAACTGAAGAAATGAGAGGAGCAAAGACACTAAGGATGTTTGCCAGCTGAGCGCACACCCCTTCCTACCTCCCGATGGCTTCTCAGCCACAGAGATTTGAGCACTTGATTTCATTTTGCTGCCACCAATAAAACACACGTCAAAGGGGAATTGTGGGGTGGAGGGAGGGAGGGAAGAGAAGCATCACGAGCTGGGAACCAGCGCCGAAGTGGAGGGAGGGGACCAGTCCCATTGGTAATGGTTAAAGAGGGAGTGAGTAATAAACAGGCGTGGTGGATATTTGGCAAGATAAATGGTGCACAGAAAATATGCTTCTTGCAAACTTTGTGGGGATAAAAATGATTTAAAGAGACGCCGTCAAGATAAAAATCATATCTATTCAAGAACAAATCCTTACAAGTGTTATTAATAGTACCCGAGATTGTTACACTGGGAAGGACTTTAAAATACTGCGTTTGCTTTTCGCTGTCAGCGCTGCCTGGTTTAATTTCTGCAGCGTGCTCGGCCGAAGAACGCAACGATGCCTGTGCAGATCGGCGGCAAGCGTTGGAGCGAAGGCGAGACGGCAGGGTCATGCAAGCCCTGGTTTCCCTGAATTCAACTCCTCGGCATCCTCAGGGACGTGGTTTTGGGGTGCAGACGCATTTCTCCACCCTGTGCTCCAGCCGTGAGCATCTCCTGCATCCCGAGCCGCCCTTGCACAGCGACATTGAGGGCTGGGTAGAAGCAGTGGGTACTTTGCTGTGTTGATCCTCATGCCGATGCTGCCGGATCCTTGCACGGAGTCTCTCCCCGCTGCACCCCATAACTGGAGCCAGGTTGGGGTGAGACATCAGTGAAAGCCTCCAAGCACTGGTGCCTTCCCTGCATCTCTTGGGAAGTTGCGCTTTGACTGCTGGATGAAAGGCTTCTCCGGCATCACAGACCTCCTCCCTGCGTGTTTAATTACAGGCTGTGATCCACTTGTCTCCTAATCATCTCTTCGCCAACATCAAGGCGCCGCTCACCCGGGTCCCCAGGCCCCGCTCCTCAGCGCTTGCAGGATCTGGGCTTCCATCGCTGTGGTTCCTCCCTGCAGTGGCAGGGACGGGGAGCGGAGCTGCCCCGAGCACCGTTTGGGGATGTCAGGTTCAGCACAGCTGCAGGCAGGCGGTCGGGGGGGACAGGCTGACGTCCCACCATGCTCTAAAGAAGGTTGGAGGGGGGGCGGCTCCTTGCTGCCCCTCCGAGTGGGCAGATTTTCATGGAAACTTGGCAATAGGGAAAACCGGGTTATCCCCAGTTTCTTCTGCTTCCCCCCAGCCCGGTGGCAGGGATGGCCAACTTCACAACCCCGTTTGCAGCTCCAGACTCGGATGCAGCCCCTTCTCGGGGCTGGGACAGAGCAGGGGGGTCGGAGGGATGTGAGGAGGTTGAGCTTTGCTCAGCACTCCCGCTCACTGGTCCTGCCTCTTTCCAAAGACCCCAGACTTCCCCAACTGCCTCCCTCTCCACTGCTTAACTCTCCCCAGAGCTTCTCCTTCGGCCCAGCCTAAATCTCTCCATCTCTGACACCCGTTATTCCTTTCTGTGCACCCAGGGGACAGATTATACCTTTCCTCTCCTGCAGTGCTCTTGCATCTTTGAAAATTGTCATCATGTCTCCCCTCTAGCTTCTTTGAACCGCTCAACCTCGGTGCGCTCCATCCCTGCCCGCAGGTCTTGCTTTGCAGCCCCCCCCCCCGCCCCCAATAATTTCTGTTGCTCTCTCTGGGCTCGTTCCCAGCGCTTGACATCTTTCAGCCGCGTGAAGATTCATTTTCGCTGCCTGGCTTGCCGGTATGCTGGGAAAAGGGGGATCGCTGCTGTATTTTAAGCCGGCTGGTTTGAAAGCTGTGAAAGCAGAACTGAGAATTTAATGGCACGTTAAATATACGGCTGATTGTTAGGTCCAATTCTGATTTCAAAGCAAATATGGGATTGGGAATTAAAGATGAAGATGAGTTTCACTACAAGGTAAATAAAAATTAACTGATGGTGATATAAATATACCCGCATATTAAAAGCAGGCGTGTGTTTTTTTGAAATACACTCAATTAGAGAAGCGAGAGTTTGGGGTTATTTTTAATAAAAGCTTCATAAACATGGCAAAATTTCGAGGACTTGCAAACAATAAAAATACCCCCAGCTCCAATATCTAACTCTGGATGTTTATGACTGTTTAGTGCTCCTCGCATAAAATAAAAGCACCGCCACAAATTAAGCCAGTTGCTTTTGCTACCTCTTGTCCCTGATCTCTGCAGGCGGCTCTAAACCCTGCCCAGGAGCGAGGAGGCAGCGAGGGGACGCCGGGATGTCCCTGGGGAGGGTGCCTGGCTCGCTGCGTGCCGTGGGATGGAGAGGTGGCCCAGGCTGGGAAATGGGGTGGAATAGAGTAATTGCAGGAATTAATTAGGCAGGGCTGTCCCTTGGATGCAAGTCCCTGGGTGTGGGTGCAATTAAGCATCACCACTGATGATGCTCTCACAGGGTCTATTTATTCTCGAGGGTGTTTGGAGCGAGGATTGGCGCTTTCCAGCCAGCCCTGTGCTGGGGCTGGGCTGGAGCGTTGGTGGTGTTGTAGCACAAACACATGAAATAATAAAAATTGGCTAAACCAGCTTTTTGCCAGCTCGATTTGTACTTTGCATACGGAGCACTTCTGGAAACCTGCTTCTGATTTGGCTACCATAGTGGGAGCTGAGGAGGATGAAACCCAGCTCTGGCTCTCCAGCAAGGAGGGCTCAGGGCTTGCAAGGTCTCGTCCGGCTGGAGGCTCTTTCTGCCGCTCAGTTCAGTCCAGAAAAACATCCCTAAAATGAGGCAGGAGGGAGAGAGAAAGAGAAAATGTGAGAAAGAAAAGCTCCTGCTTCAGGGAACGTTCACCTCTGATTGTTACCAAACTTCTTGCAAACACAAAACAACAAAGAAGTGAAACGCGGAGATAATTAAGGACGTAATTGTACACACACAACTGCTTAATTAAGCTTTTCCTCTTTAAACCTGACAGAATCTGCTTACAAGGTGCGAGCGCGAGGGGAGGCTGCCCATATGCTGGGCCATCTGCACCGCAGGCGGGGGAGGCGAGAGAGCCCCATCGCCACAGCCCAGGGAGGAGGAGGTTGCCCAAGAGCCGGGGAAAAAAGCATCGCAGCCCCGAATCCGGCCACGTGCCGGTGGCTGTCCGTCGGTCCTATGCGTGTGCCTGCCTGGGATGGCACTGGCAGGTCGCCATCTCCTTTTTTGCTGCTGAAAAGCACGGAGCCATCCCAGTTTTGAGCTCCTCTCTCTCCTCCCCCCTGCAGCATCCTCCTTCATGGGATGTGGGGGATGAGGACAAATAGACAGCGAAGGTTAATAAGTGAAAGAAAAAGGGAGGGGGACACCTGACCCAAACTCCTTCTTTCTGAGATTCAAATTAAAGTCATAATGCTGTTAGGAACACGATTCAGAGTTTATGAACATGTTATTTATATTGATTTATCCCCGCAGCCCTCAAGACTTCCTGAAAATAATTAGGGTTGACATTGCCAACGCTAGAGCTAAATGTTGCTATCATATAATGAAAATTGCATGCCTTGGCTCTGCCTGGCAAACGCAGTGCGTTAAAGCAAATACCAACATCTGCAGACTGCACCCTGCACGGCTCCTAAATCAGACGCGGCAGCTGATCGTGGCAGCCGGGAGGACACGTGGCCATGGGACAGGGCATCTGGAAGCCCCGACCTGTGGCTCCCGCTGCCCCCAGCCCCGCTCGGCCGCAGGAGCCGGTTGTCCAAGGGGCCGTGGCAGCCCCATTGCCTCCGTCCCGGCTCCGGCACCGGGATAGCCCCGCACCTCATTCCATCCCGCATCCCCACTGGGACGTGCAGCCCAGCCCTTCCACCCGAGGCTGCACTGCCTGGGCAGACGTCTCCATCAAGCATCACTGCTTTTTCTTTGCCATATAGTAGTTTTATTAAATTTTTTCCTTAACATGGCTTATAACAAGATAGGACACGTGTACCCAGACTAGGAAGGTATATTATGGCCTAGCCTGGGGCCAGGATACACGGCTCCAGATTTAGCACACGTGCTCTCCCTATTACGGCGATATTTGCTCGAGCTGCTGCGGAAGTGGCTCCCCGGGGACAGCCCGTCTCCTCCAGCGATGGAGAGGGGCCAAGCTGCATTGGCTGTTTCTCCTAACGCGGAGGATGCCCTCCCTCAAGCTGCTTGGTTACTTTTAGATAAAACCCCATCAGTTTTCCAGCTCAGGGATATCAGTTTCTTTCACCGTCACTCTTAGCAATGGGTGTTGTGCCGTAACTCAGCCCCTATGGAGGGGACGCCGGCACGTGCTTTGTCCCCGTGTTTGGGGTGTCACATCTCACTGTCCACCCCGTCCTGGGCTGATACCAGAGGTGAGAAGCCAGCTTGGGGATCGCCGGGATGCCCACGTGCGCAGGCAGCCCCACAGGGAGCAGCACCTGGGGAATGGAGATTCCAGCCCAGGCTTTGCACGGCGAAGCTGCCGGGATCGGGGGAGCAATTCAATGAGGTGCCCGACGAGGCATGATAAAATGAGACGGGTCACGGCTGCACCAGGGATGCGCTGGGAGAGGCAGAACCGGCGTGACGGGAAAGGGGAAGGCCTGGATCCTGGGAATATGCATCTTTAGCGGCAGTAAGCGGTAGCGGAGATGACAAGCCTGGCAGCTCCGCTTGCCTCCAAATAAACAAGGAAAAGCTGGCGTGAAGCTGCCGGGGAGGGCACGAGGAAGGCAGGGAGCAGGGAAAGCCCAGCTGGGGGGCAGCCCTGGGGCGAGGGAGGGGGCTGGCAGCCCCGGGGAGGTGCGAGAAGGGGGATGAGCCCCAGCTGGGGCGATTTGGGGATTAGCAGCAGGCAGAGCACAGCTGGGGCTTTGCCCTTGATAAAGGGCTGGTTGCCCCATGGGGAGGCTTTGCAGGGAGAGGAGCTGGTGAAGCTGTGCAGAGACCCTGGGGCTGGCAGGATGCTCCTTTGGGAGAGCCTGTGTAGGAGACCCCAACCATGGGGTTTGGCACTCGCCCCTTCTGCTGAGCCAAATCTTGCTCTGCAGTCAGGGATTGGGGTTGAGCATTTTGGTGCAAGCTGAGCTTGGCTCCAGAAGTTGGCATTAATTACATGCTGCGCTCGGTGCCATCCCCGCGAGCAGGGCTGTCGGCAGAGCCATCGCTCATCTCGCCCAGGTTAGCTGTGTCCCACACGCGCCCGCTCTTATCTTACTGTTTATTGCTGTAAATTATTGAAGGCAGAAAGGCTGACTCAGCAACGGAGGCTGGAGGAAATTTTTACACATCTATCAAAGCGACGAGTCCCACTCCTGTCTGCATTTATTGCTGGCTGTGTCACCTTGCGGTGGGCTCACCTCCGGGCTGAGACCGGCAGTGGTGGCTGCATGAATGACTTGTGCCTCTCTGGGGCTGCCCAAAGTGGGGTGAAACTTGATGCATGGATCCAGCTCTGCAGCAGGCATCAGCCCACGTTGTGCCTTGTTGGATGCAGGGTGGAATGGGTCCGGAGCGGTGATGACAGCCTGGTGTGCCGGGGCCACGAGCATGGATGAGCTGGCACGCTGGAGTGGGTAACTCAGCGATGGGGTGTTGCAGCTGGGTGGGGAGAAGGGGTAAAATTTTGTATTCTTTCTGCAAGAAGAGGGGAAAGCCTTGGCCTGCAAGGGGAGGTCTCTGCTGGAGACCCCCTGCACGGCTTGATTTTGGGGGTGCTAGTGCCCTGAGGCTGCTGAGAGCTCAGGCCTTAGTGTGTCAGGATTGGGGCTGCTCAGTACTTTGGGGAAATCAGTTGTCTTGAGCCAGCTGCAAAAAATCCCTCGTTATCTTGGGGAAATGTGGCTTGTCCCCAGCAGCATGGTGTCTGCCCTGTGCCAGTCCAATCCTTGCACCCACCCATGTGTTCCCATCATGGAAGCGTCCTCCTCTGGGGATGCGATGGCTGAGTCTCCTGGGGGTTGGGGGGTCCCAGGGAGGAGAAAGTTTTGTTTGTGTATTTGTTCCACTTTAATTTATTGAAGTGGTGTGGGGACCTGCTAATGAAGTGTTGAAGATGGATTGTGGCCGGCTTTTGTTACACGGGGCTCGTAGGATAGTTAATTACCTTGGGAAGCTTGAACGCAATGAATACTTCATAAAGCAAAAGCCAACAGTGAATTATTCATTATCCATTTATCAGGGGCAGCTATGATAAACCCTCTGGGACAGGGACTGAGCATGGGCTCCCCTTCCCAGCCCTCGGCATCTTCCCTGTCGCTGTGGGACCCACGGCAGCAGGGACCCCATGGGGCTTCTCCAGGGAGGGATTTGGGGGGAAACCTTGTTCCCTAAAGCATTGCTCAATTTGTTCAATCATGCGCTGAGCCACAGCAGGCACCTGAAAAATTCAGCAAAGGGCTGGGGAAGGGGGATTGGAGACGTAGGGAGGGAGTGGGGTTGGTCATCTCCCTGCAAGGGGAGAGCAGGGCAGGTCGTCCGCAGCGAAACGCCATGTGTTCCCCGAAAGTACAGGCACTGTCCCCCCACGAACTTGAATTCAAGGTGGCAGCTTGGCTGCCGCTGCAGGGGTACCCAGGGATGCCCCGCTCCAGGGACGAGGGGAAGGGAGGAGAGGCAGGCAAGGAGCCAAGCACCAGGAACAGAGGTGTTTCTATACACCTGGCCGGCTAATTTGCTTGACGCATCCTAACCAGGGAGAAATTAAGATCCATCCTGAACTCTGAATCATACTTAAGGAGAGAAACCTGGGGAAAAGGAGCTGTGGTRGAAAACTCAGACCATGGGTAAAGCRAAGGACTGGACGGTCTGTAAATACCTGCTCAGTGCGGTGGCCCGCAGGGCTGGATGGTGCCTGAGCAGGGACTGGGCTGTCGCATCCCGGCTGTCGCAAGAAATAGGTTTTGCTGCCATCTACCTCTCCCGGGCTCCCCGGCAGCCGGTCCCAGTGCCGTGGGGAGGCTGCGTGTGCCGTGGGCTGCTGCCAGCAGGGCTTGGGGCTGCCCTGCTGCTCTTGGGAGTCCCAAAACATCCCCACCTGAGACTGAAATGGTGCTGGGAGGCTTGCAGGGGGAGCACTTTGGTTTCTCCTTTCCATCCTTCTGCTTCGGTCAGTGGTGGCTCTTGCACCATGGTCTTCCTCCGGCATCAGCCCAAAGGTTGCTCGCTCCCAGCCGGTGCAGGGTGTAAATGCCTCCCTGATCTCAGTGCCTTGGGAGGATTTCATGGGGGAGAAAGAGCAAGGGTAGGGGGAACATCCCCTTGACATCCCATTTCATCAAGCATCTGCTGCCAAATGTCGTGTCCTTCCAGCGTGGCCTCCAAGGGCACCAGGCTGTGCCAGGCACGTTTCGGGGCTGCTCTGCCCCAGGCATCAGCATCGTCTGAAGCGAGACGTGGCTTTGCTCGAGCCCTGCCAGGCAAGGCAGCCTCCCCTGCCTGCACGCCCTGGGCGCTTGCCTCCCCCCGCTTCCCTCCCTGCTCCCCATTTAAGAAGTTTTTTTTGGCACAGGCAGGGCAGCCTACGCTGCACATCTGCATTGCACAGCTGGCAGGGCACATCTGAGTGGGATATTCCCCTACAACCTCCGGCCAAGCCTGCTCCCCGCTGTGTCTGATCCCGCTGGATGGAGATGCAGCAGCGGTGGGATGTCCCGGTCCTTTCCCTCCCGTGGCATCAGCTCTGCTTCTTCAGCACTAAGCTGATGGCAGTGCCCAGTTCAGGCCATCCCCCCGCTTTCTGTGCTCAATTTGTAGTTTTGTGTTATCCCCCCAAATCTGTGCTCCTGCTGATGTTCTCTAGACCTTAAAGAACATTTAACCACCTGTTAAATTATTTATCCCTCTGAGGTTTTGTGCACTCAGGGCAGCTCATAGGCCTTCTGGAGAATTAACTAGAGCCATAAATCAAAGAGACATTTGAGAAATTTCCCATTGCTTGTGCTGATGGCGGCCTGGCCCCTGAAATGCCACTCGCAGGTTGGGAGCCGGGTGCTGCCACTTGCTGCTATTACTTGTTTAGGAGCTTGTTAAATTTAGAAGTTAAATAGACTCCAGGAAACGGATGAGACACACCAAGTGCCAGCTACGGGGGAAATTTGGTGGCTGCCACCCCCTAATACTCCTTTTGAAGGTGGGGATTTTTTTCAGGCTTTGCAAAGCACTGCCATCAATCCAGTTGCGAGGGCGAAGGCAGCCGAGGGCGGCTCGTGGGCTGCAGCASGGTGTTGTGCCGTAGGGAATGGGGACAGCAATGCTGCCTGCTCGGTGGGTGGGAGATGGGATGGTGGGATTGCAGCAGCTTTGCTCGCATAAAGCGCAGGGGATGAGCCCGATGCAGAGCGGGGGGTAGCCTGATCCCTCGAGGGGCTGTTGGCTGTGCTGGGCATGTAAAAAGCTGATGGCTTTTACCTGTTGTCTTACAGGGATGGAGCAAGGTCTCTTCCATCCTGCTGCGATGCTCAAGTCACTTGGGAAGGCTGCCTGTGCTTCCAAGGGGTCCGGTGGCCAGCATGCAGCAGCACTTTCTTCATTTGACAAAGTGAGCCTTGACCTGGGTGTCCCCGACAGCTGCAGGAAAGGGTTAGGAGTAAAAGGAGGTACAGGGAGGAGAAACCCAGCAAGGGATCAGGCTGCCAGGCTCGTGGCTTCTTTTCACTTATGCACCSGAGCTGAGCTGAGGATGGGAATTCAGGCGATCTCAGCAGGGTGGTACGTTTGGTTTTGCACAGGATGTTTTTGGGCACGTGCAGCAGCAGCAGCCCAGCCGGGCTGGAGCGAAGCAGCAGCCCTGCTCAGGCATGCATGCAAAAGCTGTTCAGTAAGGCAAGGCAGGGGACAAATCCTGGCGCTCTGATGTCTCTTTGCAGCATCATATGGAGTGAAATGTGTTTAGGAGTCACCTCTGGGCAGGGCCTCTTGGTGAACAAGCTGTCGAGCGGTGCTGCCRCGTCCTGGGCAGGGAGCTCTGGGCAGCAGAGATGCAACGGCGCCCGCAAAGCTGCGCTGATGGCAAGCGACACCCGTGGGGGTCTCCACTGCAAGGACATTCCCATCTTGCTGAAAATCATACAGATTGCCCTGTGCCCCGAGGTCTGCAGCTCGCTTCACATGGCTTCTGTATTTTTATGGCTCTCTTTGTGTGCTTTACAGTGCCTGAATGCTGCAGATTGCATCGCGGGTGTGAGTTGGGGGCATCTCTCCCCTCCTGCTCCATGCTCCCAGCAGAAGGGAGATACACGGACCTGGGAGCTCGGGGCACCCTGGGTTTGCAGGAGGAGGCTGCTTGGCTGCAGTGCTACCAAGACACCATCCCCTGCCACCCCAGCCGTGCTGGCGTGGGCTCTCCATGTCCCCTCTGGGTGGGTGCGGGGTCTCCATTTGTAGCCCCTCCCTCAACAATGCCTTTTCCCTTAGGTCCCCGATTTCTCCCCATGCTGGAAGCCTTCTGCAGGGGTGGCAGGCAGGCTTTTCACCTTTCCCAAGACATCGTGACTTTTTCTGCCATCAGCGGTTTTCCAGCAGAAGCCACCTGCATCGCTTCTGCTCCTGAGCAGAAAGAAGCTGCCTCGGGAGACTGATTTCGCTGCTGACCACAGCGCAAATCACTTCTGTGATAGCTTTCCCTCTGCCATCAAACCCTCCTGCTCCCACTGCACTATTTTGGTGAGATTTTAAGCATGATTTGTCCTTATTCCCTTCCTGCATTAAATCTCAGGACCACCCCAAGGTGCACAGCGGAGCCTGGGACAAGCCCAGCTGCACCCGCAGCACCGGGGTCCCCGGGGACTGCAGGAACCCTCCTCCCCCTCGGGACCAGGGCAGAGTGTCCAAAGAGAGGATGCRATCTGCTGCCATGCAGTCAGACAAGCCCCAACCCCACCTTCCCTAATAAATGAATTCGTTTGGCTCCCCGCGTGATGATGCAAAGCTGCAGACAGACCCCAGAGAGGGGTTTTCTCCCCTCCTGTGCTGCCCTCAGCACTTTGCAGCCTGCTTGGCTCGATCCTGCTGTTTATTCCCCATAGAAATGAGAATTTCAGTTTATCACGTCTTCATGGCAGGCAGCAAGCCACCAAGTGAGCGAGAAGGAGCCTGCAGCAGCCAGCCAGAGCGAGCTGGGAGAAAGCGCTAGGTAATAGAGGTATTTATTAAAGGAGGGAGGAAATTTATATGCTATTCCTGCTTCTTCAGCTCTCAGTCATCGCCAAGGGGAGAGGAGGAGTGGGCAGCTTGCGCAGGAAATAGCCAGAAGTCTGTTTTCTGCCCATTTGTCAGTCTGATGAACAAGAAAAATAGAGGCGGTCTTGAGGAAGGAGAAATAGAGAGTCTGGAGGAGGCTGGCGCGTGTCTCTCCATGGCTGCTCRCAGCCACGAGCAGCCCCAGGTTCATGGGGAAGCCACTCTGGACCCCCCGGSGTTGGGGGGACCCAAGGCTCCCACGTTGGTGGCAGCAAGCTGTGAATGGGAACGCAGGGAGAGGGCAGGGGCGAGGAGGGGATGGATGGGGTGGGGAGGAGATGGGAGAAGGGGACATGAGGAGGAGTAAAGGGGGTCTGCTGGGGACAGGCTGGAGGAGAGCCCTGGCAGCGGCATGGGGATGGTCTCGGTGTCCGGAGCCATCACCACAATCCATGCATCTCCCCTTAGCAAGGGCCTCCCTGCCTGTTTGTTTATCTAAAGTGCTTGGCATCTACCGGAGAAGAGCACTAGGGAGTAAAAAACCCACCAAGTATTAAGTGCTAATAATTCCCTACTTTTATTTGCAGTTATCCACCTACATGAAAGAGGCTGGGTTTTTGCTGACACTTTCTTGCTGGGAATTGAATGCTGCCTGAATCATCCATCCAGGGCCATTTGTTCATAAAAGTAAAGAATTGCTGTTCGAATCTTTTTATTGCCGCTAACGTGACACAGGCAGTGGTGATGGATTTGGGGAGCCTTTGCACAGGCTGGGGATGTCCATGCTCAAATGTGGGTGCTTGTGCACCCTCCCGGGGGGTGCAAACACCCCTTGGGTCTCCCTGGGTTCAGCCTCGTGGAGGAGAGGCTGTTGGGGCTGTGCAATGTGCCCCTGGCACTGGCAGGGGGAAATTTTGGCCTCTCCCAAGCTGTAACCTCAATAGCTTTTCCCCTGAGGGGCAGCTTCTCCCCATGGTACAGGGGTCCGTGCACCCCGGAGAGGGGCTAGGGTGGGATTTGGACCCCCCAGCCCTGTAAGTGTGATGGCGCAGAGGGAAGGGGGGAGGTTTTTTAATCTTATCATCTTGTTGTTTCCAGAGCTGCTGGCGTGGCCGGACAAGGAGATGCTTTTCCTTTGGCAGAGACAAATAGACAGAGGCCAGACCCTCCGGCATCCCGGCTGCCACTTCTGCACTCAGACRTGATAAATACATCCCAGGAGAAACTCTAGAAAGCAATGTCCCAGCCTGAAGAGGATCAGCCCCGGGGCAGGATGAGTGCTGTGCAGCATGGCACCGGGCCAGGACCCCGTCTCAAACCTTGCAGCCTTGCACCCCACGCCTGTCCCCGTGTTTTGGTGCAGGATCTGGGTCTGTGCCCCGCAGCTGCAGGGGACTCACGCAGCCACCGCGGGGGCAAGGACCAAAGAACGGCCCCTTGCTGAGATCTCCCTCCTCATCCCTGYGGATATCTCCAAATTAGGGATGTTATTAACTACAAGCTGCTTTTCCCCCGACTGCTGCTTGCACAAACGATAACTGATTTAAAATGAATTGAGCCAATTACCACAGTTTTCCTAAAACAGATGACGGCAATACTCGGGTAAGGAGGAGCAATCCCAGCTGCAGCGGGGATAAGAGTTAGACACTGAAATGCCCTTTGGGCCTGAATTTCCAGCTGTCTCGGTTTCCTGCCTAAGTCTGGCTGCTTTCCTCAATCGCGTGTGAATTTAGGTGGTAGCAGCCAGGGGCTGCTGAGCAACCCCAGGCCAATGGTGCTGGAGAAGGTGATGGTACCTGCTCTGTGTGCAATGATCTGCTATGAATGAGTGATGCTGGAATGATCCTTGCTGATTGCAAGCAAGCARTGCCTGAAAATATCAATGTATTTATGGAAAAGTGGAAAGAAATAACTCCGGAATGTTTTTTCAAGGGTGGGACCTTGGGGCTGGGTTTGGGCATCTCCCAGTTCCTTAGGGCTGGTGCACRTGGGGATTTCCCATATGGGAAAGCTGTGGATTGTCCAAGGGCTCCTAAAGGGTAGCTCCTGCCCCAGGGTATTTAACCAAATGGTTATTTCATAGATATGCCAAACTGGTCTGCCGTGCCTAGATCTGATCTGCATATGAAGTTCATCAAATCATAAAGAACAAATAATTGTCACTGGATGTCTTGTTCCTTGTAATATGAGGAGCTTTAGTGAAAAGGAAACATAATGAAGATGGATTAAAGCTTAACTGTGTGAGAATGAGTTAAGGAATCTTGAAATCAGGTTCCCATTTGTCTGCCTTTCCAAATCATGGGAAGTATTGATTTACTCACGCCAGCAGCAGTGACAGCATGCCGCAGTCCCAGCAGAGAGGGTGAGGGGTGCCACCGGCTCTCCGGGATGGGGACGGGCCGAATCCTGCACTGCTCCTCAGCCGGCTCAGTTTGCCACAAGGTCCAAGCCCTTGGCAGTTTTGGCTAGGGCACGCAAACGCTGCAGGCTGAGCCGAGGAAGAGGCTGGGCATGACTTCTTCATGGGTGGTGAGCGGCTGGTGCCCGGGCTCTGTCTCACGGAGGATGGTGGGACCGAGCTCGAGCTCTTCCCTGCGCCCATTGTACTCCCCGGTTTGGCTGCAGCCCCCAGCCCTGGGTTTCCCTCTGCCAGGAGATGCCCCTGGACAGGATAGTCAGCTTCGATGCAGCCCACACAAAAGCCTTTAGAATTGAGATTAGATGAGCTGTTGCAAAACCAATTAGTGATAAAACCCTGTGGGCAAAGCACACAATTGTATCATTTTATTATGTTGCCATCTGAGCAGTAAAAATACATAGATATACACATATAAAACAATCTGAAACACTGGGTCAGAAATCTGGGCTCCTGCTGCTTCCCTCTTAATCTCCTATTAACTGATATATCTTCTGATTGCTTTTGTCAGCTCTCTAAATTTAATAACTGAACTAACCATCTTCTCCTATTGTTCGCATATAAATAAGCGTTGGATCGATAAAGAACATCTTTAAAAGCCCCTGGATTTGAAAAACGAGGGGAGCATGGCCTGGCGGGCAGTTGCAAGAAAATTATGGCTTCACACCTCCAAAAACCAGTGTTTAAAACAAGGAGGGGGGACAAAAAAGAAAACCCCTTCAATGAGATGCTTTCTGCTCCTGAAAGGTTGAATCAGCGAGGGCTAGATGAGGTTTTAGCTTTTGGTTGCAGGTTGCCTGGCTGCTGCACTCCTCCCCTACCCCTGCCTGGCACRGTTTTGGAGAAACCAGTGCTGCAACTTGGATGCTTTAATTTTTTGCAGGGATTTGTTCAAGSAGAGGCGAGCATCACCACCTCGGATAGAGAGGGGCTGGAGACAGAAGCAGAGGGGTTGCTCTCTTGGGACGGATTTATCATTTTATTCTCATCTGCAGCCTCGACCTCAAATAAAGCAGCTCCTCCTTTGCATCATGGATGACTTCAAGCTGCCTGCACCTCAGAGCATCACCGACTAGCCGTGCTCAGGATCCCACACAGCCTGTCTGGGCAATATCCACCTTGAGAAGGCTCCTTGCAGCAGGGTGGCTGCACCAAAGAGGTAAAGCTATTCTGCTAGAGGTAATTCCCTCTACAAAGCATCCCTGGGGCTGCAGGGGCAGGCAGGGTGCTCGTGACCTCCGTCGGGTTTTGCAAACGGCGTTCGCTCGTCCACTGCGGTGTCACGGGAGGTGACACATCTGGCGAGGCTGCTGAGCGCAGGTGGGGGCGGCCAGAAGGCATCGCTGCTGGCATCGCCGCCAGCATCTGCCGCTGCCCACTGAGCCGCAGCACCGCGGGGCCGGGGCACTCCGCTCCATCCCTCTCGCACCCGTGGGAAATTCAGCTGCAAAGCCTCAGCCCACCCTGAGGTGGTCCCTGGCTCTCCGGAGCTCCCTGTTAGGGGTCATGGGCTGCTGTTATCCCCCTCCAGGATCTGCTACATCATTGTGAATTCTTCCAGCATCGCTGCACGGCAGCAAAAGGCGAGCAGCCCTCGACTATAACTGTAGCATTTAAAAAAAGAAAAAAAGYGGGGGGGGATACACAGCCAGGCACCGTGCTCCGTTCAGGGCATGTAGTTATGGAGGGTTGTGTTCCCGTGATATATTGCACTCAAAAGTCTAGGGGGTGAGATAAGCAATGCCGAGGAGGCCTCCTTCGCACACGGCGTGTTCAATCACTCGCTATAAAAAAGCCCCGGTGCCTCCGCTCCTCTGCTTCTCCCTCACTTCAAAGAACAAAAGGAAATGGGCTTGTTGCTTTGTAGGCGAAGCAAAGGAGGCTCCCGAGACCTGGGGAGAGCGGGCCATGAATTATTCAGCGTAGCTGTCAGTGCAGGAGTGGTGCCGAGACCTGCTCCTGTGGTGACCCCAGCATCCCCCTGGCCAGGAGCCCCCAATTTGGATGGATGCAGGCGCAGTCCTGCTGGGTCCGGAGGCAGGAGGGTGCCTGAAGAGCTGGGACCGGGGGCAGCATCCTTCCCCCCCATCCTCAGGGCACGGCTGCGCTGGTGGTTTGGAGCAAAAGGTGGTTTCTATTCCTGCATCCCCATCCCAGTGGCGAGCCTTGGGCTTCCCACCGTTTGTGGTTGCTTTGGACCAAAAAAGGAGGAAAAATACCTGAGAGGGGGCACGTGTGTGCTGAACGGGGAGGGCGGCGGAGGGCGAGAGCCCTGACAGCGAATGCGCTTGGGATTGCTCTTCAGCCGGCTCGGTAACAAATTCACTGACACAGGGAACAATTTTTCCCTGACTCCGCCAATTCCTTAACGACGCTGACTCAAAGGGCCCCGCGGGGAGGGGAACTTGAACTCTGCAAAAATCTCCTCTGCTGAAGCTTTATTTAAGGCTACGTGGGGGATGCTTAAATATTAAAGGCTGAAAAAATAATGGCTGGTGGTAGGCTGGACAGCGAGGGCCATGGTATAAGTGGTGGCACCGACTGCCCTGTGCCCTCTCTGTGCCTCTCTTTGCCTCTAAACCCCTTTGGTGCTCCAGCTAATGGGGCTGTCACCTTGCTGGGGATGGTCACTGCTCTCCCCTCCGTGATCTAGGCTGCTCTAACCCACAGGTCCCCTTTCCATGGCTTTCGAGACGGCTCCGGGCTTGCGTCTCCAACAGCAGCATCACGTTTTCTCGGCTGGACATYGGCATCTTGTCAACACAGCCCAAGAGAAAGGACAAGGACTGAGCATCTGTATTTTTCTCTGTGCTGCTTCTGTTTATTTCTTATTTTTTAATCCCTACTTCTTGACTGTAGAAGTCCTTGTGCTGACATGGTATTATTTATTTATAAAATATGTACAGGAAAGCGCTCGGGTACCGGTCCCACCCTCCAAGGTTGGCCGTGCGTGTCCGGCCGGCAGGAGCGGAGGTGAAAGACGGTTTCTCTGCCTTGGAG
This sequence comes from Phoebastria nigripes, assembly GCA_035582835.1. Lineage (NCBI taxonomy): Eukaryota > Metazoa > Chordata > Aves > Procellariiformes > Diomedeidae > Phoebastria > Phoebastria nigripes. Next base: position 4,465,599 of record JAYKAV010003266.1, on the reverse strand, counting down.
TCGGGAGGAGGAGGAGAAAGGAAAGGACTGAGAAAGATAGAGACTTCAAAGTATGTGAGCAAATATTTACAGGTTCCAAGACAAAAAAAATATATCTACAGTGTTGTCTTGGGGATACAGGGAGTCRGGCTTGAAGCGAAGCCCGCTCCCAGCTCCGTTTGTTATATTGATTTATAAAGACTACAGGTATGGATTTCCATCGGCTGTGCCGGCAGCGGGGTGCGCAGCTCCGGCGAGCCCCAGGCTCAGGTGCTGGCAAGGGGCAGCCGGGACCGCTCCAGCCACGGGTTTGTGCTTCTGGGGCTTCTGCAATGGTGCTTTGTCTGCATACTTAGTTTTTGCAAATGAGGGCCGAATGCTTCTGTGACACTCCCTTGAGCGCCAGGGAAAGGGGATGCTAGCAGGGAGCGTGTTTCAGAGCGGCAAGGAGGAAAGTATCGCAGTTTGGGGTTTCCCACTGGCTGCTGCTGTTTTAACACGATGTGAACAAAGCAGGGGGTTTTGCTGGCGCTTGGGGCAGGTAGGGACAGTCCCCAAAAGCTGACCAGCTCCTGGGAGTTGGGGAAGGGACCTGGGCTCCCCTGCAAGGGGCTGTGTCAGTGTGAAAGAGCTCGGCGTGCCGTGTTTGCACCAGTGGGTGCAGGGGTGCCCCAGCGAGCGTGCCCAGGGCCGGGGGTCTGCACGTGGGGGGGAAGCTACCGCAGTACGTGCACAGCTAACTGCTCGTGCAGGGGAGGGTGTCGGTGCACAAGGGAGTGACTCCATGAAATGAGACTGTGGGTGCGTGGGTGTCTGTCTCAGTCCCCGAGCTCGGCAGGTCGCCCCAGTTCAAACTGTCCATGGTCTATGCAGGTGATACTTGGCTGGAGGAGACGGAGGAGACCTCAGTCTTGCTCTGGGATACGGCGGAGGAGACGTCTTCATCACCGAAGGGGTTCTTGCCGCAGCAGATTGTGGTGATCATGCAGTTGCGGAACTGAAGGAGGGAGAGAAACGGGGAACGATGGCACTGGGGGCTGGCGGGGACATGCTGCCATACTGAGCRCCGCCGACAGCCCCCGAGCTTGCTGCTCCCCCGAGGCTGAGATGCAATCACGTATGGGGAGGAGCAAGGTGCCTGCGGTGACCCCAGGCGTGCTGCTAAGCCTAGGGCAGAGGCTCACCCTGCATGACATGGAGCACCTCACCTGTTTGTTCATGAGGACGTAGATGATGGGGTTGTAGAGGGAGGAGCTCTTGGAGAAGAAGGCAGGCACTGCCATGAGCGTGGCGGTGAAGTCTGCTCCCTTGTTGGTGAAGATCCAGAATGCCACCACGGCGTAGGGCGTCCAGGCCAGCATAAACCCCAGCACCATGAGGATCACCATCCGCGTCACCTCCTTCTCGGCCTTCTGGGTCGTGGCCGACTCCTGCTGCTGGGCAGCTGCCTGTGGGCAGGGGGGGTGGTGAGGGGCACCCTGCAGCTTTCCGTCCCTGGACCACCTCCCTTCTCCTGCCTGAGCTGCCCACCCTGTCCCCATCCATCCCCTCCCAATGTTACCTCTCGGACTTTGCAAATGAGGCGTCCGTAGGAGAAGAAAATGACCACGACCGGGATGATGAAATGGATGACGAACATGTAGAGGACATAGGACTCGTTGTGGTAGTCAGGGTTGTGGGTGTAGTAGTCGGGGCCGCAGGAGCACTGCATCCCCTCCGGCATGTATCTGCCAGTGAGAAAGGTTAGGATCTTCGCCAGGACCCTCCCTGGGGACAACAGGAGGGGTTCAACCTGGCAACCGAATTCCCCAAGGATGGGGGATGCTCCATGGCATGTGTGTTTTGGGTGAGCTCCTCCCCAGCTTCTCCTCTTCGCCCCATGCACCCAGCCTCGCTGGCTCTGCAGCGCGCGGCTCCTTCAGGGTCGGCAGCGAGCTGTGCCAACATGTTGCGCTTGGGTGTGTAGCATCGGTTTGTTGTGACACTCCCTCCCTCCCACGGGGAACGGGCTATTTATTTCCTTCCCAGGTGGCTGAGCACTTGCCTGCCTGCCTGCTCTCCCTCTGCAGATGGAGGGATGCTGAGTGGGGATGGAAGCCACCAGCTTGGTGGGTCCAAGCTTTTGAGGGCTTCATCCCTGCTGCTGCACGGAGTGGAGGGATGCACAGCTTGTGTCTGGAGGGGCCCTGGCTCAAAGGGATGCAGCTCAGGTCTGCTTGGGAGCCAAGGACCAGCTGCCTGGGCAGGGATCCCAATTCAAGGCTGGAGAGGGACCATCTGGCCGTGCCTCATGGCAGGTGGATGGTAAAGGGACTTTGCTGCTCCAAAGCCACCTCTTGCACATGCCCAAAGGGCTGGTAGGGGCTTGCTATGACCCCACAGGACAGCTCTGCAGTGGGGTGTTGGGAGGGGCTGGAGCTGCAGCATTAGAGAAATTACCTCCATCTCCTCAGCTCCTCCCTCACGCTCCTTTGGCTGCTGCATCGGCTCCTGGCCAGGGATGTGGGTGCGTGCAAGAGCCAGACATGGGCTTTAGCTGCCCGGAGGACACGCTCGCTGGAGCCTAGTGAGCAGCTTGTGGTGTGAGCAGCCAGCATTGCCTCTGTTATTGTTGAGGGGCATTTGTTGGTGGGGGGCTGAAATGTGCTGCGGTGCTGGGAGCAGGACAGATGGGCTCATGGGGAGAGCGGGGCAGGGATGCTGGGAAAGGTGCTGCAGGGTCCCCAGGAGCAATGCTGGGGTGGCAGCACGTCAGCAAGGCCAGGTTTGCCTCCCCAGAGCAGCCTTGCCAGCTGGCCTGGTCATCCAAATGCTCTTTATTGTCTGCAGAGAGAAATGGGCTCTTCACAGCATTGGCGAGCTGAGCCGTGCCTATCGAAGCCCCCTCTTCCTCTGCAGAACATAAAAGGAGCACAAAGGGCTATTGCAGCTGGAGATGCTGAGCCTGTGGCTGCCTTTGGTTAGGGGACACCAAGCCATCATGAGACTTACAGCTGAGGTCCCATTTCTGTTCTGACTCACCCCATGGCCTCTCTCGCCTGGAGCCCAGGGAGTTTCATGTCTGAGCCACGAGTGCATCTCCTGTCCCACGGGGGTGTTTGCACAGCAGCTGGGGCTGCCGCTGAGCATCCTTCGACTCACCTGGACCAGCCGAAGAGAGGTGGAGCGGCACAGGAAAAGGCCATTATCCAGGTAAAAGCGATGCCCATCATGGCGTGGGTTGCGGAGAAGCGGAAGTTTCCCATGGGTTTGCAGACCACGATGTAGCGCTCTATGGCCAAGACAACGAGGGACCAAAGGGCAACTTGGCCTGTGGGAGGGAGAGAAAGAGAGAGCGTACGGTGGTGGTAAGAGCTCCTCTGGTCTTGATCTTCCCTTCATGGTCTCGTGGTTGCAGCGAAGAGCAGAGGGAACTGAGGAGTTGGGGATCAGCAAGGGATAACCAGCATCCTACTCAATAACTGAGAATCTCCCGGCTGTAACGTGCAAAAGGTCTGGGAGCTGAGGGGAGCGTCTGCTGCAGCGGGATGCTGGTGATGGAAGAGGGATCATCATGGTTTTTTTTTAATAATTTAAAAATCAAGGGGGTGAATTCCACCTGGGCACGAGGAAGCACAATTTCCGGCAAAGATGCCAGATGCGTCCAAACCTGTTGATGCCTTTAAATGTGTATTTCATGAGTCTTCCACCAGTGCTGGATCGGGGGAGGTGTATGGGGGAGGCTGTGTGGGTGGGCATGCGTGCACACGTATTTATAAGGGATAATTAAACTTCAGGGGATTGGGAGTGTTTAGTCGGTGCTGTAAGCCTGCTAATGCCCCCAGCTGTGATAATCTGCTGATAACTACACCCTGTGCTAGGATTCGCTGGAGACCTGCTGCTCGCACAGTGACTGCTTCCCATCAAACTTTCTTCCCTATGAACAGGAGTCTCCTTGTTCTTTACTAGATACAAACATTGGAAGGGCAAGAAATGCTGCCTGAAAGCCCACAGGCTCACTCGATCAGAAATGGTGCAGACCCGTATGATCTTCTGACCCCAAGACCAAGCCCTTCCTCGGTCCTTGGCTTGGATCAGGACATTTAGCTTTGCTTTTGTCTGACAGAATATCCTTTTTTGTTGTGTTGTTTTTTTTTTTTTCCTCAGATCAGCATCATTGCAGGAAATCACCCCATTTAGAGGAAAAAAAGTGAAGTCCTTGCAGTGGTTATGGATCTCTACAGCAAGGATTAGCGGTTGTCAGATCCATCACGAGGTGTCGTGTGGGCCCGGCTGGCTGCGTGGGCATGGGGTGCAAAATGAATTTTCCCTGTTTTGCACGGGGGCTTTCTGCAGGGTGAAGTGTTAGCAGCTCTCATGTCCCTGCGAAGCGAAATAAGGAAGCTCCCAAGGGCACCCAAATCAGGTGCAACTGTGACAAGAGCTGAGCAATTGCTGCAAAGCCTGGGCCTGGTTTCCCTAGCTCTGTGCAGCCCTGAATCCTCCTTCCCCTCCACGCTGCTGTTCTTCTTTTCCAGTAAAGAGCTGCCACATCTTCCTTTTGCCCCAAGATAAGCTGTGACCCCTCTCCTTGTCTTGACCTCCTCCTCTCCATGCCTGTACCCCTTCTGCAGGGTCCCTCTCCYGAGTGGTCCCTCTCCCAAGGGATGTCTCTTTCCTCCCTGAACCCTCCCAAATGCTTCACCTTTTCCCAGGAAAAGGCTTTTGGCAAAGATGTTTGACATCATTGATTCAAGGACGTGATGTGGTCATCCCCAGCAGGTCTCTGCTACCCGTGCAACTTCGGTGTGAGACCCCCTGAATGCACGCTGGGCAGTGTGGCCAGATGACCCCTTGATCCTGCAAACAAGGCTCCCTTCCTGGTGTTCATTTCCTCACAGCTGCCCTGCTAGTCGTGAGATGGGCGCTTCTTGGCATCAAGATCAAATTTGCATAAATCTCTCTTTTTATCCCCGTCTTTAAGCTGCAGGGAAGCAGCGCCTTGCATGGCGAGCTCTGCCCCATGCAACGAGCTGTGACGCTGCAGCRGCATGCGAGATAGATAGATAGCTTTCTGCATGGGAGGGATGCTGCATGCATCGCAGCCATCCCAATAGCATGATGAAGGGGTGGAATTGGGCTCCTAAAGCCCTGAAGAAGCAAGATCACCCACTGCCAAGCCTGGCCCTTAGACCCAAGCTCCCACCCCCCAGCCCTTACCTCCCAGCGTGGCGAAGAAGCCCTCGATGGCACAGCCAACGGGTCCGAAGACAAAGTAGCCGTTCCAGGCAGTGTAGAAGGTGACCGTGAAGCCAAAACAGGCCATGAAGAGGTCAGCCACCGCCAAGTTGACCAGGATGTAGTTGAGCGGCTGCCGGAGCTTCTTGTGTTTGAAGGTGACCAGGAGGGTGAGGAGGTTGATGGGCAAACCGGTGGAGATGAGGAAGAAGATGTAGCAACACACAACGCGGTATTTCCAGGGCTCGGCTAGGTAATACTGGGGGTACTCGAAGGGGCTTCGCACCACCCCTGTCTTGTTGGACATAGGCACATAAAAATTGATACCTTCCGTCCCATTCATCCTGCCAATGTTATGGCAGCTGCTTTGCTTTTAAGGGTTTTTTAAAAATCAAATGCTCTGGTTTTGTAATTAATTTTACTTCAACCCCAATTAAAAAAAAAAAAAAAGGGAAGCCCCACCCCCCAATGTGGAATAATACCCAACTAAAGGACTCCCCCCCCCCCCAAACAAAAAAATAAATTAATTAATAAGAACAACAGTAAATCCCGAGGGGACAGGAGGTGGTGCGCTGCCCCTGCTCCGCGTCGAGGGCTGGCGGTGCCCGCGTGCCAGGGGAGGTTTTATACCCTTCGGCCTCCTCGAGGGAGCGCGGGGGGAGGCTGGATTAGGGGCTCGGCTAACTTTGTATGACAAGGGCAACGGGATTGAGAGGGGTTGATGGTTTAAGCACCCTCTAAGCAGCCAGTTGGCCCCAAAACCTGCATTAAAGCGTATTAATTGCCATTAAGTGTTTAATATTGTTTAAGGAGTTGGGGGGAGGAAGGGATGGGGTGGGGAGCTCTTTGGAAGAGGGGCAAAGGTAGGAGGAGCAGTGGCAAGTTGGGGAGCAGCTGCTTTGGGTGATCGATGGGGAAATGGGTCCGTGCTTGGGTCCGCAGTGGGTCACAGCCTTTGGGGTCTCCCTGGGTGGCTGAAGACTCCATGGGAGTGTTTGGGGACTGGGGAGTGCCCAGCTCTGCCCCACTGACCTTGGGGAGGTCGCTGGGAGAAGACTGGACCGAGCTCTGCGGGTCTGAGCCGCTGGCTTGGCTCCGGCTGTTTGGCTGCTCTGTGCTTCGGGTGCCTGGTTCAATGTGGGTGCTGCCTGATATGGATACGTGTCCCCATCACAGAGCAAAACCAGGCTCTGCTGATATGGTCAAGGGCCACCTCTGCGCACGGAGCTGGGCAAAGGCGGGAGGGGAAACCACTTCCCATCCCAAAGGCTGCAATCTTGGTAAACACAGCATTTTGGGGGCAGGTCTCTTGGCTGAATCGTGCACCCTGGTTGTGCTAGAGTGCAAAGGACTGTGAATTTCCTCCTCTGCCTTGCCTCCTCTCTGGGCTGAAGGCTATATGTTATTCAGCTGATCCTCCAAGGATCTCTGGCAGGACAGGAGGGAGTACACCATCCAGCAGGGATGGATGTGGCACAATCAGCCCTGCGACTCCCTGTCTCCCGGGGAGCTGGTGGTGAGCGTTTCCCACCCGAGCCTCCTCCCCATCCCAGCAAGTGGGACGCCAATCTGGGTTGCAGCTTTGCAAGGACTGGCAGGGTTTAGGGAGGGTCCTTAGCCACAGCTCTAAAACCAGCCTGACAAAGTGCCACTACTTGCTGGAGAAGCAGCGCCTGAGTGCCCCGGGGGAGAGAAGATAAAGCCTCAGCAATGCTGATGCCCTGAATTCCCTCCAGAGATAGTGCAGAGAGACCAGCACCAGCCTGTAGCCACACTGGGAGAGCCAGCGGGATGGAAAGAAGCTTCTCCCAGTCTCTTAGCACTCAGTATGGGGTGTGGGATCCCCATCCCAGCACACGCGAGACTGTGCAACCCTTCTCAGCAGGGTTGGTGCCAGCTTGGATCACCAATGCTCCATCTCATCCAAGCTCCTTCCCCATTTCTTCCTTCTGGGTCATGGGCGCTCCTTCTCCAGGAGACCTGCCTAAGGCGCCTTAGTGAAGCTCTTCCATTAATCTCTGACATCTGGTGGCGTTAATGGCCCTGATCTGTTAATGCGGTAAGCTGTTAGCCTCTTTCTCACCGCTGCCCTCCGCCAAGACAAGGTGGATGGAAAAAGTCAATGCTGTCTTGCTGGATGAATGAGGTCTTCTGCAAGACTGGAGTGTCTCAGAGCTAGAGGGCAGGAGCGGAAGGCTAAGGGGTGTGGGTGGGATGAATGATGTCCTAATCGCTGACCCGCTGATCCGTCTGCACAGGTCCGAGAGGAGCAGAACTAGGATGTGGCGAGAGTAAGTGGGTCACATCAGCCTCAGGTGCCCTGGGACAAGGACTCCCCATGGGATGTCTGTGCCTCTCCGAAGATATCTCACTGCACGTCCTGTGAAATCGCCGGTCATGAAATTCCCAGTCTAAGTCTTCCTTGAGGGGAAGAGTTTCTTGTGGAGAAGTCCCATGACCTTACTTCTCATAAAGCTTTCCCTGCAGGTATTTCATGCCTCTCCTGGCCATAGTCAGGCTTATGGACATACAAAAGTTGGGCACATTTTTGCAGAATTAGTTGATTATTAAAGGAGAACCCAGAAATGCTAATACACATAAACAGATGTGCATCTCAATTCCAGTGTGTCCCTCCCAACTTCCATGGTAGAAAGCAACTCTTTTCAGCTAAAAGGTTTCACTATGATGGTCYACCTTCAAAAGACTTGGACCTTGCTGTCAGTGCCAGCAGCATCTGAAAGCTCTGGTGCTTCTCCAAGGTTTYGTATACAAACACGGTTATCTTATGGGAAAGTTAATTTTCATCTCCCAGAAAGTAATTTTCACCTCCCATCTCTGTGAGACTTTCTGCCACGTCTTTGCGGTGTCCCGTCTTCTCCTAAAGAGTAGAGTTGTACAAATGAAGCACAGCTATGGGGAGAAGAGGGAAGAGGTGAAATGACAGTCTGTTTTGGGTGGTGGGGGAAAGCATCAGCAGTATTTTTTGCACAGAGATTTTTTCCTTGATCAGTGCAAACCCCCTCCCCTCCCTCTTTCAGCTAAGCTGTGGTGCATCTTTGGCTTCATGCATGGTACCCAGAAACCTTTTATACAGAGGATTTCCAACAACCGGACCAAGAGGACTTTCACCTGACCTTCAACTAGATCTGGACCAGGACCTTTCCCCTTTTTGGGAGCTGAATACGGAGCAGGTAAGCCTAAGTCACCTCTGTCGTGCTAACAGGGGTCTGTCCCTTCCCAGCTGTCCTCATGGACTCAGCTTTCTCYCCCTGCGAGCTGAGGTCGGTGTTTCGGTCGATACCCTGAGGCTGGTGGATTTAGAGCTCTCCGCAGGTCAGCCATAGCCGGAGCAATGCCGAAGGCCTCGAATAAACTCAGCGTAGGAAAATGACACCGGAGAGGATAGCTGGTTCCTCCAGGACATGTCCTGAATGCAACCTCGGTTCTCTCTGTGTCTCTGCCACAGAAATGGAAAGTGATGGCTTTAATTTGGTGTCTCTTAACAGGAAAACTTTACGGGCTGTCTCCCAGAGAGCTCTCAATTGTTTTCTATGCTGACTCTATGACAAAGAAGGCAATAGCAAAATTCAGGGCCTATTTAATGCGAGAGGAGAGGCTTGCTTTCTTTGTGTTTGTCCTTAAGAAAAGGAAGGGTTTTCTTCCTTCTTGCAGTTTTTTTCTGCTTTGCTAAGCTCTTTGAGATGAGATTGTCTCTTATTCATTGTTTGTCAGCACATTGCGTGATGGAGCCCTGAGCTGCTCTGGGCTTTCATGTCCTGTGTAAAGCAAGAAATGATAATTATAATCAAATAACTAACTTGCACTGAGCTGATACRGTTGGTTCACTGGGCTCAAGTGACAGGCAGAGAAACCACGCGGATGTGCCGGGGGAGGTGGGTTTCCCGGAGCGGTGGCAGCTGGGAGCCCTTTGCCGTGCTTCTCCCCATCCCCTGTGCAAGGCTTTTTGTTGCTGCTTGGGCAAAGGCACAGGAACGACTTGCCCAAAGGCACATGGGGAATGCTTTGCAAAGCAAGGTGTAGAGAAATGCAAAAGCAATAGCAATCAGTCACAAAGCAAACATCTGTGCTTAAATTCTGGTGATGGACTAATGCACAGGACCTTGAACCTTGACCATGAGCACCAACGCTGAATGCAAAACGGTGCTGAGCTCGCTTTTGTGCTTTTGGCTGGTTTTGTAATGTGCTGCCCTGAATCTCCCTTCTGCAGGGGCTCGTTCCTCCCTCGTGGGCAGGCACATACTGCGGTGCCTCCCGGTACCCCCGGCTGCCCTGGGAAGACCTCGTTTCCCCATATCAGATAGCAGCCACGCGTGGCCGCTGCACTGAGCCGCTTATGCCGGGCTTGCAAGCTCCCTCGCCAGGAAAAGGGTTAAAGCAAGATAAAGCCGGAGCGTTGTAGAGACCATATGGAGGGGAAGAAAACCCTTTATCCTGTAATTGGATTCGTTCCCGGCGGCTCCCGGCGGAGGTGAGGCTGAGTGGAGCTGACAGGTCGTGATGGGCGAGGTGCTGCCAGCCGCGCCGTCCAAAGCAGGATGTGTGTGCACAAACTTGTAGATCAATCCATTAGAGTGGATCAAATAGATTTAAATGTGTGGCAGGGAGAAGGAGGACACAGATGTATTTACAACTTGGTTCGGTGGGCCGTTCCTCCCTCAGCGGGGATTAACTCGGCCGCGGCTGGCGGCTCCGAGGAGGCAGCCGTGCCCTCTGCCGGCAGCCGCGACGTGCCCGGGCCGGCTGCCTGCTGCTCCTCCGGGCTTGCACGGTCGCATCCATCCAGGACAAGGATCTGGTGGTGCGGAAGGAGGTTCTTTGTGCCATGCCCTTGCTTCTTTTCCAAAAAATAAGGGTGCACGGAAGCCTGTCTCCTGCCTTGCTCGCAGCCCCCAACGGGCTGCAGCCATGGGCTTTGGGCAGGAGGAATCCCAGCTCCTGTTTTCCGTGCAGGTTCCCCGTCACAGCTCCTTCTCCAGGCTCTCCCCACCAGCACAGCCTCACAGGGGGTGGATGCACCAGAGCCAGAAGGCAGCTGGGAAGTGGGGAGAGCTTCACCACTGCCAACTTCATCTCATCTGCATGGTATTCGCAAGCAAGCAAGCAGGTCCCTGTCACCTCCCAGGCTTTTCCTCCTGCTGCTGATCCAGGTAACATTCCTGCAAGCACCGTAGGATTTCCTTGGAGAGATAGAAAGTCTTTGGGACCTGTCATTTTCCTGCCAAGGAGCTGAGCAATCCCAGCTCAGCTGTGAACCTGCACCACTCCGTGTGGTGCTGTCAACACTTTTAACTAAGTGATAAGCCAGGGCTCTAGCAGAGTAGGCAGGTTTGCAAGACAGTCTCACCGGCCACGCAGCACCAGGGGACAAGCAGCCAGCACAGCCCAGCACATCCAAGCAGCACAAGCACATTTCTCTGTGTGTTAGCAGCTGTGCGAGGGGAGCAAGCCATTCTCTGATGAGGGTGATGGCCAATGCAAGGGAGAAGATGCTGTCTGCTCCTGTCTTGCAAAATACAGTCAAACCCTTGCTGGATTTTGTTCTGGTTTATGGGCTATTCGAGCCAGGTAGGTGTTAGGGAGGGGTTAACAGGGAGTCAGGGATCTGTTTCCAGCTCTTCTCTCCAAGCTCTGCTTTGCCCAACTAGTGGCAGGTGCTTAACTGCAAAGTCAGAGAGGCAAAAGAAAGGCTTTCATTTAATTCCAGAGGGATGCAAGAGCACGGCACCACCACCTTCGTTCTGCAGTGTCCGGCAGCGCCTGCTGTGGCCCAGCTTTGAGAACGGCTGAGCAGTCAGAAAAGGGGGTTTAGGCAAATAGAAATAATCCAGCTCTTTTATTTTTAATTTGTAAACCTCATTTGAARTGGAACCCTGTTATTCCTGAGGGCTTTATTGTGGATGTTCGTAGCCCTCTGCAGCGATGCTTTATACATGCTGTTTCGTTTTGTCATAACTGGGTCAATTTTTTTTTTTTTTCATTTCTAGTGCAGAGCCCTTGGTTTTCTCTGTGGAAGCCTGGAGACTGCTGTGACATGGCCAGCTGGTTTATAATCTCTTGGGAAACAGTACAGAGGAAATTTGGGGTTTGCTTGCTTGTTTTCTGCTTTCCAGCAGGGCCTGCCTGGGCTGGCTCCTTGCTCCCATGTCCCTATAGGACCACGAACAGCCAACCTGGTGTTCCAGCTCCCAGAAAAGCCACGTCCTGGTGGTACGTTGGGTCTCCCAGGGAGAATCCCTCACGTCACTGCCCTGGCCACACTCTCAGCCAGCTGAAGAGCCCCATCCCCTGTCTTTTGCCCCATTTTGAGGCCCCTATTCCTCTTGGTAGCAGCTGGGCGTCCTGCATTGGAATTYGGTTTTGTCCTTTTCTTGCTGTCCCTGCTTTAAAGCCTTCTAGGGATTTGCTCCAGACCAAATGTGTCCTTTCTCTCCCTTTGCCCTTCATCCTGTAATTGGATTCATTTCTTCCATCCAGCCCACCCTGGCCTTCTCCCCATCCCTTTATGTAACGACGCTGGCTCTGGGCTGTGCCAAGCCCCGGCGCTTGGGGCTTGACCTGCAGCCACTGAAACCGGTGGAGGGGTTTGCACCAATTCCTATTGCACATTGAATCCCACGTCGGTACAACAACCCTTTTCTTTTGCAGTTCCTGTCCCCTTCCCTTTTGCTGCCTCTTTTTCCTTTCCAGATGCAACATGTGCTCCCTCCAGCCTCTGCGTTGCTCATGCAGTGGTTGCATCTCTGCATGAACCCCCTGAGCACGTGGTCCTACGGCACGAGAGAAGAGCAGATGAGCAAAGCAATGGCAGGATTGTCTGGAAAAATGATTGTTGTTTCCACTCCTTTCATTAATATTTATTCTCCTTAATTCCCAGTCTTTACTGTTTAGCTCTCTCAAGCCTTTGTGGTTGAGAGGCTTTCACTGAGGTTGCTATTCATCACCTAAGCAAAATATCCATGGATTAAACAGGCATTTTATCAAATTTGAGCCCTGTGCTGGAATCAGACTTGGCTGGACAGGCCCAAATGTCTCTGTGGATCTTTCTGCTGTTGTCTGAGTTTTCCATTTGGTTTTCCTGGCCCCATGTCCCAGCCGGGATGGATGTGCCGCTGTGTTTCACTGATCACCAGGTTTCTCCCATGAGAAACRCTCACCAGCGAGCACATTGACTTGCCATGTGCGCTGTCTCTTTTTCGCCCTGAAGCCATCCGACCCTGTTTCCTTGTTGCCTTGCAGAATGAATTGGTGCCTTGAAAGTCTGAAAGGAGATAAAGCAGCAGCAAACTCTTCTCTCCTGTTGCAGATAAACTGCTATTAACTGCTGAGGGTTTCTGGAATGAGAAGGGTGACTCTCCATTGAAAGCGCTGATAAATCCTGGGCATCCAGCATAATCCAGTCCACTGTATCAGGAAATCTCTGGCTGGCAGCACTGAGCACAGCAATGCCTTTTCATGCTACGGTTCTCCCATGGATGGATAATCTCCATGGACAACAACTGCAAATGCTGGAGGTTGGATCCTGACTGCTCTTACCTCCCCTTCCCTTCTCAGCAAAACAACCGCTGCCTTCTGCTGCGAGACAGGGCTTACCTGCAAACTTCATCTGCAACGGTGACCACAGGACTGAATTTTGCATCCCGTGTGTGAGCAAGAATATCATACATCATCCTCCTGCTGATTTGACAGTGCAAGCTGCCCTGCAAAGCAGCGATTTAATGCACTTCTTGTTGCCTTAGCGTTTCGTCTTGCTATGCTTAACCTGATATATTGTTGTTTGATACGGGAACAGTAGGGGGGGTAAAAGGAGGTAGTAAGAAAATAAAAGGTCAGTGGGTGCCTGGTGCGTGTAAAGGCTAAATTGCTCTTTCATCAAATCTAATAAATATTCCCTGTGAGTGGGGTAGGGAGCTCCTTTTCTGAAATGCTAAGTGATTTCGCTGCCTCAGAGCCTCAGCCCAGGACTCGGATTATCAGATGCAGGCAGCGTCTCCCATCGCCAGCCGCAGCACCTCGCCTGCCCCTGGGTCACCGCCAGCCAAGCCCTGCGTCTGCAGCATCCCGAGAGGCCAGGGCAGCTGGGTGCAAAGGGAGAGCAGGCATCCGCGAGGGACGAGCCAGCCGCAGCCCCTCACTGCGCATGAAACTGCATTTTTCTACCATTCCTAAAAATATTCCTGAGCCTTCAAGTGAAAACCCGGTGGTTTGGATTTGAAAACCAAAATGGAAACAGATGAGATGCATCCCATCTTGTTTTCTCACCTCCTCTCCTTTCTCTCTTCACTTGTTCCAGATTGGGGAGAGAATGGCAAAGGAGTGACCAAAAATGAAGAAAAACAAAGCAAGGAAACATTTTTCTCTTGTTTATTTTTTATCTTGTTTGAGAGACTAGAAAGTTTGTATAAGCACAGAAATCTGTTTTATAAAAAAAGGGATTTTTTTTWAAATTTTTTTTTTTCTAATTCCGATGGAAGACAATTGTTATGGGATAGGACACTTAGCAGAGAAGCTAAATCCATCCAGGCTATGGTCAGAAACATGTGCTTTCCTCTTTCTTTTGTCCTTCTATCCTTCCATGAAGAAACTGAGGCAGCAGGCAGAATTTCCAGGTGTCCCCAATTTTGGGGTGTCCAGGTCACCTCAGGGCTGGTTTCCAGAGAGGCTTTGGTGTTACGGAGTGCAGCACTCATTTGTCAGGCTTTAAATGCCTGTGGGAAGCTCTTGCAGGTACATTGCAGACCCAGAGGAGCTCAGCGAGCTGCTGAGGATGTAAATCGTCATGATGGCCCTGGGGATGGGTCTGCTGCAAAGATGCTGCTCCATCTGGGGTCTGTTGGAGATGTTGGTGCTGAAGAGCTACAGAGCATTGCATTTGCAGGTAAAACTGAGATCGCTGCCTCTGAAAGGTGAGCGGTGGGACTCTCCCTACCCTCTGCTGCACATCCAAACCTTCACCTCCTTCTCCATGTCTGACCGGCACCTTATCCACAGCTCACTGCCATCAGCAAGAGGAGCCTCCGGTCTCTGGGTTGGCTGTAGAAACCAGGCAGAGTGGGAGGAGGGAGAAACAACGCGAGACAAATTCCCCATTAATCTAAGAGATCATTATTTGCTGCTAGAACCAGGAGGATAAACTGTTTTTGGGAGTCAGCAGGAGTTAAATCCTTGCTATTGATTCTCGCCCAGCCCGATGGTGCAGCCGTGAATTACCGTGAATTACACCGCCGAGCAGTGGGGAGAAATTGAAGTGGGCGCCAGGCGAGCGTGGGGACGGGAGGGGGAAGTCTGCACCCTTAAAATATTTATGCTGCAAATTAACATGTGTTTTAAGCCTGTGATTCTTCAAATATTTATCTAGTGTTAATATTTTGAAAACTGCATTAAAATTTGCCACGGGTGCTTTATTCATTAGGAACGTTCGGCAGCCAGAGACAGCAGCGCCTGCTAAATCTGTAATGCGTCCATGCAGAGACAGCAGCTGGAGGATGGTGCCTGGGCTGTGAGAAAGAGCTTTCTGCTCCTACTTCCAAAGCAGGGAGCCTAAAATGAACTCCTCACCCACATCGACTTCAGCTGTGTGACTGCAGACGTTCAATTCAGCAGAGCATGCGCTGCGTTTTTGACCCATCTGACTCCAAGCAAATACAATTTAATGTGAGCAGAGTGAAATAGCTATTCCTGTGAGCATTGGGAAGGGAAACTGGGGCTGGGGGACACATTTTTTCCAAGCCTGATGGCTGCTGTGGATCTGGTGGGGCTGTGAGAGCAAACTGGACATGCACGAAGGCATGTCCTCCCTTCTCAGATGTGTCAGCCCCATCCAAGGAGGTTGTTGGATATGGGGAAAGAGAGGGTGATTTGGCCCACTGTGGCTGTCAGGGCTAGTGTTACGGCTCTGACGCTCACCCCGAAATTGGAAGCTTTGCTGGGGGACACCCCAATGCCTGACCAAGAGTCAGGCAGAGCGGCAGTGCAGGATTTCAGTCCTTCACACTCTCCCCGCGTGCTCTCTGCCCACTGTGTTAGCCTACAGCTAAAATTCAGCTTCAGACTCGCATTGGTTTCTATCTCCTGTTTTTTTTTATGCAACCCACTTGCCAAAATACCCCAAGCACAGAGCGACTTGAAGGGAAAAGTACAGGACATGGAGACAAATGCTCAGCGTCGCTGGCACAGGGAGCTCGTTTTCCCTTGATTCCTTGACACTGCAATTGATGCATGGCTTAATGGACTTTACTACTACTGCCAGTTTCCTGTTAAAATTACTCCCAATTATGGCAAGCATTTAACTTTAGGTACGAGCAGAACTGCAAGCAATTCCATTTTGTACATCGTATTTTTGTTAAGCTTCTAACCTCTGCCACAATTTTGCTTCATGAAACAGGGAGAGTTTCAGGGGGCCTGCAGATTGCAAATGGTTACAGGGACTGCAGCAGGACAGATTTTTTTGCATTATAATGCTAGGGAGTGAGATTTCCAGCTGTGATTTTTATTTTCATTTATCCTCATTTTGCATTGGCAACGGGGACATGCCAAAAGCTGCTTTTATGGACTGGGCAAACCTAGAGCAAAAAGGTGCCTATTGCTCCCACCCACTCTGGTGCTTCCACTGAAGAAGTCTTGCAGTCAAGTCCCTTTTTTTAAGCTCTCCATTTCCTTTCCTTTTTGAGTACTCCTGCATAATTAAGAGGTGAACCTGGCAGACAGCATCCAACTAATACAGATATGATTAATTTTCATCTTCCCTTTTTATTTTAAAGTTTGTCCTTTCCAATGCAGAAAGCTTCATCGCAGATGGATGGGAAACCTGCCAGCCAGCCACATTTTGGAGGTAAAAGGGGACAAGACATGGGAAAGTTTAGTGCTTTGAAAAAGTGACCTTTCTTGGTAATTAATTTGTCACTTCCCAACACCATCTGCTGACTCGTCAGCTGCATCCATCATAACCATGCAAAAAATACTGGAAAAGTCAATTAAAATGAGAACCGGTGTCAAATGGGCTTTGTGCAGATTCTTTAGCAAAGGGAGGGGGAAAAAAAAATAACCTGTTGTGTAATGTCCTTTTCATCAACACACATACACATGGTCCCAGGGAGAAAAACTATGTTGACCTCTCTGGAAGTTTTATAGCTATGACCACTTCATTGCCTGGTGATAAGTTGCAGTAAATGCACAGGGATCTGGGAAGCATCTTAGTGATGGCCACATTTTTTAAGGAGGGGTTTGGCCCAAATCGAGCGTTATTGACTGTAGTGACAGCAGCAAGTCCCTTGTGAGGACCAACGTGCAGTGCAGTGTGTACACATCGTATTGACTAGCTGCGATAGAGCTAGGTGAGAAAAGCCATTTTACAGGCTTGGACAATAGCTCTTTTCCCCTTGTCTCCAGTAAATACTGCCAGTGCTTAGTTTTCAACCAGCCAGGCAGGAATGCCACTGCACACCCCTGCTATAACACCCCATAAAGCCATTTGATGCAGGAGGATTTAATTGCTTCCCCAACTCATTTTTTTCCTCTTGCATCTCACCTGCTTTCGGCTGGTTGCTCTCAGGTTTCCTCGCACGTAGCCACCCATCTGTGAGAAGCACCAGGACATTTCTGGCCTGATCCCAAACCCTCCAACATCAGCGCCTGTCTGATGGTCTTGGGAGACCAAAGATGAGATCTTACGCAAGTCACTTGCTCTCTCTGCACCTCATTTGTCTGGAGAGAGATGTCAGTGCACAATTTTGTGTCCCTGAGGGGGATCAGTGTGTCCAGGACTGTGAGATGTCCAGTTATGATGGTAAAAGGGGCCACATGGAGACTCAAAATGGACAGATAAATCCCCCGGACTGCTTTGATATCTCCCCACTTGTCTGCTCAGTTTATAAAGCTTTTTGGTGATAGATTTAGCATGTATAGTTTTATTTATTATTTTAATATTTAGCTCTAGATCCTGCCAGGGGATTTATTATGTTAAATCTATGCTTTTTGTAATGCTGGTGGGTCAAACTTCATTCTGCATTATGCTTATTTTGTGGCAACATTGTTATTATTGCGATTTGTCCACATTACAGTAGAAATATAATTAAGATATAGGCATTGTTTTACCGCTGGTACACTCACATCATAAACACTTTATCCTGGAGGGCTCACGATCTAAAAAGACAAGCTGGGAGAGAGGAATTTCTCCATCTTATAGATGGGGAAACTGAGGCAGGGAGAGATCCCCTGTCCAGCTCTGGGACCCACTGAGAACAGCTGCCAGCCTTAAGACAGAAGCCTGGGGAGGGAGGAAAGGGAATCTTCCTGGAAACGAGAAACTCTTAAAAATCCAATGCAGATAACAACGTTCCCTGTCTGGCARACCTGTTTCCATGCATGCCAGGTAGCCGTTCGTCAGGTCCGCTGGAAGTGTGGGCACCTGCGCAGGTAAGTGATCACACATTGGTGCCTGTACACATATATAAAGGGTGGGAAACCCAGCAGGAGCACCCAGGCGTGAACAGGAGCAAGAAGAGGTCTGACCTCCAGCATCCCGTGGCTGCGCTCAGCAGGTAGGTGCTTGGTCTCTGCTCCCATTTGCAAGCTTGGTGGGGTGGGCGCTTCATGGGTGCCCAGATAGGTGCTGGTGTTACCAGCACATGTTGGCTTCAGCAGAGAGAGCTCTGACAAGAAAGAGGAAACAAAATCGATGCTTAAACAAGGGGAAGGGTGCTTTCTGTTCATCCCCCATTATGGGAGCATCAGTTCCACCAGCTCCTGCCTCCCTGCTTGTCGTGAGCGCCCAGCGGACACCGAAGCGTGCTGCAGAGGCGCAGGGAGCCCTGGGTGCCCTCTGCACTCGGGGAGCTGCTTTGAACAGACAGAAAATGAGTCACAGACAGTTCCTATTGACAGTAATGATTTGATTTTTTTTTGGAAGAGAGCTCGGTAGATAAACGTACTCTCTTGTCACTGTGCTCGCACCGGTGCCAGGTGGATGTTCACCCCTCCTGCCCCCAAATTGGCATTTCACCCCATTTTGCGCAGGCATAAGCAGAGCTGGGCAATGCTGCACCCAGCCCCATGCGACTGCAGTACTTTGTTATGCTGATGCTGAACTTGGGATCCTCCTGCTTTGTGCTTTCTCTTTGTGGCTGGGAAGCAAATTCACTAACAACAAAGTACATAYCTGCCTGGAGAGGCATTGAGCTAGAGATCTCAGGTCTGAAAGACATGTCCTGCTTACAAAATAAGGAAGGGACATTCAGAAACAACAGTTTTTGACTGGAGTAATGTGTGGGGGTGTTTCTCCGGGGGAAGAGGGAGCGAAGCAATTCACAAAGGGATAGTCAATAAGAGATGAAGGAGGCGACGGGGTTTATTTCTTTGTATATGGCAGTATTTTATTGCGGTGATAGAATGAATGAAAAGGCACAAAAGATTGATGCTACTGAGATAACACCATGTTATCAGCACATATGTATATCAACACGTTGCATTACAAGGGGAGAGCCTGAGAAATCCCCTTTTGATCACTGCAGCAAACATCTGGCTGGGTCACCCAGGGCGATGTCCCAGTGCAGCTGATAGCTTTGATGACCCAGTGTGGGTGGGCAGGGGGGAGATGGCACCGGTGCTGCCCTAAGCAGTGCCAAGGGAGAGGAGAGGGGCTACAGTCGCCTTAGCTCGCTGTCAGCCCTCCCCTGGCCTGGCACACAGCGGAGGGATGTGACTGGCAAGTGCTACGGAAAGGGAATATTTATTAACTTCCACTGGCCTTCGGTTCAATACTAGCTGATATTTATGGGAAATCTAATTTAGGGGTCAAATTTGACCTAACAATGTCTTTTCAATATCATCCAAACCAAGAGGTTTCTGAAACTAATTAAGGATCAGGCTCCAATCAGGTAGAGTAGTTAAGCTGTGGGACCAGACTTCATTAAATTCGTCCAGAGAGAATATTTTAATATTTAAAGAGAACATTTAATGTTTATGTTAAGTCCCCTTCTGACRTGAAGTCGCTGTTGAATCACTTCAGAAGGTAGTTTTTAAAGCCCTTTTTACTAGGTTCTTATGGAGCCAGGCTGGCAAATGCCCTTCCCAGCTCTCTTGGACCCAGTGAAGCTTATTAAAAGATTCAGTCCATCAAGGCAGGTTTTCAGGGGTGAGGAATATGAAAACAAAATTTAACAAAACATCTGTCTTAAGGTTTTTCTCTCTTACAGCATTACTCTGTCTCCCTTGCTGTCAGTGGAATTGATGGGAGCGTTTTGCTCTGGATGTGTGTGGGTCTTAAACCAGTACAGCTKGAGGGCTAAAGCTTGCAGAACAGAGGGAGTCTTTAACAGTACTGAAAGGCTGGGCTTGAAGTCTCTGGAGATATTGCTCAAGAACAAATCTGTTTACAGAAAAAGGTTTGAGAGGAGAATTGTCAGTCAAGACACTTCTATTCTCAGCTCAGGAGCAACTGGAAGAGTAAACATACCTCTAGTTAGCTGGTGGATAAATTAGATTGCAGCTGATCGAAAGCCAAAGTGATTTCTTGTCAAATGGCCCTCGCCACTATCACCCTGGTATCTTCTTTCCTCTGTCGTTCAGACTCTCATGATGGTTTCAAAGAAGGTGGTGGCCAGTTTGCTCTTGGTGTACGTGGTGTCTATGCTGGCTGAACAGACTGAAGGCTTCGTGCCCTTTTTCACCCAGAGCGACTTCCGGAAAATGCAGGTAACCCCAAGAAATGTACTCCAGGGGCTGGAGCCCTGAATAAACCAGGAAAGGTGTTTCTTCCTCCCTCATCCCCCAAGCCCTGCCAATTCACACTGTGCCACTGTCATCCCCATCATCCGCCCCTTCTGTTCAAACAGGAGATACTATGATACTGGCAGTCCCTCACTCGTCCCGAAGTTAAGGGCTATGGGAGAGGGCAGAGACAACTTTTAAGATGTGAGACTAGAAAGGAAGAGCCTGGACTCCTTTACATAAGAACTAAAAGACCTGTGTGCGTTATCATCTGCAGCTAGTGGGTCTCGTTTTTCTTTCCTGCATGCTAGTGGCTGTAATTTTTATAGAGAAGCTGCAGCCTCCCATCACCATACTGATGGGTCTTTTTGTTGTAACAAATAATTAACTATCCTCCAGATGGTTGTCACCTCTGGGATGTGCAGAGAGGAGAATGTTTTTTCTTTTGATGTGAAACTAATACTGTTGAAAGGTGTCAGGCAGGCAGCCTCAGAGACTGCATCTTCTTAAACACAGCCGAAGTGAGCTTCCCCCGCACGACACAACCCATTGATACTGGGGAGAAATCTTGTTTCCAACAYCTATCCTCTCTCTGGATAGCAATTGCTTTTTGTGGGGAGTACAGTCATCCTTCAGCCTCTTTGAGGAAGATGATGGGGACCCACGCATGGTCCCCAGATTGATTGTTCATACATCACAACCCTTGTAGCTATGTGTCTGCTAGTGATTGAGGGTCTTCTAGATGTACGTGGGTGAAATCAGTCTTCCAAAGACTGCCTCCTCTCCGCTGAGCACACATTCAAACCAAAGCAAGTGCACAGCAAGCAGTCAGTTTGACACTGAGCACAGCCTTCGCTGCATTTTACATGTCCTGTCGTGTCTGTCATATCCCAAAGCAACTTTGGCTTTTCTCTTTGGGCTGGGAAGAAAGGGAGGGTCCTGAAGCCAAGTTTAGCCCCATAAATGGGAAAGGACTGACATTACAGACCTGCAAGAAAGGCTGGTAATATGTAACATCTGCACAGAGCTCTCCATTTGCAATGAGGCTGCACAGGCTTTTATTAAAATTCATTGCCACTGCTACAGAACAGAACGAGGACCAGGCCTCTGGTTCTGTAAGGTCGGTATACTTGGCTACCACATCCTGCTCACAGTGTTATCTTGCACAGATCAAAGGAATCGTCTACGAGTGCCGTGTTTGCTACAGATCTTTACATGCAATCCTGTAACCCRACCTTACACCCAATATTGCAGCCTCTGCTGCATGCCAGAATCACAGTCCCCAAGGCCAAGCTGACCACAGCTGATGGGTCCCTTCCCAGTGAGCTGTGGCCCTGGGGAAGGATGCCGCATTGGCTCTAGGCAACGGTTAGACCTCCAGTCCCTCTGGTTTTGTGCCCAGCTCCGCAGGCTCCTGGCTGCTGGGCATCACACTGTTGATATGGTGCAGAGTGGGTTTGGTACCCACACAATGCTGCGTCCCAGCATCACTGCCCCGTTTGCTCTCCTCTGTGAAGTTGCAGGAAAAGGAGAGGAACAAAGGAGGGCAGAAGAAATCCCTGACCTCGCTGCAGCAGCTGGAAGAGGAAGGCTTCTCTGAGCAATCCGGTGCAGATGTCAAGAAGGTCAAGACCATCCAGGTACGGTGAACCACGTGACTCTAAGGAGCCCACGAGGACACACAGGGGGACAAGTAGCCCAAGGGTCAGCCCACAGGCCCTGGCTACAGAGGAGTGTTTGGTGGTGCTGCGTGAGAAGACAGTGGGTGTTATCAGGGAGCCCACAGTCAATATAAAGGAATACCACCCATTTCCTGCCAGCCCTGCCAGGCAACTGAGCAAGGTTGCATCAGAGAAAGGTTTTACCTCCACCCTATAAATTATCTTGGACATTCAGTCTGCCTGATCACCCCTCAGACCCACCTGGCTTCTACCTTTGGAAGATGGAAACAACATGAGGTCTGTCTTTGCCATTCAGTGAACACCAGCCAACTGCAAGGCAGAAATTTGCAGCTCTGCTTCAGCTCTGGGTTTAACTTGTCACTTTTTCACCCAGTTCCAGATTAGCTGCCCGGTGTCACCTCTGATCTCACAGTCCTCTGCACTGGCAAGACCTTATTTATAAACTTGGGCCCATACAGCTGCACCCCTTCGAAGTCTGCATACAGAGCAGAAAATTGCCAATTTTAGGGATTTAAGTGCCAGTCTAAGCCCTCAAAGGCATGCTTACCTGGTTAGCCAAGTCTGAAAATTGTGCTTTTCCACTTGAATACAGGGAACTCTTTGCCCTGTCCGTGCAGCTGCGGTGAGCTTGGCCATTCTCTCTGCCAGCAAAAGGAGCGTGTAATCCACCCCAAACTGCAGGATAGACTGAGTGGGACAGGCAGCGGGACTAGATGATAGGCTAGAATTTGGCCAAGATGCAGTTAATRTGCAACTACTCTTGCAAATGTGGTGCACCAACAATCAATAATAGGATTTAAACAGCAAGGATTCACAGTTCAAAGCATTAAAYAACTGGCACATCCCAGTGTCTAACACCCCCCTGCTGCAACCACAAGCCCTCCTGTGCTGCCAGCCATGACCGGAACAACTCTATTTACTTCAGATAGATCTGAGCCACAGCTGGCTCAAAGTCAGTCAGTCTGGAGGCAGGATGATGTCTCATCCTCAGTCTTTACTAAGGCAGGGTGCTTCACCAGCATCAGTAAAGCTGATGGCTTGAAGGGTCAAGGTGTGAGATAGTGGAGGATTATAAGGTTCAGAAATTATTTTCTTCTTTACAGTCTCTGTTGCCAGGAGGTACCTTTATCTGTGTTTCTGAGTCAGCCCATAGATGATCCAACGCATGAAAACTTTGGCACTCTGAACAGCACAAGATTGCATTGACTTAAAAATGTTGCTTTTCCACATACAAGGATCATCCTCTTCCCTTCAAATCAGCCCTAGACCCTCTACTGACTTGAGCAAGGTGGGGTCAAAGCAGCCCAACCTGCCTCCCTGTGCTCCCCTCAGCTTTTCCTTCTGACTTTTCTGGCTTCCTCCACAGCTAGCTGTTCCTGCCAAAGCCAGGATGTGGCTCACCCCAAGGCAGCTGGAAAAATACCAAGATGTCCTGGAGAAACTGCTAGCAGAGATGTTACAGGACACCCCAGACGGTACTGTCAGGAGGTTGATTTCTGCCTTGGGAATTCTGCCTTTCCCTCATCTCACCAGCTCATCATCATGGAGATATTTATATTCTTCAGAAGGGCTTTTGTGTCATGTTTGCTCACTTTACAGAGTCCTCAGATACCCCACCCGCTCTCATGTACACGCTCTTCTTCCGGGAAGGTTATTCACTCTCTTAGGGTGCTGTCTGTGCCCTAGAGCTGATATTGACTGTTAGCGGCATCGCAACACTTCCCAGCAGCTCTCCTTGGCGCTGCTTCCCACTTCCCTACTCCTCCTCCCAAAAAGTCCTCAGTCTKCAGGGTGCAATTTCCAACAGAGGTTATAACGCAAGCTACACCTGCGAGGCAGCTCAGCACCTGCAGTCAGACCTGAACACCTCGCTCCCTGCACAGGGGCTTAACACTAACAATTACAGCTAGGATTAGCTGCAATTCGAGGTGTTGAGTGCTAACAAATCCAGCCCTGGGCTTTGCTCTTAGTGTATTGGAATTGCAAAAGGAAATACCCAGGGGCAGTAAGTGATGCAGCTATTCCTGCCTGCAGACTTGGCGGGTGGTGGAATGGGTCTCACCAGTGTTACCTCTGGACCTTTGTCTTATCTGGGCTTAAATGTCCCAAACAAGAGGGTCCCCTCTATCCCTGTAGAAGTTGTTATTCCGCTTTGGCTGTGCTGATTTCACTTTGCCTTCTAGCATTTTAGTTGGGGAGCTGAGGAGGAGGAAACAATATATAAAGCCTAGGAAAGACTGAATGACAAATTTAAGGACACTTGTTCTTTCCTCTCTTTTCTTTTTAGCTGACTGATATCCRCAGAATCAGAAGAGAAAGCAATGTAGCTTGCTAAAGCTAAAAGACTCCACTTATGTAAACGAAATCTGTAAAAGAGATTAACAACAAAATCTGAGGTGAGATAATAAAATGCGCAGTATAATTAAATGGAGGATTTGTGTCKTCTTTTCTGCATGCCTCTCAGCCAGATGGCAAGCAGCAAGTGTGGGAAAGAAGAGAGGGAGGGCTTCCAGTTCTAGAGAACATCATYGTCCTTCTGAGAAGTGCAAAGCATGTTGCAAAGCCTCAGTAATTAATCTTTGTGGACTAATGCGTTTTAGCCCTCCCTTTCGGCAACGAGGGAAACTGAGGCAAATATTTACCGGATCTCCTAGCCAAACTGGTAACGCAATTGTAGGATGAGGAGTGTTGGGTGGGAGACCTGGGTGTCCCTAACCAGGCTSCCCGCTCTGGACACGGGAGGGCACTGTCTCCCACACTCCTGGGAGAAAGCAGGAGCCCTGATTTACGKTTCCTACCTGTGCTCTTAACCCCCTCTTACTCACCCAGGTGATATATATCTAAATAACATTGTGAGGAGCACCTCTCCCATAGCTATGATGCRAAGAGGTACAGCGTGTGTGAAACAAGGCAGAGCTCTGGCCTTATTTCTGCCTCTCAAACAAACCTAGAGATGAAATCGTAATTCCACTTGAACATATTGCTCTCCATTTACATACCTTTGGCTTATTTTAGAGCTGCTCCTCTATATTGGCAGCAGGAAATCCAACATATGTAAAGTAAGGACGGATGAGATCAATGGTTATATGTGAATATATCCAATTTCAATCCAATTTTATCCTCCCAACCTAACACAAATTCTGTTCTCACTGTGGCTCATTTAAATAGCTGTGTTTGTGCTAGAACAACACTCCTTGGTATGCTCTCTGCTGCAAGCCATGCCTTAGGAGAAGAGAAATCTCCCAATGTATAATGCAACATCCAGCACGGAGTGGATTCCAGCTTTAACATTTGATTCAAAGGCATACTCCTAGTCCATGGACTGATCAGCTCAGTGTAACTCAAAGTTTGCATGTATTATTGCTGAGGCAGGTTGAGCTATGAAATCACTATAAATGAGTCTGAGCAGTTGGAAGATAGAAAATAATACATTCCATTAGGCTGAAAGTGAAAGCAACTGCATGTATTGCTGGGCTATAGGTGCTCAGCCAGTGCAAATCAGTCTGTGGTGGAGTGATATCCATGGGAGATCCGGCACAGAAATCACTGGAGGAGCTGCACCACATTTACACCAGTGTCCAGCAAGATCAGAGACAAGACTGTTTGCTTCAAAGGGGGCACTGTTGACTCATTCTTTCTGAAAGACCCAAACCTTTCTGCCAGGTTTAAATTTGCCCTGCCATGGGAAAACAAGGAGAGTTTCCCCTTGAAGGGCAAACTGCTCCTAAAAACCCTACATAAGCTCCACTGCAGGTCAGAGCTGTCTCTGTAGCATCCCCTCTTGCCCAGCTCTTTCACTCAAGTGGTTTCCTGGGCTGACAGCTCCCCTGTGCCATCCAGGAAGGAACGTTGCCCAGTGACAGCAAGAAAGAAAGTGAACATGAGCCTCTTGGATTTGCTTCCTGGACCATTTCCCACCAGGGTGATGGTGCGACTGTTGCTGCAGAGACTTCCATAAGGAGATCCACCAATGTGACTTTGGAGGGATATCTCCCTCTACTCTTACATTTTGACCTAGACAAGCTGCAGCAGCAAAGGTCTGCTTTTACCCTGGCCATCAGTTGTGCCAATGGCTCTTCCCAGTTGACCAAGCTATAAATGAGCTAAATGAGCTCAGGGGTGTACGGCTGGTTGTGACAGCAACTGTATGAACCCCCTGTCTCGTCCTGCAGCAACAACTGTGCTGTCCAAATAGGCACCAAAGTGCAAGGGGGCCTTCAGCTTTAGGAAGTAAATTCCTTCCAGGCTCAGGGGCTTGAGTAATGGGAAAGAGGCAGATATTCTTCTACTGGAAGGAGAAGATGGATGGACCCCAACCATCCTCCCAAGCATGGCTCCCACGGTCAGGTCTATATCTCTTGTTAAGAAGCAAAATGGTCTCCAAGTTGCGGGACAGATCTGTATCCCCAGTGCCCTGGAAGGCTGCTTTGGCAGCCAGCAGCACCCAAGTCCATGCCTGCAAGCAGGTAGGAAGATCTTGCTGCTCCAGAAACCAAACAAGAGTTTCGTGGCAGGATGAGCAGCCAAACAGTTGGGGGAAAGAGGCAGGGAAAGGAGAAGGAGAGAAAAGAATGAAATCAGTGCTGGCTTTCTAACCTAATAAGAAGCTCGGCAGGCTGAGGACATGACATACGATCGGGAGGATGAGAAGTGGTGTTCTTGGGTCACACCTGTGCCGCGGCTGTGAGTGACAGGGTGTTAAATTGGCACAGTCGGCTTCCAAGTAAGATTTGACACTTCCCCTGGTGACATATGCAGGACTGTCATCCAAATGCCATGGGATAAGAAGAGGGGGTGGGATGGYGGTTTTTTTTCAGCAGCCCCTCAGTCAGGGGTGGAAGGGTTCATCTGCTGCCCATGCTTTTCGGGGTGCAGCACGCTCCCCTCTTCAGGTGCCTTATGAAGATGGTGCAGATCTATTTCCACCCCTCTGCTTACACCAATCCTGTCTTCATACTTCAAAAGGAGAAGCAGACGGCACGGCACGCCTGCTCTTCCCATTCGATATCTGAGTCACTGCCAGCAGGCCTAAGGCAGCTTCTGGGCTAGCAGGGAAGGTGGAAGCTGTCCCCTCCTCGCTGTCCCATCTTCCCACATCCAGCTCAGGATATTTACAGCCAAGATATTCGAGAGCTGCACCGTGGGCTGGGAAACTGGCTTTTCACAGCCGAGCATCTCTGAGCATCACAGCCCATCTGCAGCATCAGCAGGCCTGTGCTCGCCGCAGCAGCCTTTGCTGCTGCCCAGAGCTGTGGGGATGACAAAGGGGCTGGAAAAAGCAGAAACTCCACTGTCAGCCTCATCATCGGCACTGTGGGCAGGGTGATGGGAACAAATAGGTGCTTGTCCATGGAGCTATAGGCTCTGTCACGTCTGAGAGACAGAGGGCTGTCTTATCCTGCTGCCTTCTCTGTGGTGTCCAGGGAAGGGAGGGATGCTCCCAAGGGTTGTCTTCCTAGGGAGGAAGGGAGAGGGTCGTGGATTTCTCTCCATAAAGGAGAGGCATCTGTTCCTGCTGAGCATCGGTGCCGCCAACCTCCCTTCTGCAAAGGAATCACAGCTTTTCCCCAGCCCTCCTGTTCTCGAACAACACTCCCATGTTCTCCACTCTGAAGGTCATGCAATGAGGCTGCTGGGCCAAACTCTGTCCTGGTGTAACTTCCCTGACATTCAGAAATACAAGAAGTTGAAGGGTTGGGGGTTTTTTTGTTGCTGTTGTGTTTTTTCTCCAAAGCAAGAGGAGTTCACTTAACTCATGAGCTTGTATCAGCTCAGGCTTAGATGCCAGCATGCATCTGCATGTCTAGGCAGAGCTTCTCCAAACTGAAAGCTGTGAGCTTACAAAAACTGTGTACTAAGAGCATATTCTAATTCTGTATTTACATTAGACACTGCTCCAAATGATTAGCTGCCAGTTGTGCTTTCCAGTTAGTGAGCAGGGGAGGCTTAGCTTAGCACGTTCACACTTCCCATCGGAACTGAGTATGCTCTTTTAATGGGCTCCCTGGCCTCTACTAAGTGTATATTTGTTGTTGCTAACCAGATTAACAAATCTCAGCATCTTGCTGCTGCTTTCTTGCATAAATCAAGAAGAGCGAGGCGAGCTTTGCCTGATGCCCTAAACAAGAAGGGCACAGCAGCAAAGCGAGCGTGAAAGGAGGGGTATCCCTAAAGGAGTTTTTATGTTGTGAAGGCACAGTTTAGCATCTCCAGCCTCATGGTAGCAAGTGGTGGGTGTCCACGCTGACCTCTCCCGGAGCCCCCCCTCCAGCTCCCGCTTGCTGCATGTCCCACTCCTGCGGGACCGCCAAGTTTCTACCACTCCGGTATCATGCGTCGATCATAAAAACGGTGATGCACAGACAGCCTGCACGCATTCATCACTACTTTTTCATTATCTTTAATTAAATTCCGGTATTACGCCACAGTTTTCAGCCACTTTCATTACTCTCTTTATAGGCGGCAGCAGGAAAAAGCAATTACTGTACATCACTGCCTTGCCAAAATAAATTTTCAAGTCGACGCTTGGTTTTGCCTTTTTAGGCTGCAAAGTATACAAGGAACCTCCTTTCCCAGCAAATATCCCGAGGACCCAGATCCTGATCCTGCCGAAAGCCGTGGCAAAGCTCCAGCCTGCTTGACGGGTGCCAGTTAAACAACTGTAACTTGGCAGGGATGAGGAAAACGTGTGTGGGGGGTGGCAGGTGGCTGGGAAAGACACTTCTTTCTCCACATAAATGTCCCTAAAAGTGTCAAAACATCGGTGTAGCATGGTCGGAGTGAGGTGAGAGGTGCTCAACCCCGCTGCTTGCTCCTGAGCAGGGTCCCCCAGAGCGATGGGGTGGTGACACTGGCCGGCCCCAGATGCTGAGGCTGCTTTTGCCCTTCGCTTTCTCCATTTCTCTCCCCTTTCCCCTCTCCTGAGATGAGCAACAGCTCCCGCCTGGCACCATTCCCTCGCTGAGAGGGCCCCTGACCTCCCCAACATGGCGGAAACAGCGACCCTGCCTTCACAAGATGGCGGGAGCGGTATCCGGGAAGCAGCGCTTTCCCTCGACCTTCTCAATATGGCGCTTATTCCCCGCCTCCCTTATCAACATGGCGCCGGCCGCACAGACGGAGGCGGCCGCATGAGCCGCGCATTTGCCCTTCCCAAGATGGCCGCCCGGGGGGGGGGGGGGCGTGAGGCGAGCCCCTCCCAAGATGGCGCCCGCGCTTTCCTGCTCGCAGCGCGCTTCCGGTGGGGCCTGGTGTCAGCGTCGCGGCCATGGCGGAGTTGACAGACGCGGAGCTCCGGAAGGAGCTGATAGCGCTCGGCTACCGGCCGGGGCCCATCACCGCCACCACCCGCAAGGTCTACGTCAAGAAGCTGGGCTGCCTGCGGGCCGAGGTGGCGGCGGCCAGGCGCGGGGGCCGCGGCGCGCCACCGAGCCCGGGCCGCACCCCCGCCAGGCCGCAGCAGGCCTCGCCGTTGTGGCAGCGCTCCGGCTTCAACCCCGCCGTCGGGGCCGCCCGCGACAGTGAGGAGGAGGAGGATGAGGAGGAGGAGGAGGAGGAGGAAGAGGAAGAGGAGGAAGGGGGGCAACCGCCCGCGTCCCGCTGGGGGACGTCTGGGGAGGGTGGCGGGCTGTCCTGGGGGGACTCCCGGGGGTCCCCTCCGGGCCGGGGCGGAGGGCTCGGCGCCAGGGGTGAGGGAGGCCTGTCCCGGGACAGCTTTGGGGGGCTGAGCCCCTCGGCACAGTGGGGGGTGTCTGTAGAGAGAAGTGGGGGTGCCGGGGCCGGGCTGGGGGCATCCCTGGGTGGCCTTGGGGGGCTGAGCTCCCCCTCCCAGTGGGGCACATCTATAGAGAGAAGTGGGGGGCTTGGGGCTGGGTCGAAGCCATCCCTGGATAGGTCTGGGGGACTGAGCCCCACGTCCCAATGGTATACGTCTGCAGAGAGAAGCAGGGGGCTCAGCACTGGGCTGGGGGCATCCCTGGATGGGTTTCAGGGGCCAAGCTCCACGTCCCAACGGAGCACGTTTACAGAGAGAAGCGAGGAGCTCAGCGCTGGGTCAGAGCCATCCCTGGATGGGTTTCGGGGCGTAGGCTCCTCATTGCAGTGGGGCACGTCAACAGAGAGAAGTGGGGGGCTCAGCAGTGGGTTGAGGCCATCCCTGGACAGGTTTCGGGGGTCGAATTCCACATCCCAGTGGAGCACGTCTGCAGAGAGAAGTGGGGGGCTCGGCATCAGGGCTGGGTCGGGGTCATCCCTGGATGGGGTTGGGGGGCTGAGCTCCACATCCCCCTGGGGTACCTCCACAGGCAGGAGCGGGGGGCTCAGCTCCAAACCCCCTTCCAGCGATGAGAGTGGGGGTATAAAGTCCAAGAGTCATTGGGGCACGTCGGGAGGAGGAACTGGGGGGCAGAGCTCCCGAGCTCAGTGGGAGACAGCAGGGGAAAGGAAGGGGCTCTCTTCTAACAGCTCATGGAGGCGGGAAAGCGAGGTGACATCCAGCACCCACTGGGGCACCTCGGTGGGACCTGGGGGGTTGAGTCACCAGTTTGGGAGAGGGAAAGAGGATTTGACTTCCAGTGTTCGGAAGGAGGCAGACAGGGAGCTGAACCCCAGCAGCCGGGGAGGGGGGTTGATCCGGCGGTTCCCATGGAGGGCTACGAGCGATGCAGGGCTGGCCTCAGGAAGCCGGTGGGAAGCGGCAGGAGCAGGCCAGGGAATAACCTCTCGCACTCACTTGTTGCGGTCAGTCCCCAAGCAGCAGACGGAAAGAAAGGGCAAAGGCCTCGAATACTACCTCTCCCAGTTCCTTTGCCTTGCCAGCTTTGTGCTGCTGATGATTTTTCTGGGCATCCTCATGGTGAAGATGATTGGGTCAGGCTGGCTTGACAGGAGAGAGGAGAACTGTACGTGCGCTGGTTTAATCCTGTTTTTAAACTTTATTCTTCACCTTTCTTTTCTGCTTTCCCTTTATTACTTCCATTGCCATCTCATTTATCATTCTCATTGCCGTAACCTGACATCTCTGCTTCTGTCCCCATTTCCATCTCCCCTTGCCCATGGGAAACCTTGTTAGTCATGGAAAGTAAGTCAAGTGTGTGCTTTTTTTCAAATGAGTTTGGCCTTCGGTTCTTCAAAACCATGGGTTTTATGGAGAGTGACATTCCTGCTAGGCCAAGGATGTATTTTATGATTGTCCATTGTGTAACATAATGTCTGTGTAATTGCCCATTGTGTGTTTTAATGTTAGCCTCTGCAAAGCACGGCCCTTCGTGGCCTTTATGCTGGCCACGTGAGAAGTGCAGCGGTTAAATTGGTACTTCAGCATTTCCAAGTGTGGCAGAGCTTCAGTGAGAAAAGAAAAGGAGCTTCCCCGTCACCCAGTTTTTAAAGCAGAGTTCCCCAGCTAGAGCAGGTGGAAATATTGTCATTTCATGGCTTGGAACTGAAAGAAGAAGGGGTTTGGGGTACGGTTGGGAAGGTGCGAGTCCTTAAACTCAGCATACTGTGCCTATAGGTGTTTGTGCACTTTGCATGGGCTGGGAAGGCTGTTTCCTGCTTTCTCAAAGTCAGAATAAAACTGTCCAATGTCACTGAATTTCTGATGCACCCTTTACAACTTTGTTAGATGTTTTGAAACCAGTGGTATTTTGAAGCAAGAAATCCTGCAGCACAGCTGCAAATACTTTAAATTCTCAGGTAGTTAAGATTGCTAGAAAGTACGGCATGGTGGACCGCTGGCTGGTATATACGCACTTGTTGGGGCGGGAGGGAGCTGTTAAACCAGAGGCCATAATCTGCAGAGCCAACAGCTCCAACTAAAACAAATCCTCTGCTTTTACCTTCGGGAGGCTTGATTTAAATCCCTGTTACCACCGTGATATTTCAGGTGACTATGACGTGCAGCAAATGGCATTACTAGATTGTAAAAGATCAGTGCAAAGCAGTGGGTAGTAAAGGAGCGTGAAACATCAACTTAAACAGGAGCTGTTAAAACATTCAGACCCCAGTTTTTGCTTTCCAGCTGAACAGGGTTCATCATTTGCACCCGTTTTGTTTTGCTTTCAGTGCTGCCTACCAAAGCAGCGCTTTGAATGCGCTATTTGCATAGCAAGGTACCGTGTAGAGTGAGATTAAGAACAGCAGAATCAGGCTTTAACATAGAGCCTTCTTTTAAAAAGATAATTACTTTCTTGATCAAAGCTTTTGTTTTGCAGCCAGCTAACTTGTCCTCCCCTTCTCTCTCTTAGTTAATCTCTTGCCTGTGGATTGTGACAAAAGAACGGATGATGTAAGCATATATTTATTTATCTTCAAGTATAGGGGATTCTCACAGAAGAGTAATTATTCTAGGTAACTTCCACCGATATCAGTATCATTGTAAAATTATTAGTTCTGTCATTTTACAGAAAAATTGTGACTTGATGAGTTGGAATTAATGGGCCAGATTAAATTAGGACTGTATACGAGACTCCAAAAGATAAAAATTTAAATTCCCAATTATGTGAATCAATTTCTTTAATAGTTGTAACAGAAGCGATATCAGTTGGCAATAAAGCTGTGTTCAGCTTTAACAATGCAAGATTTAATCCAACTAATTCCCTGAACTCCATCATAAAGTGTTTGTACAGCCCTGTTTCTTTTATTATAATGTACTATTAGGAGAGAGGAAAATTTCGTATTGGATTGAGAGTTATGATTAGTCTCCTGTGATGTTCTGGAGGCAAAGAATCCGTCTATGGTCGGTCAGATGGGATGCCTAGTGGTGCCGTCTGGGCTATGGGCTGGGGGAGTCGGTGGCACTTTGAGAGGATGTGCTAGCTCGCTTTTGATTCAGAAACTGTGGCTCTTTGCTGCAGGTGTGTTTAATTTGAACTAGTGGTGCATGACTGAGCCAAATCTCACTGCTGGTATTTTGTTTTGGTATTTTTAGCTAGTCTGACCACTGTCCTGTTGCTGCCGGTCTATTCATGTTTGTTACCTCTTTCTGACTTTCAGTTCTGTCAAGCTAAACAGAAGGACATAATAATGAACATGCTGCACGAGTTGTATAACTACTTGTCCATACAAGCTGGTAAGTTCCAATTGTCATTATAAAACACTTATGAGCATTCAGCAAACTGCCTCTCCCAGCTGTCTGGACATTTTTAACCTCAGTGTGAAGAGAGGGGTTTATGGAACAGTCAGTTCCACTTGAAGAGCTCTGAGAAAGTCAGGTAATAGAAAAATAGAAAAAGATGTGTTTATTCTGAATAGTGCTTAGCTAGTGCACTCATATCACTGTGCTCGTGTGGAGTGGTCCTTATTTGCACTTGATACATTGGGAATATGAGGTAGAAATATTCAGTTTTATGGTTCTTTTCTACCAGCATCTTGAAATTGTCTTCAAGACACTCAGAGCCAGTAAGTGTAAGCTGATGTGTTCTTACAAATAAAGCGACTTAAGAAATTGCCAGCTCTCTGCTGAAATGTGGCAGCTGGTTATGTGAGTGCCTCTATTTTTTCTCACTACAGAGTAAGACAGTCTCTGTTAGCTGACGAGCTAACCGAGCACAGTAGTTCAGCCAGTTTCTACTGTGTATGAGCAAATCCGGTCCATAACGAGTATTTTGTGATGGAGAATGCTGCTAGAAATTCAGTGGATGAGTAGAAACTTGTTCAGCAAGATGTATAACAGTATTAATCAGTAAAAGTGCTTAAGTTCCATTTTCTAGATTTCAGACCTCAACCAAGCTGAAGCCTTTAGATACTTAAGCTTCACAGAATTTCTAAATCATTTCAAATCAGACTTTGGCACCTGCAGAATTTCCACCAGTTTTACGTAGTCTCTCAGCACATTTGTTTAGTCAACTTTGTGAAGCAAGATTTAGAAGATTTAGTTCCTCGACAGCATTCCTCTGCCTGGGTAAAAGGTAGAGCTGTGATTTAGGCTCCTTAGAAGCATTTTGAATGCTGATCATTAACTCTGACACTACAGTCTTTGATACCTGATGGAAGGAGCCCCTCTGCAGGGCATTAGGTCAGAGAGGAGTTTATGTACTCTGCAAGGGGGAGAAACAGTATTTTTTTTCCCCTCATTCTGCATTGAGTAGCTTACACACTGAAGCATGAGGTTTGATTGCCCTTATCCAACCTATATGCAGTGACTGAGCATTTTATTAATAGTCATAATCTTATCTGCCTACAGTATAAATCTTACCTTGTAATCATTTTGCCCAGAGCTATAGCCGATTTTAAAGGATAGCGCTTCCAGACAGTTCAGTGTCTTTCTGAACTGTTTGAGGGCTTTTTTTCCAAACATTATTTCTATTTTGACTTTTTTTACCAGGTAATTTTGAATGCGGAAACCCTGAGAATCTAAAAAGCAAATGCATTTGGGTTAGTGAAGCGAGGGATCACGTGGTGGTGAGTAGGCTGTGAACAGCTATTGTTATAACATAGTGCTTAGTCTCTTATAAGGCAATAAATAATAGATACTAAAGCAATTCACCATCTGTTTTACTTCCTTATCCTGTTTTGATTCTTTCCCATATCTCTAGCTTCCCCTTTGGCCAGTCCTGTTCTCAGCAGTTCTTTTGAAAGTAATCTCCTACATCTCTGATTCAGCCCCTGTAAATCTAACTTAATGGTTTGTTGTTTCACCATAGTCATCAGTCTTCTGAAACCAGAAATTTGCCTGGATTGAGGGCTGGGCAGAAGAAGGATTTTTCTATACCCCAAAGTGTCAGAAGACAGACTGCTTTGATCTAGCATTCCATTTCTTTCATGGTAAACTGTCAGTAAGATTATGTTGTATTTAGTGGTTAGTCTTAACAGTCTGGGATAGTGTTATTTTACAGAGTGCTTCATGCATCATCTACCATAGTCAGAAGACTTTAGTCCAAACAGACCTTCAGATTTAGTTCTCCTTCCTCCAGTTTGCAGAATTATGATTAGAATTAACCTAGGGACAGACCGTATAGAACGAATTCTCCCACTACTGTAACGAAATAATGTTATTCAGTATTTTAAATGAATGGAGAACTAATCTTCTTACGGATTCTTTTGAACAGAATATAACTGGTAGTTCCCCACAGAAGTTTGAAGCTGCCTTGCACTGGATACTAAACAGTAACAAGGATTTAGGAATACGGTAAGTGGAAGCCCACAGTGTCAAAGTTATGTTTCTCGGTGTTGGCTGGTATGTAATTTGACATCCTCTGTGGTGTGCCCTAAAAGCTCCCATACCTTGTTGGATTTCAGAAGATAATCCGGGATTGGCTTTGTCAGTGCTTGCTGGGCAAGCTTCCAAATGAAAAGTACAGCCCTGCAGCAAAAATTGGTAACTGAGCTCATTCCTTGGGAGTCTGTTTCCCAGCCTTTGCACTGGGGGACATTGCGTTCATGAACGCGCTGTCTTGCAGATGAGACGTAAATCTGAGGTCAGGGCTGCTTATGGCTATCGAGTTATTTTGTGCTTCCTGCAAGGTTTAGAAGTGGTGGTCCTGGTGTCCTGCCCACGGTCCTGTGACTACTGTACTCTTGTTAAACTTGCCCATATACTCACTTTTCCCAAGATACCTTTTCTTCAGTACAGTTACTGTAGACAGAGCTTCAATATTGTGTGGAGCTGCATCCTTTGACCAAAAGGTTTCTTGGACAGCAAAGCACTCTCTTCAGTAGGTAACGTCACCCATGCTTTGGGATCCTTTGGAGCAAGTCCCAATGAGGAGGAGAGGAAAATGGATTGTTGAATGGTATCTTTTCTTCAGTGTCTGATGTCTTTTTGGCAGAACACAGAGTACACGTTAAAATGAATGGTCTGACTGATGATGTAGGGTGTTGGTCGGTTGTCGGTGGGGCTTTTTTCTCTTGGGTTTCTCGGCTAGCAGTCTCTTCAGTACATCAGAAATAGCGGAAATAGTAGTTTTTTCAGGTGAAAAAATACATCATTCAGGCCATAACCTAATGAAAGACTGTTACCCAGAGTCCGCAGACATCATTATCTTCCTCTGGGAAGTGTGGTCTGCCTCCAGTCTGTGTTAACTCTGAAGTTTAACATTTGTTTGCATTTTAACATTGCTAAATGTGTCTCTGATTAAATGAATTGTAACAGTAGTAACGCTGGAGTTGGTAGGCATAGCTTGTATGAATTCCCACTGCTCGATTTTCTCTAAAAAATTTGTGCAGCTGCTGCTGTGATCTAAGGATCAGACAGTGTCTACTGCTTTGATTATTGGTGTGTGGCAAATTCCCAGAACAGGACATAGTTTCCTTAGTGGTGGGTTTGGATTTGTAGGTGGGCTGGGATCCAGAGTTTTCAAATTCGTATTTTTATACAGCAGCACTGCTCACGTCAGGAGCCGTGTGATACAATATACTCCCATTTTTTTATTTTCATAATTAGCAACTCTGCTGGCTGTTCGCCGAATAGATCCATTTTCACGAAGTCTGCATAGCGTGCAGAATGAGTGTTCAGCATCCTTAAAAACCTGTGGGTGGCATTTTCAGCAAACGCTACATGAGATTATTTTTCTAGGTGCTAGTCTGAGAGGCAGAACTGAAAATGAGCTCTGCACTAGGTGATTCTGCTGCATATTTTAAATACTTTCATGGAATTTGGATTGTAAATAAGACAAGGGGGTGGGAAACAACTGTGTGTCTCCAGCTACTGTAGAATCCAGTAACCAAATACAAGCTGTCAGCAGTTTGTGAGCTGTGCACTAGTAAATTGAGAAGATGTCTTTGTCTAATAGGTTATTCATTGTAAACCTAGAATGAATTAGTAGCTTTAAAAGATAAAATCCCTTTTAGTCCAATTCCTCTGAATCTGGCTCTCTCTTGGATTACTTGATGCCTGTTGGCTAAGAGTATCTAATAAGGAAACGGCATCAGCGTAGATCTGTATATAAAGTGAGTTAAAAGCATATCGGGTAGCGCAGCAGGTGTGTAGAAGTGATTTTGCAGGAGGATGTGTTATCGATTTTGCCATGAATGCTTTCTGAGGGTGTGTCTGTTTCTCGCTGCAGATACAGTTGATGCATTGTCACTTTTCTAGTTAAACTGTTTACGCTCATCTGTACTGAGGAAAACAGTGCAACCTCCATGGACATTTGCAGTCTCCCTCAACTGCTCTCTCTGCAATTGCTGATGAGTGACTCAGTAAACATTTCCATTTCTCTGTGCTGGGAGGTGGGAATCCAATTTAAAGTTTAATCTTCTGCACGCTGCGAGGTGCTGTCAAAGAGTCTGCAGAGGGAGACTTCAGTTTACCAGTGGGAGTTCCAGTCCTGCTGCCTTTTCTAAAGCCGTATCCATTCCTTGCTAAGCAGCCAGTCCCAAAATGTTCTGGAAAGAGGAGCTGCAAGGATGTTGGTGTATTTTCTATGTGGTGTACAGAACGAGTTACTGCATCTGCAGTCTGTTTGTGTTCTCCCTGTCTTGATTAAAGACTGCAATTGGAGTGTCTGCTCTCTTCTGTGAAGATTTTCTGCCTCTTCCCATCAGGTTGAAAGGCAGAGACCTTTCAGAACCAGTTACCAAAGTGGAGGACGTGTTCTGTCTCGAATCGGCCCATCCTCAGATGGGGCTCGGCTGCCGTTTCCGTCGGGCAGTGGTCACTGCCATTATGAACCTTTTCCTGTTTTTCTGGAGTAAGTTGTTGGTGTTAGTAATCAGCTTCTCCCCTTGCTAGCTCCAGAGATGAACCTGTTCGTGCGCACACATTCTTCCAGCCATATGAAATTACTAACAGAGGTGAAATAAATCTGCTGATGCATTAATTTCTAATTAACCTTTGTTCTGGCAGCAGAGGGAGACCTGTAGACCTGCTCTTGTGCTGTGAGTGCTTAACACTTACTTTAAATCAGCAAGCTGATTAGCTATCTGGGTATTCCTCAAGTACTCATTACTATGGTCTGCAAAATAAGTATGTTAACCTACCTAAAAGATTTGTTTTTTCTTTCTTTTCTTGCACTAAGCTGCAAAGTCTTCTAGCCTCTTTAATAATGACTTGTAGCATTTCAGTCTTAGAGATTTTATTGGAATAGTCTGTCATGCCCCAGCTAAGACAGAGGTCTTACTGAGCGAGGTGATAACGAGAGATGAATGTTGACTAGAAGAGTTTATAATCTAGCCAGACAAGGTGGGGGTGAAAGGGGTAGTTACGTTTATTGTAGAGACAGAGATACTAAAGTTAGCTCGTGTCATAACGGGGGCATTTGTCAGTGCTAAACCTTCAATATAGATCTCCTGAATTTTGGGCTGGCGCTGGAGCCCCAGGCTTTATTTCCTTATCAAGCAGCTATCTTTGGAGCAGTGGAGCTTGACAGTCTTCCTAAGTGATTATTGTGGGGGAGGCCTCTAGTAAAGAGATAGCTCTGGGACTTGGAGAATTGAAGCCCTGTGGTTGTGCTGAGATTTCTGGTGTGGGGGGGGGGAAAAAACTCTGTGGCCTTCTGACCACCTCTTCCTACATGCATGCATGCTCTCCTGCTGCAGGTGTTGTCAGTACCAAGGTTTTTGTGGGGCGCAGCTGCACTGGTGAACAAAATGAATTAATTGGGTTCAGTTCCAAGCAGCCTTGGGTAGCAGGGAGTAAAAGCTGCTTCTGGGGAGAGGCAGTGTCAGAAATAAAACTGCTAGCATCCAGCAAGTACACGTCTGTCAGTTATTGAATTCCGTTTGTTTTTATTCTTCTAGGTCTGATAACTCTTTGGGGGATCCTGATCTTCCTTAGGTATCGCTGGCGGAAGATGGAGGAAGAGGAACAAGCCATGTATGAAATGGTGAAGAAGATCATAGGTAGAATCCAGTAGCTGTGTAAATGCAAGTAGCCCTGTTCTTCTCTCTGCAATGTTGAGGTCTCTCACCGTTTTGTCCTCCTGCCTTCCAGCTGTTGTCCAGGACCACTATAAGGAATGGGAACGGAATTTGGAACGTTACCCCTATGTCGGCATTTTCCACGTTCGGGACAGCCTCATCCCTCCTCAAAGCAGGTGAGCTGAATTTTATTTATTAAGGAGGGCTGTCAGCATCATGTTATTCAGCTCAGCTAAAAACCGCAGTTACGGGGCAACGGACCATGAGCAGACAATTGATGGGAAGCTGGACTGCAAGAAGAGTCTGTCTGGCCTTTCAGTTTATGAAGGATTTTGACATAATTCAGGCTATGTCTTAACCTGCTGCAGATTAATGTGACAGTCCTGGGGCTGATATTTTGTGTGGTCACACAGGTGTATTGTCATTGTCCTATCAAACAGTAATTGGATTTTGTTTTGCTTGGGCATGGAGCATTTGATTTTCTCTCCTTCATCTAATGTTGATGATGCTATCCTCTTTCTCAGCCGTCGTACCTTATTCTCCAGACAGGTGCTGTGCTTTTCAGAACAAACCTTCCCACCACGGGTTGAATAGGGTATTGGTATTGGACTCTACTGAAGTGGTAGTGTATGTGGCTGCCTGGAAAGTTACCAGTTCAAGTTGGGCAGCTTTGAAAGGGAGATATAGTGAGATGGCTGGTCTTGGTGCTTTTTCAAAAAGGAATTGTGGTCGAGATAGTTGCTCCATGGGTGGTGGGGCCAGAGGGCTGCAGCCTGGTTCTCGGTGGTTTACATGCCACTTGCTCCATCTCTGCAGGAATGTTTCTTGTGTTTTGGTTAAATGGAGCTACTTTGTTCTCCTAATGGCACAGAACACTATGTGTTCTGCAAAGTCTTAAACATTCTCATCCTTTATCAGTCATGATACCACCGGTAGGAAAAGGAGTTATTTCAGCTGTTTTGAACCAATCTCTGTGTGTGTGGTGCCCAGAATTACTAGACACTGATTCAAAACTGGCGTGAACTGCAGTTTGTCCTCCCTCGTCTGAGATCTCTCTGCATGCAGGAAGGGTGAGGGCAATTTGCTAATTGAGTCCCTTCGCAATATGAATTGAGCTTGGAATTCAGGGCAGTCATCAATTACTGGTACTGACAGAGGGTCTCGTCTTCCCCCCCTGAGGCAGGACCTGTGTTTTCACGTCCTGGTATGAAATCACTTCTAAACCAGAATTCTGGTTTAATCTCCTTTACTGTCTGCACAGTAGCAGTAGCTTGATCAGCAGCCACAATTTCTGTAAGCAGGAAAGCACAATGAGGATATGATTCTGATTTGTTTTCTTTTTGTGCTGTTTCTTGCAGAAAAAAAATGAAGCGGGTCTGGGAGAGAGCTGTGGACTTTCTGGCTTCAAACGAGTCACGGATTCAGACAGAGTCGCACAGAGTAGCAGGAGAAGATATGCTTGTGTGGAGATGGACTCAGCCTTCTTACGTCTCGGATTCAGAGCACTGAAGAGGAGTAGAAGTTGAGCAACTGTTGATATGGACCTTTGCAAGGAGTCAGTCCCTTCTCTGGTGGTGGGAAAGAACAGGTCATGGTCCTAATCTCCTAGGGTTGGGGATTGCACGTATCTGTTTGCTCTTCTTTCTGAAAATCTTCACACACAAAAATTCAGGGCAATAATGTTGGCTTAGAAAGAAGATGGGCTTGAGCTGGTGGGAAGCTAGAATTGCACCAGAGTTAGCCTTCCAGTAGATATCTGGTTTCCGTAGGCAAGCAAACCTAGAACAACTTTTTAAAAAGAAAAAAAAAAAGCATACCTAATATTGAGGGACTTAGGATCTCTCTGACAAAGCTTAGGTGTTTAAAATTTGACCTCAATTCTGCAAAGGCCAACTGGTGGCAACGTCCATCAGGGAATGTGTTTAAAGAAGATTAACATTTCCCATGGAAACATTAGGGTGGCAGTTAAGATGCATTTTGTTAGAATTTGTTTTTATCAGTACAAAAACAGTGATGAAGGCACTTGCTGCTTCCTAGCGAGGAAAATGTTTGTGTCGGCTTCACCCTTTAAAAATGGGGGAGAGGGGGAAAAGTCAGGTGAAGGTAGTCCTAGAGGGAGAGCAGTCTGACATGCCTTGGTGGTTTGGGCTGGGTTGGGTGGGATGGAGGAGCAGTTGTGACCCTGTTACACCTTTTAAGTCTGCAGTCTGTGTACTTTATGATTTCTGGGGGGTGGGGGGAATTTGGGTGGAAAATAAAGGATATAGGAAGCTTCAGAAAGCGCTTTCTTGTGGCTACAGCCAAAGGGACTGCTTCATGGGCTATTAAAGAGCAGCTTTGGAAAGGCTATTAGGCTGAATGTACATGTTTATCCTGGGCAGCTGCAATGTGTGTGCTGTGTGTCAGAGCAGAGATGTACCATGCGTGGAGTGTCAGTACAGGGATTGCCAAGTCAATGTTCCTGCAGCCTCACAATAGATATAAGGAGCAGCGATCAATCCTCTGTTCGTGCTGCAGGCATCGTATTTTGTATCTATAATCATTTGGTTACTTAGGTTTCTTTTTAATGTCCAGCAAACGAGCGTTTGTTTCAAAGAAAATAGCACCAGTGTGTGGCAGTTTAAGCTAGGCAGAGATACTGCTAATCTACTCTTCCCAATATTGTAAAACAGCTGTCCAGCTCACCCCTAAGACAGCAGGGACCAAATTCATGTCTGGCATAAGGTAGTACAACCTGCAGAAAGAAGCCAGCGTTGATATGAACCCGTGTAACCAGTGGATGTTGTTCTCCTTAGCATCACAGGTACAGTGTGAATGCTTGCATTCATCTCTGACGCTGGATGCACAGAGAGCTTTCTCTCCAGGCTCTGGGTTGGCTTAGGACAGCTGCCGAAGCCCTGCTCCCCGCTTTGCAGGCTGGTGATACCACGTACAAGGTGGGTTCCTTGTGCTCACCTCCCGGTATGAAGTCTGCACTTCTCCACCCCACTGCTGGCTTTGGTGGGGTTTTCCACCTATGCACCCCACAGGCTGCTGTGGAAGGACTGCAGAGACTCCTTACATACCTCCTGCTCGTGGTCATCAACCAAAACGAGTGGAGAGAGCAGATTTCTCCAGGAACAAAACACGGGGAGGTCTTTCCCATTAAATGGGAAATATCCTGCGTGGAGTTGACTCTTACCCCATATTTTCTTTTTGGTTGCAAAGGTAGGGTGTTTGAACAGACGAGGAGACTCAACAGCTGTCTTCAAGACAATGACCAGCTTCTTCCACTGTTAATAAAATAGGGGATGAAGTGAAGGCAGCCTTGATTCTTCTAAAATGTTGTAACAAGATCGTCACTGCTGCCGTAGAAATTTTTGCAAACACTGGTGCCTACGTTCTTAAGTCTTTATAAAATATTTGTGGGGTTTGGGTTAGCTTTTTTTAACCATCCAAATCCAGAAGTGAAGAGTCAGGCATTGCAGTCATCTTTTTGTATTAAACTTGTTTTTGTAGAATAAATTTCACTGGC
Organism: Phoebastria nigripes; assembly: GCA_035582835.1. Classification (NCBI taxonomy): domain Eukaryota; kingdom Metazoa; phylum Chordata; class Aves; order Procellariiformes; family Diomedeidae; genus Phoebastria; species Phoebastria nigripes. Next base: position 4,423,689 of record JAYKAV010003266.1, on the reverse strand, counting down.
TTGGTGCTGTTTATTATATGTTCAATTTAGCTCTGTAAATCAATATATAAAATAAATTTATTACAAATAATTTGTTACCTTTATTTTTATTGAGGAGTCACGGATTGTTCCAAGTGCTTTTGCTCAGGCAGATCAAATACATCCTGCTCCGGGGAGCTCACAGTTTCTAAGAATAAGACTGAAGATGGCATGGGGATTGCATGACAGACTAATGAGACAGCGTGGATCCTTGTGACGCTCGGTGATCTCTGCGCAATAGCCAGCAGTCTCAAGTGTTTGGTTGCAAATGAAATCTGTGTTTTGGGAATAGCTGGCATTAAGCAGAGGTGTGTATGAAAAGCAGTTAGCTTGTTTAGCTGCATTTTGAAGAGATTGGCAGCTTGGAGGGTTGTGAAACTGTAAATATTAGTTTAGCAGGTTGATCAGTATTCCTGTGGCCTGTAATAAAGCAGTTATTTAAAGCAGGGAATGGGATGGTGCAATAAGTCTATGGTAACTGAGTGAGGGTGCCTCAAGCTTCATGTGTTTTGCACTTGTTCTCTGAAAGGCAGATCCCTCGCACATTGGGTGTCTGAAGTCAACAGCCGCTGCAGAAAATCTTGACTCTGGTCCAAGCTGCTGATCCTGTGTGTTGTGGCATCCTCAGGCCGTGGTTAGCTCGCCTGTTTTTTGGGATGTGAGTGAAGTGCCAGGTGATGCTATAGGAAGACTGGGAAGTAATGAGGGTGTTGGATACAGTGCTGGGGTGGGATGGGGTGTCCCTTCCTGCCCTTGCTCCCGGGCTGTTGCTTGTCACTGGGCACATCACTTCCCTCCTTGTGTGCCAAGGGTTAATACGCTTTAAGCAAGGCTATTACAAAGCACTGTAAAAAGGCGGATATTTATGTCAAGGATAAAGGCAAAAAGTCAAGTCTTAGACTATTTACCAGATCCCCAAGGTTTCCAAGGTTGCCTGGTGAGTAGAAGACACGTAAGCACATCTTGATGGCAAGTCTGGGTTGTCTTTAGGGTCCGTTTCCCTGAGCGTTTTCAATTCCTCTCTCACCTGAGCGTCAGTGACTCAGAACATGTGCTACCGCGAGTTTCAACTTCTTCAAAGTCTATTCCTGAAACGGCACGAGTAGTCCATGAATCATCGTTGTGTAACTGCCGTGGACATGGTTGACTCACTCGTGTTTGGTTAGAGAAATGTTTATTTAATCTCATAATGCAGGTCTGGATGACAAAGGGGGAGATTTCCACCGGCACAGGAGGAGGTTGGCTCTGCGGCTGCTGTGGGAGTCGGTGGGAGCTGGCTACCTCCCCTTTGGTGTTGAGTTGTTGCTAAGGTATGGGAACAAAAGGGAAGCAAGGCTAAATCTCCTCTGAACCTGCATTCCTGTTCAGATGCTTTTACCCGGTCTAGGTTGCTAAGTTACAGCTGAAATATATTCAAGGTTAGGAAATAGTCTTCAGTTTGGTGTAATTACACGTGCCAGAGGATGTTTGCTTTCAACCAAGCTGCCATGTTTTCTGTGATAGTCTCCCCCCGTGTCCCTTCTTTCATTTGCTATCTTGAGAGCAGAGAAGACTAGTTTCATGCCACGCTCAGTGCTAAGCTCCTGCTTGCTCTGTACAAACTGCATTGATAATTTCTGTGGTACTAGCAGTTTTCCCAGAACCCCAGGTCCACTCAAAGAAGAGGGAATAGCTGGGTTCATCCCCCTGCCCTGCTCTCCTTACAACTCGCATTTGCTCAACCAGAGTTGCTAACATCCCCCTCCCGCTTTCTTGCAAATTATTAAGTTTCTATAAATAAATTCTCCAACGGTGGGCTGATAAAGCCATCGCATCCCCTTACTGTCAGAAAGGAAAATATGTACCAACAAGGAATCTAAAATAAAATTTGCCCTTTATCTTTTCATTTCCTGCTTCCATTTAAAGCCTTTCACATTAAATGTTTTGTCTCCTGCTGACATGACAGCTGATGCTGTGCCTTATTTATGGGGCACTGTGCCAGTTCTCCTGGAAAGATCAACATGAATCGGAGAAGAAAAAGCACGGCCAGTGAGTCCTGCCCGAAGGTGCCTCCCTCCAGCACGGCCCCTGTCCAAAGCAATCACTCCCTAACGCCTCCCCTGGGATTTCCACCGTGACTTCATTCAACCTTTAAAGAACGGCCTCCAGGTAGGTGTTGCAAAAGGTTTTTGTGCACGTTAATGAACAGACTCTCCCTACAGCAGAGAGCGAGGTTGTGAGTCCTGTCCCCACCTCCCTACCCCTCAGAGGGCTGCCAGCAGCTGCAGCGCCAGACTCCAACACGGGGACCAGACCTTTGCGCTAACCTCAGAGTAGCACATTATTTTTGTAGGGATGCTTCTGTAAGGCTGGTGAGGTCTGATGCAAAGCCCATGGGTGTCTTTGAATTGGCTTTCCAAGACGAGGAGACCCTCAGTGGGTTGTGGAAACCTTGCTTGGCTTCGAGCTCGTCTTGCCCAGGGGCAGAGCACCGCGGGAGCCCCCTGTCCTCCCCCTTCCCCGGCTCCTGGCAGAGCAGCGGCTCCCCGGGGACGTGCTCTTGGGTGGCAGGAGGACACCGGAGCCTCCACTGATCTCCCCTCTGACAGAGGAGACCGCCTGCCCTGTGTCACTTCGCAGCGACCTGCTGTAGGGCTGGGTTCAGTGTTTACATCACTGCTCCAAAACAGCTCCCGGCATCCAAACAGCAAAGGAAAACACCCTAGGGTGGTGAGGAGCTGCTGGCCGGGGGCTGGGAGCAGGGCTGGGTTCGCAGGGTGCAGCTGAGCTGCTTCCATGTGAAACAGCTCAGAAATGGGTCCCCGGCGCGTTCCCTGTGCTCTCTCCAGGAGAGCAGCTCCTGCTTAGCTTGCAGCCGTGGTCCCAAAGGTGTCACCAGCAGCAAGGACGCCTCGACAAGGGGTTACGTGCATTTGCCAGCCGGCGGGTGAGGCTCCAGCACCCATCAGCAGCACGAAGGGCATTTCCAGCCCCAGGGCTGGCTCAGGGCGAGGGAGGGACCCAGCCTGGCTGCCTGGCCCGGGAGGGCTGTCCAGGCGTCACCGTGCCACGGCTGCAGCTCCCGTGGGGCACCACTGCCTGTCTGGGGAGAGAGTGGAGAATAAAAGAACAGCAAATACATGAGGATGCTCCGAATTTTGAGATGCAAAGGGAAGAACCTGCGCAGTTGGTGCCTGTGCAGGAGGGGAAAGGATGAGGTGCAGCACAACAGAGTTGGTGTCAGCTCCCTGCGTGTCCTCAGCAGTTTTTGTTGGTCTTTAGTTCCTTTTTCTTTAATGTCCAAGGCAAGCCTCAGTCACACAGTTTCACTCCAGCGCTCCCGCAGATATGAATTTAGTCCTTTAATATGAGAAGGGCCCTGCGCTGGTCATGTCAGGATGAGGCTCAGTCGTGCTGAGGTTACCCAGGAGCTGGGGACCAGGCAGCCCTGGCTCACTCGAGGCTTGGCCTCCACTTTTATTAATGACAGCGTGTCCCCCCCGCCTCGAGTCTGTGCCGGGCTTGGAGAGCTTTGGAGTCAGGACTGAGGCTGCAGCTTGCAGGCTAGCCAAGGGTAATAATATCTTTGTGCCCGTAATTAGTTCCTAATTAGCATAGTTTTAATATGAGACAGAGTTGTTCTCCCCTTAGAGCGCTCTGCTTTTTACAAGAGGCTGAGTAATTGCCTCTGTGGCTCTGTGGCCGTTTGGCAGAGGCAATCAGCCCGGCTGCCTGCACGGGGACCCCGCAGCCGCTCACGGGCTCCAGCTCGGGCATCCTCCGTGCACTTGTTTTAATGGAGCGATAACGGCAAAGGACATGTCTCCTGGCCCGGCAATACGCCTGACATAAAAATGAGATTGCTTCAATTAACACATGCATTAAAAATATATACGATATCCAGCAGGACAGGTTTCTGCAAAGGAGAAAGGTGTGTGTCAGTGATGTGCTGCAGCAGCCGGACATCCATGCTGGGCTCCCTGGGGCAAACCTGGGTGCTCGGTCCTGCCTCTGATGAGCCCAAGGGACCCCCTCATCATGGTCCCAGCCCCCTCCTACCAGCTCAATAATGATTAGATTTAAAGCCTGACGTGTTTGGGGATTGCATACTGGCTTGGCTTCTCTTTTCAGGGGCTTTTGGAGCAATGTGCTGTAACGCGTGAAGGTGAGAATAAGGGATGTCAGGACTCGTTGCTTGCCTGTGCTACCCTCGTGGCAGGCACAGCGAGGGGGAGCTGGCTTGGAGACCTGCCCTGCCCATCTGTCCTGGAAAAGGGGAGAGGAAAAGGACCCCAACTTGGGGGATGGAAGAAGGGAGAAGCAGATGCTGGGAACCAGTATGTTCCTGCTGCTGGGATGGTCTGTGATGCTGAGCCCTGGCCCATGGGCACCCTGTCCTGTGATGCAGACCCTTTCGAGACACACAGGAGAGCCAGCTGGTGCTTGCAGATATCACCCCTGGCTTGCTGAAGGGCAAGAGGTGCTTCAGCCCTGGGACAGCTCTGGGCTGTGTCCCCTGTTCCCCCTATCTGAGGAGAGCCAGGGGTTTTGGTGCTAAGCCCCATCTAGGTAAGCCCAGCGGGGACCATAGCCCAGGTGGGATGGAGAAGGCAGCAGCTGGGTCTGGGTCTGCACCAGCATCCCCAGCCCCGACCGCAGCCCCAGGTCTGGGCTGGCCCATCCTCGCATCCCTGCCCCCTTTAACGGCACCTAAACCCACCAAACCCCTCCATCTCTCACTGGGGTCACGGTATCGAGCGCGAGTTCTCCTCAACCCCACGGCAGTGACGTTTAAGGATAACCTATAGCTCAGCCGTTCAGCCGAGGGGATGCGATGAGGGATGATGTTGTGGTGAGGGGGATGCAGCGGGGAAGGGGAGGACGGGAGCGTGTTCCCCACAGCCGAGCAAGGTACCCTGGCTGGAAAGGTCGCACGGTCTCCCCCAGCCCCGTGTGTTTTACTCCCAACCTGTCCTCTCCCCTGGTCTCCAGCTGCTCCAGTGCTGTTGTGGTGCAGGTGAGGCCGAGCAGAGCCGAATCACGGCTGGGGGATGTTTCACCCCATCGCTGGAAAGCAGAGAGGTACCTTAGGGGAGTTTACACCCTGAATTTTTGATGCCTCTACTGCATTTTGCTGAGATTGGCTGACGGATGCAGAAGTTGTTGGCGGGGGATGCACCGGGGCTGGCCTTGCAGAGCACCCACATCAGTTTTTTTTTCCTTCAGAAACCAAGCTTTCAAAAAAAAAACAAACAAACAAAAAAACCAACCAAAAAACCACTTTCCTGAGCTAAAATATCAGCATAAAGAAGAGTGAAGTCAGGGCTTGGGAATGAGGGTCTTTGTTTCATCCTTGTCTTTAATCTCAGCCTCTGTCCCYGACCATCAGTTCGATCCCTCTGGTCTTCGTGAGCCTGTTTTCTCCCCTCCAGTTAGTGAGAATTACCACATCCATCAATCGTTATCTCAACAGCAAGATTTTCTTCCCAACCTCCTGCTGTTTTGCTGCAAAGCCCTCCCAGCGCCTTCTCCGTCGCAGCCTGCGGGGCCCCGCTCGTGGGCACTGATTTGCTGATGTCCTCAAATTATTGTTGGGGACTGGTCCGGGTCCCCTGGGACTGGGGGATGAGAGCGGGCACCACCCCCTGCTTGTCCTGGGGGATGCTCGGACTGCGTGTGCTGTGTGATCTCCTAAATAATATATGGGTCCTGTCTTCTTGGGATCCACGGGGCTGGCATGGGCTGGCACGGCATATCCAGAGCACGCCTGCCCTTGGCACGCGCTGGAGAGGACACCGGGCAGCGGGTGTTTGGAGGGGGTCCGGAGGTAGCCGGGGGGGCACGCGCTGTCCTTGACTCACTGAAGGAGACAATTCGGCCCTGGCAGGAAGCTCCCTGGGACTTTTCCATTCCCCCCACCAGTCCCAAAATGCCGGGGTGTCGTTTTTCCCTACACAAGGCTGTTGGCAGGGTCGGGGCTGGGCGGCTGCGGGCTCCGCTCCCTGATCCACTCACCTGCTGCACAGCTTCGGGCAAACCCTGCTCTCGCCCCATGCCTTGTACCCCCCCCTTGCCATAAATAGCTTTTCTTTGCCAAACCCCTTTAGCTCAGAGGTTCGGTCTGTCCCGCTGCATCCCGGCTCCTCTCGCCACCTCCCTCCAGCGATCGCAGCCCCTCTGCCCCGACCTCCCCTGTATCGCCCCAGCGTGTTTTCCCCATGCAGGGAGCAAAAAGCTGGTGGGTTTCTTTGCTGGGAGCTCCGTGAAGCTGGTGTCCATCCCGCTCCCACCGCCAGCCCCCTGCCCTCTCCCTGCCGGGGCGCAGCCGAGCTCCCAGCCCGTTCCCACGGGGAGGTGATAAACGCTGGGGGGGCCGAGCTGGGGGGGCTTTTGCAGGTGGTACGGTGGAAAACAGACCGGAAAAAAGCAACAGTTGTTTTCCTGGAGAGATGATTGCACAAGGGAGCCAGAGCGCGGCCACGCTTTCTGGAAAGCCTTGCACACAGCCGGCCCCTTCTCCCTCCGTCCTTAACCCTCTCGCGGACGTGGCTTTGTTTTCCTTTAACACCCAAGGGTGTCTCTGCCCCCTTTAAAGCTCAGCTGTCAGCTGGACATACCAGGCGCTTGCCAGCACTGGCGGCAGCAGTCAGGTGATGGCCCAAATGTCCACGGGCTCCCCCCGCTCCCTCATTTCTCATACTCGAGCCACACCGAGAAGCAGCAAAAATCCCAGCCCAGGCAGCACCCCGAGCCCACGCTCGCCGCCGAGCCCGGACCAGCCACACACACCCAGCAGGTGAGGTCCAGGGCGGCTTCTGCATCAGCACCAGCCGCCTTCCAGGACAGGATGAATAAGGGCAGGATGAACAAGCACTTGATTTTGGGGAGTGAGTGAGAAATTATTAGGAAGGCTCCGAGCATAGCCGTGGCTTGCGGGAAGGGACGGGAGCGAGGGGGACAGCCGGCACCCGAGGGGCTGGTGCAAACCTCTGGAGCAACCAGGGTCTGCAAAGAACGAGCCTGGTGGCTTTTGGTTCTCTGTCACGCTCATGGCATCGCCAGAAAGCGCAGGGATGCTCAGCAAAAGGGCAGATGGTGTTTGGTGGTGTGAAAAGCAGAAATCGGGCAGGGGGGCAAGGGGACCCGTGCCCTTTCCCATGGGACACGGTGGCACCAGATCCCCCCATCCCGCGGCACCGCTGGCAGCCTCAAGCTTCCTACCGCAGTCCAAAGGCACGTTCCCGCATCCCGCCGGGAACGCCAGCCCTCGCCAGCCCCGCTGCCGCCCCGTCTCCCGGTGCCCATGCCAGCCCCGGGGGTGGGCAGGGGGCTCTCAGCAGCCTGCCAGCCCCAGAAAACGCAACTCCCGGCCCTCCCCATCGATCCTGCTGCTTCCCGCAAAGCAGCCAAATAAATAATTTGGTGCAGCAAACTGAATCTTTGCATCTTCGTGAGGGATGTGGGGACCAGTCATCAACTTTACGAACATCATTTTCTTTCAGGAAAGGAAACATAAGATAAAAGAGCTGAGGGTTTCTGCACGTAAGGATTTATGGCGGGATGGTTAGAGCTGGGTTTCTTGCCGAGAGCTGAGCTTTTCGCTCCTGGTGTGATGCTGCCCTGCAACTATTTCTGACTTTGGCTGTAGTTGAGGGAAGAGCAGGAAAGGCAGATTTGAAGGTTCATTGAGGGTTGCAGCCGCTTGCCTGCCCGTGCAAACAGCCCGAGTCTGCTTCGAGCCCTGGCGGGATGGGCGCTGACCTGGAACCGGTAGGATTTTCCTTATGGCCAAGGTGTCGCGGAGTTCGGAGGCACGAGGCCAAAGACTGAAGGGAAATGGGGCAAATGGGCTTTGCCCGCACCTTGCGCTCGGGCTGGGCTGGTGCTCGGTGCAGGAGCTGGCTTTGAATCCAGGTCGGCTCCGGTACCAAGAGCTACGGACATGCGGATCTCTTCAAATTAACAGCTACATTATTTTCTTGCCTTTTAATAAAGCAAAAAAAAAAAAAAAAATTAGCAGCACCCTGCAAACGCTTGAAACCCAACTTTGCAGCAGGGTTTGGGATACTCGGGGGAGCTGGGTTCCCCAGAGGTGAAGGTGCTGACTGCAATATGTAACACTAAGAACATGGTCCCATGCTGACAGAGCACGTGTTTTTAAAGTGATTTTGCTTTTTAATATTCCAAAGTATTTCTGCTAAGAGCATCCTAGCTGCTTACAAGGCGCGGGCTTTCTGCTAGGGCCAGGCTGTCTGCATTTTGCCCCCAACATGTCAGACTCTGAGCCGCAACGTTTCTGCTTGGGATGGGATGGAGTAGGCACTAATTAAAGATTAGAGAATTTAATCAGCTTGATTTCTTTTGGCTGTGTTTAGAGTTGGGAATAAATAACCTGTTTAGCTCTGACTCTTTTGACATTTAGCCCTAAACGAGAGCAGGGCAGAGGGTAACGGTACCCGGCAATCAGTGTCCCCGAAAGCCCTGGCTTGTGCTGCCGGCAGAGCCGTGGTCTGGCCGGTGCCAATCAGCCCGGCAGGTCCTCGTTACGCATACACGACCGTTAGAAATGCAAGCCCATCTCAGGCCAGTGAGGCTGCTGCGAGGCACTGGAAGGGAAGCCGGTGTGTTCTGACAATCACCGGGGAGAAGAGCCAGGGAGATGCACGTCTGCAGGTGCTTTAAAGTATCTCAGGGGTTTTTTTCTGGAGAGGGGAGTTCTCTATACAGAGGAGTACTTTCCTTCCCCAATATTTTCTGACTCATCTTCATCTGCAGTGCCTGGGATGCTTTTCTTCTTTTTTTAGCTAGAGGAAAAATATTCAAGGTTTCTGGTTTTGTTTTTGAGGATACAGATTTATCTGTAATTCCATGTATTTTTAGTGACATAAATATCTTTTGGCATTCACGATAACTTGAGCCAGCAGAAGTGATTTATTTCAAGAGTGACTTGTTTCAGAGGAGCTCAGAGCAGCTCAGTAAGTGTTTGCGGTAACATTTATCTGCTCCGAATGGACGAGCTGCTTCAGAACAAAAACGAAATGAAAAGAGCCCCTTTCTCTTACTGCAAATCTTGCTCTGAGTTTTGCTTAAGAGAAAACAATAAGAGCCTTATCAAATTGTGGGGCTTTTTTTCCCCCCAACTCTCTTCACAATGCCAAGGTTGCCAGAATTGTAAGTGCGTTATGTCAGCCGAGTTTCAGCCTTGGACTGCCTCTGAAGCAATAAATACTGGATTGAAGTCATGTTGCGCTCTCTGCTCCAAAGAGGTGTTATGACAAATCCACTTGCTTTTTGCTTTTCTCCTGGTTTGGTTTTTTTTTTAAGGAGGGGAAGGGGCGGGGGGGAAAAAAAACACCAAAAAAACCCACAACAAACCTACAGCTTTCAAGGGAGAAATCCTCTTTAAAAGTTGCCGCAACTTAACAAAACGCTAAATGCTTTTATTAACTTCTAGAAAGGCTCTGAAGAGCTGCTTTCTTCCCCAGCTGAAAAGCACTCATCTAAGTGGCCGGGCTTTGTTCCCTCCGCGCCGGCACAGGCTGGTAATTGTAGAGTAGAAATTCCTCTCCAAAGCGTGCGGTGACGAAAGAATAGAAAAATGGGGGGTGGTGGGGAAAAACCCACCTTGGGAGAGGGTAAAGGAGCTGCTCCGTGTGTTTTGGAGGTAGGAGTGTTTCTTCTCCCCCTTCTCTGCCTTCAACCCGCTGCATCCCGCTCCTCCAGGAGAAAAACAAAACGGGCACCTGCGCCGAGGGCTTGTTTGCTCGGTGGTTTAATCACAGCAGGAGGAGCGTGAAGGGGAAATTTAAGCAGCTGAGCTTTGGCTCTTTATTGCAGGATGAGGAATATGCTGCATTTTAGTGGTTAAAGCTCCCAGGTCGGGCTGTAAGTGCTGGCATCGGAGGAAAGGCTGAGCCTGCCCTCCTTGCAGAGACGCGGGAGCAGCCCGGCAGCCGGCTGCCCGCGATGGGAAACTCCAGGTTTATTCCCAGTGTGAGCAGGGAGGTACCACCATCCCTCTGCTATTCGGTGTCTCCTGGTCAAGGAGGGGGTGATGGTGCTGCCCCGGTCCCAGCAAGGCTTGGGGTTGGCAGATGCGGTGTCGCTCACAACCACTGACATATCCCGGAGGCTTTAGTAGAGAGAAGGATCTTCCAAAGACATTATTATCTACTGCACTGGGTAAAAATGGGATGCAAAACTCCCCCAGCTTGGCTGAAGTTGGAGGAACAAGGAGAAAGTCACACGAGCTAACAGGGGCAGGCGAACCAGGGCTCTGCACACCCCTTTTTGAGGGCTGCAGGAACATGGACCAGTCCTCAAAAAGATGATTTGATTTCCACCCCCCGCCCCCTGTCCGTTTTAGTTTGGGGTCTGGAGTGTCTTCCTCTGATTTTACTGCCTCAATGGTATGAAGCCAGACTGCTTCTCCAGTGTAAAGATGAGCTCAGCTGCCTTTTTGTCTTCCTCAGTGGCTTTGGGATTCCCCTGCCCGATGTCCACCAGAGCAAGAGCCATCCCTGGGCTTCTTGCAAAGAATAAAGTGAAGGGGTGGGTGTTGCTGGGTGCTTACAAGAGAAACCAAGGCAGTGCAGCACAGATGTGGTCCATGTCTGTGCTTTTCTGACCTTACTGTTTTAAAGCCAGGACTTGTTGCTGTCAAAATCAAGGAGGAATTTCTCATGGGGGGCTGGAATCAGGAACAGATCTGTTGCTGGATGCTCCCTTGGGCTGTAGCGGAGGGCAGGGCTGGAGAGCTCGGGGGAGCCGGCGCTTGGGTGCGAACCGTCTCGCTGCTGGTTTGACACGTCCTCGTGCCACATGTTAGCACGGTGGAGGAAACGCTCCTGCTAATGCTCTGGTGTTAAATGACAGGGAATATTCCAAACTGAGGTTTCTTTAGAAGGTGCAGAAGATGTTGCTAACCCCATCAGCAGTGTTAAGAGGCAAGGGACTGCCCAGGGGGATGAGCTTGCAGAGGCTTTATTAATAAACCTCCTTTGCAAGGAATGTCCTAGCTTGGGAAAGACTAAGACCATCATTAACGCTGTCTCTCGTAAGGCAAACTGGGGCTATTTCACAGCAAGGGGTGTCATTAATACAGGGTATTAATAACCTGGCATTACCGGTCCAAGGAATGCCCGGATCCAGCTGGTTTGACCAGGCCACCACATTAACTTGATAGCTCTTCTCGATCATTCCCCTCTGTTTCTTTTGCCCCCAACAGGTCTAAATTGGGTCTTTTCTGGACTCTGCATTTCAGGCTGGGGCTCCCTGCCAGCCCCTGGGCACCTAAAGATCTCATCCCACCCGGCTGCGCCCTCGATGCCCGGCTCCAGCACGAGGGCACGCGATGCCAGGCTCGGCTCCCAGCCCTGCCGGGATGCCGGTGCAGATGGTGGCTTTGCGGTGGCTTGTCCCTCTTTCTCACGCTCCCCCATACCCTCTGTTTTGCAGACACCGTCGGTGAAACCCCAGAGTGGATGTTAACTGGCCCAGCGCAGTATGTCCCAAACCCGGCTTCCGATCTCACTTTGCTGCTACTAAAGGGGAGCGAGCCCCCCTCCGCCTTTCGCCCAGCACCATGGTGGGGCAGAGCCCCCTGGACCCCAGTGAGAGCAGGACCGCCGTCCTCCTGGAGCCCTTCGTCCATCAGGTGGGCGGCCACATGAGCATGATGAAGTACGACGAGCAGACGGTCTGCAAGCCCTTGGTCTCGCAGGAGCTGAGCTTCTACGAGTCGCTGCCCTTGGCCATGAGGCAGTTCACGCCCCAGTACAAAGGTAAGGGGAGATGCTGGGGAAGGAGCTAAGGGCTGGCAGTGTTGTCACCAGGATTAGTCCTGAGATTGGGATAAGGGGCAAGTGGCAACGCGGGAGGTACCAGCTGGCTCGGTCGGGCTGGGTCTGAGCTGTGCAGCCCCATCATTTGTGCAGGTTTTGTTGAGCAAGGATGCTTCCCGGGTGACTGTGCGCGCAGGAGCAGGTCTGTGAGACTGGGAGGGTTTCCTGGGTCTCTGTGGCTGGGGGGGGGGAGTCTCTGATGTCTGATAAGGGTTAAGCGCTGGCTGATGGCACCAGGAGATCCTCCCCTCTGCCCATGCCCTTGCTGCCATGGTCGGCTCGTTATGTCAAATAGGGCTGAAATTGGTCTGTTCTTGAGGGGGACAGGCATGAGAAGGTGGAGGCTGAGAGCGTGAACACGATCCCCTCCCAGGGAGCCGAGAGCCTGGGCAGCACAGGAGTGGGACAGAGAGGGTAAGAAAAAACACAGAACAAGGGGCAGGAATAGGATGGGGTTTCCCAACAGTGTTTGCTTTGAGGATTTTGCAGGTCATGGCCCCAGATAAGTTGGTCTGATGGCATGTGAATGGGGGCACTGAATAGGTGCAGAAAAGCAGGGACTAGGAGAGTCTTGTTCAAAACAGGATTCCCAAGATCTGACACATTATGATGTGCTCTGTTCAGTAGAGCTCTGAATTATCATCCCCTGATAAGAAAGGTTTTCTGTACCAGAGGCAGAGCTAAGGCTGCCTTTGCACCACGTGCATGGCCCCATTGCTCCAGGACTTGGTTTTAGAGGAGGTGAAGGTTTGTGTCACAGGCAGAGAAGTCGGTGAGGGCAAGGAAAGGGTCAGGGTTGGCACTAGCACGAGCTGGGGGAGAGACGGTCCTTGGGGCCAGCATGAAATACCAAGCCTGGAAAAACAGCCCAGGGACGCATCAAACGTCACTTTTGCTGGGTGCTCCACCTTAGCCAAGCCCTGCTCTCCCCAGCGCTCCTGTAAGCACTGGTCCCTGGCAAACCAGAGGCACAGACGATTGAACTTCTTAAAAATCAAATCCAGGCAGCTGTCCCACCACAAGCGAGACCTTCCCGAGACAGGGAAGAGCCTCCCGCCTGCCCCTCCGCTCGGTGCCCCTCATCACTGCCCGGTCCCCCCCCTTCAGTGTCCCTGTCCCTCACTCTCCTTGCCCTGAAACCACTTTCCCAGCTGAATTTCTCAGCTTAGCTATTGAAAATCAGCTCTTGCTGTCTGTCAGGGTCCTAGCATTTTTTTTAAAGCCATCCTCCCTCCCTCCCTTTCTTATTCCCTCACTGTTTCTGCTTTTACTGCCAGACCTGTGCTGCTCATAAAGCTCCTGACCCTGGATTTTTGCGAGAGGCGAGAAGCTCAGCTGTCACGTAAAAACTTAAAATATCTTTTGGTCCTTCAGCGTTACAGAAAAGAGCTCGAAGTGCCAGCCGCGGTTTCGATGCGCTTCCAATCCAATCTCTCCCTTTCCCAGAAAGTCAGGGGCCTTTGCAGATTTATGGGACAATATTAAAAAGATGCTTAAGAAAGAAAAGAAGTCTTCCTCTAAGCAATTTTCTTTAGCAGGAGCCAGGGTTTGGTGCTGGAGAGCTGGGCCCTGCTCTGTCTCTCTAATAAAGATGTTAAGCAGTCCCAGCTTATCAGTTCAGGGGTGGCCTGGTTATTAATACTTTTTTGTCTTCTTTTTCTCTTCTATTGCAAGTCCCAGTGAGTTTTGCGATGAGGGGTAATTAAATAGCAATTCTTCTCCAATTTGGCATTGGGCACATGCTTTTTTTTTTTTTTTTCCCCTGCTTATTAACTGTCCCAGCCCTGAATGCCAGGCGAATTAAAGAGGTGGAACATTTTCCCACGAGGGTGATGGGGCGGATGAGCATCGGGGGGAATAATCCTGAGGTCTTCATCACCCGTTCACACGTGTCCACATTCCTCATCTCTATTCTTAGGCTGGGGGGTGGAGGGGGTACGGCTTGGGGACCATTGCACGTAATGTCATCATTACATAATGTTGATGAAATGTCATCATTCAAATCTAACACTGAGTTGGCTGCTTAAAAAATGTCTACCGCTCGCTTAACCATTTCAGGCAGGTTGGTGACCTTGGGACCGATTTTCCCCCCACCAAACCCCTGGCAAACCTCTGCCTGCCCCGAGCTGAGCTTGCAAGGGGATGCTGGACTTGTTTTCAAGCCCGGTTCTGCTCAAATTCCTATTGCACGTGGCAGTAAATAAATGCACTTGTAAATTTAAAAATAAATCCATGAGGGTAGAGCTACATAGCAAAACACTCCTGAGGATCACTGGGATGCCACGAGCATGGTGACAGCACCCATAAATACCCGCTGGCTGCCTTGCTGGTGCTGGATGGGAGGGGGATTGCGGTTTTGGTGACACTAAAAGGCCAGCAAAGACAAGTACCTAAATACACCTTTGCTCCCAGATAGATGTTTTCTTAATGCAATAACAGAGAAGGTCGGTAGCCACGTGTTAGAGATTTGTTTTGCACACGTAGGTCACTTGCAGGACATATGCAAAACCCGTATGGAAGCAGAGCGGGAAACAAAAGTATTTTTCAGGCTGAGACGTAGGTTTATGAAGGCAGAGTTTTCAGCTGGAAGGAGTGAGAGGATCACATTCCCTTGCAATTTAACGGCTCATTCTTGCCTTTGAAAATCTCCCCATTAATTTTCATATTAATGTAAGATACTTAAGAACTCTTAGTTTCGTGCTATATATAAGATTTTTAGGGCCAGATTGTCAGCACTATGTAAATCAGCACAGCTCCATTGACTTGCAGATATGTAATTGGGACAGTTTTTAAGGTTACAGGCTGCTATAGTGCCGTAACTGAGGCGTAGCACTAGATTCGGAATCGAGGACTCCGTTTGCCTCGCAGTGACTTTAAAAATAAAAAGGCTTTGATTTAGGCAAAAGATACGCTGGCTTTTTTTCCTGTCGACCTCCCCTGAAAATTCAAAGCAGGCGTCTGAGCTGATAGGAATTTCGCTTGCTCTCAGTTATCTGTAATATGGATTTTTTACGAATGGGACTCAGCGAAAGATCAGGTGGGTCACGTTGGAGCCTGAGGAAGACAGAGCTCCCTGTGCTCACCATGACCGTGAGCAAAGGACTAAGATAGCTAAAAATATTACTTACCCTCTAATTAAGGTTTCCAGCCCCCCAGCTCCCTTAGCAAAGCAGCCTGTGTGTATTCGTCCCCCATTTCAGTGCAAAATTAGCTGATTTAACCGAGCCTGCTATGGCACGCTGTTTGGATTAATGTTGATTTTACAGCAAAAGGGAAGAGAACTGGTTGTGGTACCTGAGCAGAGGGGCTGTACGGAGGGTGGGAGGGAAGCGCATCCGAATACAGCTGGAGCTGCAGGGTTATGGGGTGCAGGACCCGGGGAGGGATGGGCACCCCGAGTCTAACGGAGGTGGCCGGTGGCTGCAGACGCACAGGGCTCTTGCAATTCAGGTGGTGAAAACCTGCCTCGGTCTGCAAAACTCGGCAGGCAGGACTCTGCGCGCACACAGAGAGGGCAAATCCTTCTGTCTGTGTTTACTTACTATAATCTCTCTTTAAATGGAGAGAAGGGAGTTTGCATATTTATTTGCTTTGGCAAATTTGCTTGGGAGAACAGAGCTCCCTTGTTTGTTAAGCTGCCGAAATGCATCTCCCCGCAGTGCCCAACAGACCAAGCGAGGGTATCCTGGGGACAGTCGGATAAACCCCAGCTCCACGTGTTGCTAACGGGGGCTCTTTCCAGTGACGAATTTTTCTGGTCCAACAGCCTTGACCGTCCTCTTTTGGATCTGCCTTACTGCAGCTAGACTTGAAAGCAGCAGGGTACGACTCATGCGGCTGGCATCCCCTCTGGGACCCAAAGGGCGATGCTCTAAAAATGCCTCTGCTGCCTTGAGAGGCTCAGACAGCCCTGACAGAGGGCTGCAGGGGCAGGACTGCGGTTAGCAGCCTTTCCCAGAAAGGTCAGAGCCGTCTGGTACGCGAGCCATGGCCATTCCCGCTCTGTCATTTGAGATGCGGAGGTAGCTGTCCCCATGCCAGGGATGGGTTGAGACTGTGCTAAATACGTGATGGGCTGAACGGCATTTGAGTCCTGTGGTTCCCATTAGAGTCAGGGAAAATTGCAATACTAAAATACACAACGTTTTAAGCACTTATGGTGGAAAGTAATAATCCCCGTTCACGGCCATGCTCCTCCTCATGCCTGAACACCGGACATGTAAGGGTCCGGTCCCCCCGTCGGCCGTTTGGGTGCTGGTCCTTGGTGCTTGGGGAAGGACACAACCGTGACAACGTACGGGCATCACGTATGCAGGCAGCGCTGCCAGCCCACGCGCATGCCTCTGCCCTTGCTCCTGGGGGCTCTCCAATTAAAGGAAGCAGTTGGCATGCTGGTTGTCTTTGGAAAATTCCTGGTCCCCAACCTTCCCTTTGCTTCCTGCCAACGAAGAGCATTTCCAACCTTGCCGTTGTCTTAAAAAGTGAGACCTAAATCCCTTGTCATAAATAAGCCAGGAGCTCCAGGTCCAACGCGGGGGTCTTTGCTAGGTCACTTGTGGCATAGCAGAGCCTGGAGGGATGAAGGATGAAGGAACATGATGTTCAGAGGAGGCAGGTTTCAAGCTGAGCCTTGAGAGGAGGGATCATTAGAAAAGCCTGTGGCTGTTTTCCATGGTCTCAGACTAATAGTGTTTACTGGACCTCAAATCAGAGTGGGATCAGCGTGAGAGGCCACTAAAACAGGAGGAGGCAGCTGTCCTGCTAAGCACCAGCCCTCCTAGGAAGGCTGGACCACCTCGGACTGGTGCAGATGGTGGCCAAGCCTGTATGGTAACACATGGGTTAATCTCATTCTGGTTTGGTTTTCCCTTTTTTTGTCCAGGCATCGTTTCCGTGCACCTCAAAAAGGACAGCCTCGGCAACCTGACCCTGATCGCCAGCCCCAGCCTGCAGACGGAGAGCTGCGGCCGACTGGATAACGCCATCGGTGACTCCTCGATGACGATATGGCACAAATGCAAGTGGGCTGCCAGCACCGGCACCGGCAGCGAGCACACGCTCGTCAAGTGGAGTCACACACAGCTCACCAAGACCTTCAAAGACAGGTGAGGGTCTGCTGCTCCCTGCGAACCTCCTCCTGGTCCTCGCCTGCCGCTTTGGGTAGGGTCTAACCGGGATGGTTTTGGTGGCACAACTCCTGGTTTAAGGCAAAGTGAGCAAAAGCAATGCCCAGCCAAGATGAAGAAAAGCAAAGCCCAGCTTGGTGACTTCATGGTTCATCTCTTCCCCGGCTTGTGGATGGAGCAGGGCGGATTTGGCTATCGCTGAGATGCCATTGCTCAAGTATGTGCCTCAAACTCTGCTTTAAACCTGTTTCCTCGGAGCACAGCGTGCTCAAAAAGGAGGAGAGGCCCCATGAGAACAGCCACCAAGCACACAGCATGTAATGCCCTTCTGCTGGTAACCAGCCAGAAGTAGCAGCCTCGAGGTGGTTCGATCCTGTCCTCGTCCCGGGGGAGAGCGGTCTCTGAAAGGCATTGCGGTGCTTGCAAGCACACCGCAACCTTAGGGCTTGCAGAAGCTTTCTGCGAGACATCTTTCATCTCAAACTGGTTCAGAAAAGACCTAGGTCAGCTATGACTGAAGGGTGCAATATTGCTACCGTGAAACCGCTACCCTCGGCGTGATGGGAGTTACGGTTTTTGGATGAGCGAGATCAAGGAATGACCCTCCAAGGAGAACAAATCTCCTCGTCGCTCCCTCCCTCCTCTCCTCGAAGCCAGCCCCTCTAAATTGGGAATCATTCCTATTGCTGGACAATTTGCCTGTGTTGTGCCTGTTAGGTAGCTAAATAGAGATTCCTGGTCATTTGTGCTATGAATGGCGCTTTTCATAGGAGCCAAGCACACTTTGAAATTATAATGAAAGAAAATATTGGCACCCAGAGCAATAGCTGGCTTTCTGAAAATTACTTTTACGGAGTAACAAAGGATCTCCACAGGTTGGATGTGATGAATACGTTTCCTTTGAGAGTCCCTGAAAATTTACCTTACGAAGTTTGAGGCTCTACAAAAGAGGAGGGGAGGGAATATTCTCTTCTGGAGCTTATAAACCAAATGTGTTCTTTTGTGTGTTTTGTCTAGCTGCCCGGGGAAGATGCTATTGAGGACAGACCTTCAGTACCGCACAGATTCACTTTTGGAAGATGCAAACAGAAACCAGCCAGAAAGAAACAGCTACAACCCCTGGGGACTGCACTGTCACAGGCAGCACCTGAACCGCATGTCCTCCAAGCATAATGAGAACAAACTTCATCGTATCCTTTTTCCTCTCTCCCCTCCAGCATAGTCTTGGCTACAAATAACAGCTCATAATCAATGTATATTTTATTGCAGGGGGTATGCATCCCTCCTCTGCCCAGTCCCTGGGAAAATACAGAATATACAGAACATAGTTGCTCTGTTATCTCCTCCCTCCTCCCACTGTTCAGTTGGACTAGATGATCGTTGTAGGTCCCTTCCAACTGAAATATTCTATTCTAAAAAAAAAAAAAAAAATAAGAAAAAGAAAAAACCCACTTCCCATAAAAGGTATTCAGCATAAGTCAAGGATCCCCTTGGCATACATTTAAAAAAACCAACTATATAGGAATTAGCAGCTGCCTTGCCTTTTATTTTCCTATTACACTCCATTACCCACCAGTCATGTGCGTAATACAGTTTAACAACTTCCCCCACACCCACTGGAGTGAGTACAGCACTGAGGCAAGGTGTCAGATTGACAGCCCAGGGCTATCGTGTCACCAGAGAATGGAGCTGTTGGTGCTTTAATTGGTAGTACTGTACTACAGTAAATTAACTTAATTGGCAGCAAGGGGCCTATAGCAATGACATGTTGGTAAAATTGGCTCAGAAAGTCTCATTACAGTTGTGAGCTATTATGGAGAGCGTCAGCAGTTGCTCTGATTTAAGACCTCTTTCAATTAGAATTTAAAAGTATTAGGTTTCCCTTAACTCATGTTCAGAGTTTCTATTGCTTGAAAATGTGGTGTCCAAATACAACTATCCCTGCATCCTGGACTTAAAGATGGGAACCCGGCAGCATGGCGATGATGCCTCGGAGGAGAAGAAAGCCCGGCACATCAAGAAGTGTGAACAAAGCACCTCTGCATCTCTGGGCGTTCGGATCTGTGGGTTGCAGGTAAGACGGAGCCTTTGTCCTTTTGGTGTTTGCCTGACACGCAGCGGCTTGAAACCAAGCTGGAAATCTAAAGGGACTCTTTCCTTTGTTGGTGTAAATTGAAGGAGTTTCATTCCTGTCTCCCTCCAAATACAGGCTGTAAGAACTGGCCACTCGGCCCTGTGTCCTACCCTCCAACAGGAGAGGATGCTTAGGGAAGAGTATAGAACATGGCACATATAGGGTAACCCTTGCCCATATCCCCTCTTTGACTTCTGGAGATCTGGCTGCTTTCACAAGCGGTGGCTGCATAAGCACCACCCCGCACCACCGCCACCAGTATGAGCAGCTGGAACCAGTTTACCCCAGCTGAGAATCTGCCTGTACATGAACACAGATTCCCCTCTCATGCGCAGCTCTTGGCTGCTGCACAAAAAAAGAAAAACAAAAAAAGCATCCCTTGCCCCGCTCGTGCCTTCGCAGAGCTGTCTCATCCTGTCACCGCAAGAGCGAGGGGTGTGTTTTGCGCTAAATATTATGGTTCCTCTTGCTCAAAATCGTTGCCCTTCCTCCTAGAAACTGAAACCACGCATTTGTTTCACTCACATTTCTCAAGCAGGTTTCAAAATGTTGTTCTGCTGTGCCTGAAGGATAATTATGACAATGATGGTTATAAAGCACACGTATAGCAGCGTAGACACTCGGTGTCAAAACCTGTGTCCCCTTCTCGTCTCTGACGTCCTTCTGTTGAGCAGATTATCCTTTAAATTACAACTGGCGTGTGAGCGAATTCTAAATTCACTCCCTCATTTCTTAGTGTTACCAGAGCCTCACATACGAATTTCTGTCTACATCTTGTCTCTCCGCGTTTAAGAAAGCAAGATTATTGCTACCCGTGCATTACGTATTGCGAGAAGGTACAAAGCTGGGGTATTCCTGTACTGCTGCAAGCTCCTACCATAGCCAGAAGGAAAATGCCATAAATCACTAGTGACGCAGCTATGACTTACAGCTATTTGGGTTTCACAAAGGGGTAATTTATAGCAGTACAACAAGAATCTGCACTAGTGGTTTAAATTGAATAGTTTAAATCTCCAGAAAAGACAGGAGGTGGGATTCAGCGAGAAGCCTGCAGTACATTGCCAGCATCGCTAGATATTGCTAGACTGCAGAGGATTCGTGTCCCATTTCTCAGCTTGGGTCTGAACTTTTTAGATGAGGGTGAAATCTAGAGCTTTGGGAAAACTGAACAACTGAATCTGGATTGCTGCGCTTTTCCCTCAAGGTTTACCAAGCGGACACTGGCCATTTTCTCTGCAAAGATAAGTATTACGGCAGAAAACTCTCACCGGAGGGATTCAGGCAAACCTTGCGCCAGTTCCTGTGCAACGGTAACCACCTCCGAACGGATCTCCTGGAGCCCATCATCCTGCGGCTAAAAGCTCTGCTTTCTGTCATTAGGAAGCAAAGCTCTTACAGGTTCTACTCCAGCTCACTTCTCATCATTTATGATGGACAGGAGTACAAGGAGAACACGGCACCCTTGGATAATCACCTTCACTTCCAAAAAACAAACTGCACCACGCCACACGGCACTAATCACACCAGAGTTGACGTCCGGATGATAGACTTTGCCCACACCACTTTTAAAGGCTCCAAATGCAATCACACCACTTATGATGGGCCAGACCATGGCTATATTTTTGGCCTGGAGAATCTCATCAAAATCCTTCAGAATATCTCAGAAGGAAAATGACAAATTCTGTGAAATAGCCTGGATTTACTAGTGACCGATAGCCCTGAAAAGTACCGCATTGGGTCAGTTGTATGGGACCCTCACAGCTGCTGGATGTCACGTGCACGTTTTGGAATGAGAGCATGGACAGCTTGCTAGGAAAGTGCAAAAAAAACGCTACGTGCCATTACTGAACTCAAGCGTAAAAAGCAAAGAGCTGAAAGAATCTGTTCTGTCTGCAATCAATCAGAAGATTTATTTTCCTTTCTTGTTTTATTGCTGTCCTTGATTTATTTGTGAGCCAAAAGAAAGCATTACTTGAAAGAGTCTTAATGATAAAATAGGACCTGCTCACCTCTACACTCACGAAGCCAAGGGGGCTAAGGAGATATTGTGCATTTGAGTGAGACTATTAAAATGAGCTGGCAGGTCTGAACAGATTGCAGCATTACTTTCATCTCACGCTCAACGCTACGGGCTGAACGCAAAGACACAAGCGGGAGAGGAAAAAAGCACACCCTGACATTCACACTCCACACGCCCAGCGCTGCGAGACGGTGGGGTGTTCTCCGTACAGCGCGGGTGTTGAAACACAGACGTACGAGATGTTGCAGAGGTTCTGTGCTGCTTAAGGTGTAAAAGCAGGGGGACCTCAGACCAAGAACTGGACCTTGCAAAGGTTTAGTATCCCTGTGGGATTATAACAGGGCATGTTTCAGAAACTTTCTAAGCGAGGGGCTCCGTAGGGGCTGGAAGTATGGGAATGCGATGATTCTGTCAGGTATCAGTCACAAAAAACATTCACATCAAGGTATTTTTGCTTAAAAAAAGGAGAAAAAAAAAAAAAGGAAAAAAAAAGTGTGAGATTGAGTCAGGGACTAGACGTTAAAGGTCACCTAGAAATTCTTTGATACAAATATTGTGTGTGTTTGGAAGAGACAATAACAAAAGACTCAAAATAATGTTTACAGCTTTTGTGGACAGATTTTATTATTACGGAACAAACATAATTCCTTCCTGCATGGAGTGGGAAACCTGAAGGAGAAGTCCTTACACAAGGAATAGAGCTACAAAACCCCATTACTGGGGAGTGGGGATATAAATAAAATTGTCTAAGTAACTCTCACCTGTTGTCCATCTCTTTTTCACTTCCACAGCATCCTTAAGTTACGTTATCTTTTATTTAGGGCTGTATGTTTTGAACAGAGCTGTTATTTCCACAGGTTTAAACACCAGATCTCAAGGGAGACCCCTTCACTTTTATTTTACTGCATACAGCTGGCGAATTGCTACAATTTATAGCTGGAAAATTTAAGTCATCTGGCCCAGCTGCATATTTTACTTTGCCTGAAGTCCATCTGGGAAGACCTCATTATTTACTGGATATTGTTCACAGTGTTGCATATTTCTTGCCCACAAACTCAGACGAGTATTAAAAAAAGCCACAAACACTGCTTCAGTAGTGAAAGGACTGAGTCATCAATTGTCTTGGCTCACACCCGTGCAGCGTGGTCCTGTGATCAGTGCCAATTGTGGCTGTAACAGCTCTGCTGATGGGGTTTACACAGACCCACCTCAGCATCTGCATCACTGCTGAGCCTCTTGCTGGGTTCGCGCACCGGGACGTCAGGTCTGAAAGCGGGGAAGGATGAAGAAGGGTCCAAGCACGACACCAGCAGCTGAGCACGTGCCAGACCCCCTCATCAGCAGAGCAAAACACCCACCTTGGCTGCACGCCTCACCTGCCATTGCTCCTGGAAAGAAAACGGCAACCTATTGCTTGCATAATGATAGAAGGCATCCTGCTCCCTCCCTTTCCAACCCTTATATACGAGCACGTAATTATCAAGTATTTAACCATTTGCCTGCCAAGAGGAGGAGCTCTGAGCCAGCGTACAACCTAATGTACTCCACACAGAGAAGGGGAAAAACAGGCAAGACTTTCTAGGTTTTAAAACGGCCAGAAGCCAAGCATTAAGGTAGCCATTAAGTGCTGCGCTGCTGACTGCCTGGCGCGGGTATTTGCAGGAGCAAGATCCCTTTGCCAGCAGCACAAAGCACGACGCTTGGCAGCATAGGCAGCAGTCTAGCAAATGAATGGGCAAAACCAGGCTGCTCATCAGCTGCCTTTCAAAAACATAGGGTAGGCAGTGAGCCCACCGGGGGTGCTCGGAGCGCTGATTAAGACCAGCGTTGCTCGCCAGGCCTCGACCCCCGCCCTTTCGGCGGCCTGGGCCTGCGGGGCCTGAGGGCACGGCAGCGGCCTGAGGGCCTCGCCTGGCAGTTCTCCCAGCCCTCACCGAAAGCACCCCCGGGCACGGGGAGGGGAAGGTGGATGGAGCAGCCTCTTGGGAGCCCCCCCCCCCGCCCCCCTTTTCGGTGTTGCCCCCCGGGGGGCAGCGCCGAGAGGCAGCGCCGCTCCCCCCACCCCCTCCCTCCCGCCGGGGACCGCACGGCGCATGCGCAGCCCTGCCGCCTGCCGTAGGTCACGTGATCCTTTCATGGCCGGCGCCGCCGGTAGCGATGGCGGCCACCCGGTACCGGCGGTTCCTGAAGCTCTGCGAGGAGTGGCCGGTGGAGGAGACGAAGCGGCAGCGGGACTTGGGCGTCTTCCTGCGGCAGCGGGTGGCGCAGGCCTTCCGCGAGGGGGAGAACACGCAGGTGAGGGCGGCGGGGGTGGGGGGGGAGCGGGTAGCGCGGCGGCGGCGGCCTGCTCGGTGCGGGGGGGGCCGAGGCGGGGCCTGGGCCGCGCAGGCGCCTCTTCCCTCCCGGCCTCCGACGGTGGAGGGGCCGGGGGCGGTTTAACGGTCTGTCTGAGGCGGCAGCGGCGGTTTTTGGGCACAAACCTCGGGAGTTTGGTGCTGACGCGGGGTTTCTTCCTGTGGCGTCCCCCGCCTCGGAGCTCGGTCGGTTGCAGTTGAGGAGAAGGTTGTGAAACGAGCTTCCCTCGGCTCTCCTCAGAGCTTCCCTCGGGGCCCAGGACAGGCCGGAGTGTGACCGCTCTGCTCGCCTTTGAAACGCAGGCCTGAGTCAGCCCCAGTCAGCCACGTCGCTTGTTCCTCGCGTCGGACAAGCTGTGGTTTGTACCCGATTCTCGCCCCGTTTACACTATGCGCTTTGGAGAACCCATTCCCGTGGTTATGGAAGTGGGATACAAACCGCTGAATTTGTCAGCACTGTGCTGGAATCTGGTGAATTGGTGTCTTTCGCTTACCATGATGGTAGGGTGATAGTGCGATGCAGTGTGGAGTACATCATGAAATGCAACGTTGCCTGGCACTGTTAGGATGCTGCAGTTCCAAAATTGGATTCGGGCTGCAGTTGTAATTGTGTTGGAGGTCAGGCTGAAATAAATTAGAGAAGCTAATGCTCGACTTGGGCTGCAGACCTTTATAGGCTTGGAGGTGGTGCTGCGGAATGTAAATGTGCCCTTTCTCAACATCAAAACATTGCTCCAGATACGCGTTTTCCACTTCAAGGGGCCATTATAGGCACCTAATTTTATATTGGTCACCAGAACAGTCTGCAGCAGACGTTTCGGAAAGTGCTTATTGCTTTTTCATATGCTCAGGACAGCTGAATATGCTGCACCAATTGGCTACAAGATCCCAAAGCTGCCACTCATCTTGAAAATCTAAATTGATGCCTGCAGCACTGATGTCAATTTGTATGTAAGAAGGCTTAATACAGCAAAGGGAAATGTAGTGGCAGGCAGCAGGAAGAATGTATGAGAGAAGAACAAGAACCATAAAGGATACTTTATCAGTCTAATGTCTGTTTTATTCACATAGAGTAAGATTTGCTGATTTTACAGGGAGGTGGGAATACTGTTTCTGCTACCCATTTAATAGCTATTTCTGCTATCATTACTAAAACATTAGCAGGGTCATTTGAAATGCGACTGGAAGATACGTTAAGCTGAAGATCACCGGCAGTGTGATGGTGCTTACTCTTGACGGTCTGTCTGTTCCTATAGCCTCTCTCCTGCAGCAGCCATTACCTACTGAATAAGGAGAGCCTTTCCTTAGTTTTCCTAGTTTGTGCAGAGGAGGCATTACCTGCCTTGTGCTGAACCTGTGCCAACGTCCCAAGGACAGATGAGCCGTGTCATTTTATCCTGACGTGTTTCTGTTGATACTATTCTTATTCGTGTATCCGTTTTAATCATTTATGCTTGATGTCATCGAGCAGCAACGCAGCATTCTGGTCGAGTTGGCCCCCATTGGAAAATAGAAAACCAAGATGACGTGCCATCCACACTGCTAAATAGATGGCTCTACAAGGCAGATGCACCTGTCCGAGGCACCTAGCAGAGGTTTAGGTATTAGCAAAATCTTTCCAACTTACTCGACCAAAATAGAAATCCATTTACCCTTCACAAGCTGTTCAGTGTCTTTCATGCTGCTTTTCCCTAATCAATTATAAACTACTTTTAGCCTGCACCGGGATTTTCTAACTTCCATCCTAGTATGTTATCCAATTTGATGCTTTAGAATAAAACAGGCGGCAAAACAGGCCTTTGAGCAAGAAGTCTCGCAGATGTCACAGCAGTGGCCAATAAACCTGAGAAGAAAACTGTCCAGCAATATTCTCTTTAACTGTGTATTCAGGGTTGATCTGTCACATCTTTTTGAGCAGAGTTTTAAGGTCAATTCTGGAAATCACGTGCCTCGTTATTCTTGTAGGCCAAGCTGGTAAGAAGTGGAAGGGAAAGAAAATGATCTGCATTCAGGAGCAACATAATAGGGGTCACCAGCATCCTACGTTGCAGTGAGAAGTCATCTAAGCTGCTCCTTGACTGTCCTTCTCACAAGCCTTGAAACGAGGTGGTTTTTGCTGTGGAGGTTTAAAATAAGGCTTGTGTGATACTTTTATCCATTTCCAGATTGCTGACCCTGAGACCTGTGACCGAATGTACGAGAGCTTAGTCAGAATCCACACCAACTACTACAAAAACAAGGTGAGCTTTGGCATTAGCCATCATCCCTCTTTTAGGGGGTGAGTTACCACTTACTGCGGTAGGCTGCCTCGTCCCAGCAGGGTTTCTGGGAATGTCTAACAGACAAATGAGTGGTCAGGTGGATGCAGCACTACCTGGTGCCTTTGGTCACTCCGGGAAAGCTGCAGACATCTTGGCCTCCGTGACATGTATGAACAGTGCAGATGATAGTTCTTGGTATGTATGAACAGAATTCTTAGAGCTTGACTGAAAATGAGCCAGACTCTACTGTATGGTGACATTTTTACCTGTTTTAATGCACTACAAGTAACACCTTTTTCTCTCTCTCTCCTCTCGCCTATTTGCTCGCTTGTGAAGTATCCACGTCTGAAAGACACAAGCTTCACTGGAGTGACAGTAGAAGACTGCAAGATGATACTAGCAACAGGTACTAATACTGTGCTTGATTTGAGAATAAGTCAGTGCAGGAGATAAAGAATAAGTCAGAGTATTCTAGTCTTTGTGGCGTTCGCTGCATCGCTTCTACTAAACACCTGTGACTAAAGGACAGAATGGGACTGCCATGCAAGTATATTAGGATGTTTAACGAGGAGTAAGTTCAGGAATAATTGAGGAGATCTTCAGTAATCTATCAGGGCAAAAAGTCGATTGTATTTTGCACTGGGCAGGAACAGCAAAGGGTTTGCCAGGGCTCTTTGAGATAGCAGGAGCTATGTGAAAGAAATGCACGTTTGCTACATCATTCCAAAAAATTCTCAGCTTCTGTTTCACCATGTTCAAATTCCCTTCAGTATTTCTCCTTTTGTATTAGACTTTGAGAGAAAACAGGGTACCACGATGCAGAAATACTCTCAGCCAGATCATTTATTAAGTGCGATGTAGGAAGCTAGTGCAGTTTTGTTCTGCTCCAGTTCCTAACTTTGATCGCAGTGCGTGGAAACTGAATATTAGTTGTTAGTGATAAGGGACTCCCCGCACAATTGATTGGAAGGGAAAACAAACTTGCTTCAGGCCCTGAAATAGAAATTCATTAAGATGAAAAGTCAAAAAAGGAAAATATATGTAAGGCGAAGCTTTTATAGGAGGGCTTTCATTCCTTTGCTTTTCTGCTTTTCCTTCCTCTTTCTCCATCTCTCTCTCCCCCTCTCCTCTCCTTTTGCAGACATTCTGAAACAGATGGAAGACATGAAAAAAGGGACATGGAAAAAACTGCGAGAAAAGTTTTATGCCAAGAAACCTGAAGAGGACTCGAAGCGATAGGCTAACTCCCAGATTCTCCACTGTATATATTCCTAAAGCACTGTATGTTGCCATGATGAATAAAACCATTTATTCCTCTTAGCAACAGCATTTTTGTTCAGACCTACACCTTTTACACCCTTCATATTTAGTGCCCCCTCTTTTTTTTTTCCTGAAAATCTAGGACATAGCTTAACACATCCATGCTGAAACCATATTGGAGCAATGTAGTGTAAAGAACGTTGTGGTGTTAGACCTGATCCTTTGTATTACAAGAAATGGAGCAACCAGGAGATGCACAGAGCAAGTAGGTACAACCATGTTAGCTTTAAATTTGCTTCTGAAGATAACAATAGTGATGATGTGAAAACGTAGCTATGCTTGTGTTTCTGTGTGTTAGCACTGGTAACAGTGAAATTGAGGGAGGGATAACTTTAATAATCAATGACTCGCATTTGTTTTCCTTTTGAGAAGACACAGGAGAGGACTGAGGGTGACTGTTTACTAATGGTGACAGTGGAGCAGTGTAAGAGTTTAACTGAGCTTTCAATCAAATGCTGCAGAGGTGCGTTGCTGGTCGGGCTAGCTATATGCAGATTTCCCTCAGTGTGAAGAGAAGGTTCTGTCTGGGTTGCTGCATATCTGAGGGATAAAGACAGGGTTTAATGACATGTTGGTATATAGGGCCATAAACAAACTTCAAGTGTGATTAGTCCATTGCTATGGCCTATTTTTATTCCTTTTTAAAGCTTTAATGCTTGCATCAGTGTCTATTCTTGGGAGGCAGAGCCACAGGACTGTAGCTGGGGTGGCTACAGCACTGCTTGGCTTGGGAAGGATGAGCGTCTAGAACACAGCTATGCCAGGACTCTGCTTGGCTCCAGGCAGCACCAACAGCTGCTCCTTTTTATGTATTTGAACAGTGTTTTCCTGGCAGGTGGTGAAAGAATTTGAAACTTTGCAGCAGGCTCTAAGCCCAAGCTTCAGAAAACAAGGCTCGTGTTCAAGTTAGTTCTTCATGGTAGCATTCTTCTTCATCTTCTGCCTGCAGCATTGTACTACATTTTAAAGTTTAACATCTGGAGCTGAGAGCATTGGGTTGTGGAGCACCTCGGGTAATACAGCCCTGGTTTGGCTTCGGGTCTTTGGATTGTTCTGTATTTTTAGTTATAACAGCCCCATTATGTACAGAGTGCACTTTCTTTACCGTGTTTAAGTTTTTATTATAACATGATTTTGTACTTAATTTAGTTAAGGCAATTTACACTTTAGTTACTTAAGTAACAATAACCAAAATAAAAAAAAAAAAAAGTAAAACATTACACCAGAGATTAAACTAAAACACAGGACACCCCTTCACAGTGAACTCCTGTAAACCTGCAGTCTCCTACTACTACTGCTCAGATACTCTTGGTCCACAGAAGGCAAAAGACGAGTTTGCACTAGTACAAGCTTGGATACTCATCCTCATCTGGTGAGTTAAATTAACAAACCCATCTCCTTGAGTTTAGCTCCTCTTTACTGCACCACAGTGATGACCAGAAGTCTTTAAATGGAGAGGGATCAGCATGGAGCAGGTACAGCTAATACGATGGCTGGTTTGCAAAGATCCACGTGGACTAGTGCCACTCTTGGAATAAGTTAAATATTGCAGCCCTACAGCTAGTTACACTACACCTGAGGTGGAGGCCATCAGAATGTAGCGCATGGAGATAAAGATACAACCCTCCACATTTGCAAAATAAAGAGTTATTGCAATGAGGAATAAAAGTCCTGTATAATTTATCTTCCTACAAGGGCATTAGAGTAATGTGTGGGGTCCAGGTATTGTGAGGAATCCTGGCCAGTCCCTGGTTCCTGAACTGCTTACAAGCGCTCTAAGGAAAATGTTGACTGTGGAGCCCTTCCGCATGGTCAGTCTTTCTCTGACAGTGACGTCCGTGCATGGAACCCAGGGAAAAGCAGCCTCGTTAGCTGATACGTGTGTGTAGTCCCTCGGTGGGTGAAGCCGATGCTTCTTCTCCGTCTAGTGGTTCATGGTGTTCTGGACATCCACAAACCCCATCCTTTGTCTGCGCTTCCGTTGCTCTGTCATCTAGAGTTCAAACAAGGACACAAGTGAGGTGGGAAACCAGGCCGCCTTTCTCTTCACTAACGTGCTCCTCCAGGCTGCTTTAAGCATCTGCCAGAAAACCCTGTGAGTTGGACTCCAGCTGGTGAGGAAGTAAAGTATCGAAAAAGCACTTGGCCCAAGTGTCCCTGACACACCCCCCCCCCACTCCCCCCAAAAAAAAAGCTGCGGGAGCCCTCTGTATCTGAAGTTGTACTGGCTTGGGCTGGTTCTGCCTCCTATTCCTTGCAATCAGTGTCTACTTTGGTAAGGACAGCAGGTTTCTACAGTCAGGTGTTCCTCAAATGTTCCTATTTTTAAAAGTGTTTAGTACCTGTTCCTTCAGCTCATTCAGCTGGGAGGTAAGGTGGGACACCAGCTTCATCGTGGTGTTGAGTTTGTCTTGAAGATTGCGGATCTCGTTCTGTTCCCCTTCCCCTTCATTGCTGACCAGCGACATGGCTCGCATCCGGGGGAACCAGTCAAGGTTCTTGTTCTGGAAAGGTGACCATGGAGAATAGGAGTTGGAGAGGGGGTGAGGAGGAGGGAAGAGACGTGGTAGGATTTAACAGCAAGCCTGCCTGTGCTTAGGGATTAAAGAAATTCTCAACGGCTCGTCTTGTCTGTATCTATCTTTGCAAATTTTCCACAAATAGTCCATTTCCAGCTTTTTTCTTACAGCTTTCTGGGCTCAAGTTCAGAAGTTTTTCTTTTCTAAATTTCCTTTCCCTCCCTTCTTGCCTTGAAATCACCTTGAAGTCACACTCTCTACTGCTTGGTTCCATCCTTAAATACACAGTACAAAACATCAAATAGACAATGTGTTGTTGGCAGAGATTGCAAAGTGGAAATAACCAGCTAAGAACGAACTAAGGCACAAAAACATTATTAAATATTTTCCAAAAGCTCCTTCTCAAAACTCTTTTTCTTTGGCAAGCCCATTGTTCTCAAATATTTCCCTGGGGTAGGCAGGTCGCAACAGTGAAAGAGCTGCCCTGAGAGGACACGTACCTTTATCATCTGCGCCACGTAACTCTCTGGCCCTGTGTAGTCTGTCTTGTTCTTCACTCGCACCAGCACTATGAAGTACAAGTAGTTCCACATGTTGTGCTCGTATTTAATATGCTCCTCAAAGGACACCGTCTTGTTGTCAAACTTGTCCCTTTCGAGTCCTGGGAAAGGCAGTCAAGAACGGAGAAGGTGGAGAGAGGAGATGGGGAGTGGGAGGAGAAGGTAAAGAAGTGAGCAAGCAAACAAATGTGAAAGGAAGTACAGATAATTGCATCCTCTCCCAGGTGTGACTTTCAAGAAGTGCTTTTAATAATTAGTTGGCATTTAGCACACAACAAGCATCCAAAATGGGGAAAATAACCCAGTTGTGTATTCAGGAGGCTTCTATTTAAAGTACTACTAGCTATGCTTCCTGCCTATGTAGCTAAAAGCATAAAATGCACCCAGTGGATCTTTTAAGAAGAAAAAAAAAACAGGTAGACTTATTGGGCTTTTCCCTTTTTTTGGATGCCTTCCTATGACTGAAAGCATTCCAGAACATTTTCTGTATTTTATTTCCTTAGTAATATGGTGCTTTCTTTCCACTGGCTAAGTGACGGTCTCAGGAGTGATAGATGCACAGCAACAAGAACTCCACAATGTGGCATTTTAGTTTAACACCTCATTAACAGAAGGTGAGGAACAATACAGACAATTTCCCCTCTCAGTTTGGGTCCTCGTTTAAGCCTCCTCACACCGCAGTGACCCATCGGTAAACAGATTTAAGTTTTGCTGTGAACCAAATGAAAACCAGAAACCAGCTGAAACTCCTTTCCTTCCCTCAACCTCAGAAGAGAGGAAGAGCTTTGGGGCAATTCCTCTAGACCGAGGTCCCAGCGCTCACCGCATATGAAACAGGTGGTCTTCAGTATCTCTTCCTTCTTTTGCTTCTCGCTCCTCAGATCAGCAAAAGTGTCAATAATGACCCCAAAGATGAGGTTAAGGACGATGATAATGACAATAAAGAAGAAGAGGAGGTCGTAGACAACTCGAGCAGGAAACAAGGACTCCTGTAATGGACGAAAGGGATAAATGCGTCTCTCTTGCGCCCCTCTCCTCTAGCCACTCCAACCGTGCTGCCTCGTTCCACGGGCCATGGGCTGAGGGTACCAGGTGAGGAGGAATAACAGGGATGTGATAGGGGGAGAGAGGAGGAAAGCACTGGAGGACAGCGTGGGGGATAGAGCTGGAAGTGTCACAGTTTCCAGGGAGGGAGGGCAGCTGCACAGCAGTATACGCAGCAGGACTTTTAGCAGAAAAAAGGGGTCCCGTGTGCTGCTCAAACTCACATCCTTCGATGGCTTCCGCAGAATGTCACCCACGCCCCCTCCGTTCCTCAGGCCATGGTTCAGGACAGTGACGATGCACATGAGCAGCGTGTCGCAGGCGCGTTCCCACTGGTCAGCATCTGTTTCTGGAGTACCAGAGGGGGAAATAAAAGCAAAAAGCCAGAGCATAGACAGGGCAGAAGTACCAGACCATTGCAAAGAATCCAGAGCTGGGGGGGGATGACTCTTGCTGCAGTGATGCAGTGGCAAATCTCCTGGGAGCGGATGCTTGTTGTGGATCTCCCAACCAGCAACTTCCCAGCAGCTCCTCCAGCTTGCTTCTTGCTGTGGAGGTGTTTGGCTGAGCACTCCTGAAGCTCCCACTTTCTTTATGACTAAATTGAATCTACTTCAACTTT
The DNA here is from genome assembly GCA_035582835.1 of Phoebastria nigripes. Taxonomy (NCBI): domain Eukaryota; kingdom Metazoa; phylum Chordata; class Aves; order Procellariiformes; family Diomedeidae; genus Phoebastria; species Phoebastria nigripes. The sequence continues at coordinate 4,391,889 of JAYKAV010003266.1, read as the reverse complement.
TTTTTTGCCAGGGTCAGTGCAAAATTTGCAGGCCCCTTGCCTAATATGTGCCAGAAAGTGGGTTGTTTGTTTCCATCTTTGAAAAGCTAGGATTTTTCTGAGCTCGCTGACAAACCAGGCAGCCAACCTACTCTGCTGCTAACAGAGTTGACCTTTCTAATGAGCTCACTTACCTTCCAAGGCAGTGGGCACAGCAGAGCAGCTAATTTTGTCATCGCTGCATGACTCCATGAAGGTCTCCATGTTCCTTTGCATCCCCAAGGGGTCATCTGCAAGTAAAAAGAGACCACAGCCTTGTCAGAGCATCAGCTTGCCTTAGTAAAGCTCTTCCCTGCTGTCACGGGTGCTTTTCAACTGCCTCTTCTTGTAGCTTTCAAGCTTCTTGAAAAAAAGGTGCTTCGCATTCTCCTAGCCTTTTCTAGGCTTCGAATCTTTTGCTCAAGTTTCAGTAAGACCTCTACAGTGCTAAAACTTCATTTGTAGCTGTCCACCTCCTTCTCTGCGATCAATCCTAGCCCCAAAACCCTGCTCTCTGCAGCACGAGGTCCCTAAGTAAGTCGGCACAGGCGGCTGTCTTCTCTGCTAACCCCAAAACCAGTGCTACCAGGAGTTTGCACCAAGGGTATAAAACCCACGATGCACGCGCACACGCACAGACACGTTCATGCTTTTGCAGCGGGGAGGGAGCAGGGTCTCATGCAATGGTCCAGCTGCAGAAGGGGACCCACACTCTGCCTGGCCCCTCTCTAGCCCAAGCACCGCAGCCAACGAGGGCAAGGGCTGAACAACCTTTGGCTTTGCTGTCCGGCAGCCGGTCCACCTCCAGGATGAAGTCATCCTTCAGGAACAGGAAGCCCACGATGGAGAAGAGGTAGACAAGGATGAGAGCCAGGAGGGCTGTCAGCAGGATGGAGCGCCCGTTCCGTGTCACACTTTTGATGACATTAAACAAGGTCTCCTCACGGTAGATCAAGTCAAACAGCTGAAAGGACCCAGAAGCAAAGAAATGCCGTGGGGTGCTTTTCTTGATAATGCCTGGCCTACCTATATCCCCTTTTATCCTGAGATCTTGGATCACTCAGCAGACCTTGACTAACTTTCACATAAAGCATTTAAGTTTCCCAGCTTACTGTAGGGAAGCAGAGAAGAATGAAGTGACATGCACAGCAGGAGAGCCAAGAACAGGACACATGCACCCTGCCTCTGCCCTCACCAGCTCACGTTGTCTCCCAGCTGACCCAGATAAAGTACACGGTAGAGATTAGAAAGAGAGAGATAGCAAAAGACCAGGAGAGAGACAGTAATAGATACTGTCGGAAGGCAGAAAGATCAGCCTACGCAAAGATTAGAGCACAGTGAATTGTTCTCACTGCTGTTATCAATCAGCCCCTGGAAGGTGTCACGGGAACCTTCTAGCTTCTAACGGGGCAGACTGGCTACCTCCGTGCCCCAAACATCTGCATTTATTGTACCAGGATGCTGTAGAAGAGTTCGTGCACAAAGAGTCCCAGGACGCTCGTCAGGATGTAGCCAACATGGTAAAGAAATTCCACATCCATGATCATGGCCTTGTAGCCTCGGATGAAGGTCCCACGATTGCCCACGAAGCTCACCACAAACACAATCTTGTTGGTCAGCTGGGGAACAACCAGAAATGGGAGAGAGTGGGGTTTGCTGCACTTCATGAATGCAGAACAGCCTCCTGTGTCATGGGCTGCTACGCTATTTTTCCAGCGCGTGGAGAACTTACATTGAGAGCTCCCAGTATGTTCAGAGTGAGTCCAATCCCCAAGTAATAAATCGATCGCAAGATCAGTGCCACGAGGAGCGGTCTGACACCGTAGCGCTTAGTGAACAAGGCCATGATGGAGAAGCAGATTAGAATCCAGAAGAGCAGCGAGATCAGGGGGGAATCCAGCACTCCTGGGAAGAGAAGACCCACAGCAATTAAACGGCATGAGATTAAATGCATGCTGCCAATCGGACACTGTGCTGCTGTCCAGACTGTCCAGAAAAACTAATGTGCTGATTATCAGAGGGAAGAAAGAGAGAAATTACGCTTGACTGCAAAGACTAGTATTGACTAAGATGGTTCTTACTGATAACATTTTTCTAACATCTTTTATCTGAGATCTCAAAAACACTGTAAATGATGGAGGCTTTGCCTGACAGCAGGTACATATTCTGTCATTGCTTCCCCCATTTTACAAACAGGGAAAGCGCAGCCCAGGGAGAAGAGACTTTTCCCTAAGAAGGAAGCAGTGGGAGGGCTGGCAACTGAAATCTTGACTCAATCCCTTCCTTTGACCAGCAGAAAGGACTGGGGGCTTTAGGAGTCAAAAGGAGACTGAGGGTAGGGGGGAGTACAGGTAAAAGGGGACCAGTTTTCCTGCATATGAAGGTCCCCTTTTTCTTCCACCTCGAGGAGCAGCAGATGCTGGGGCACTTACCCATGGAAGTGGCTTCAACATAGGGATAGAAGAAAGCAATGATAATGTTGATGAAGACAGCCAGGTTGAAGGAAATGCTTCCCCAGAGTGTCATTCTGCGGGAGAACCAGTACATCAGCGGCATGCCTGGAGGGAGAGGAGGCAGACACACAAATCTCAGCCAACCTTGTGCCAACTGGGGAAGGCTTTGTCCTCCCAGACATCTGAAGGGCTTGGCTCAGTACAGCTAGTGGGCCCGGAGGGACCCTTGCCTCCCACTTCCTTCAAAACGTTAATAAAAGCTCCTTCCTCATCTGCTGAAATAGGAGTGCAAGTTCAAAATGTTACTGCTCACATTTCTTGGCTTCTCGGCTCTTTGACCTGCTCTGGCACCTTGGAAGCGGATCGGCTCCGTTCTCCTCCTCACCCCCCTCCCCATCTCCCACCTCCTACAGCCCCGCTGCTCACGTCCTTCAAAACAACAGCGTCTTTGTGTTTTCAGCGCTGGTGCTTGGTCCCAGAGGAGACCCAGCCAGCAGTTTCCCATCCATACTGGAAAGTTGTTTCCTGCTGAATTCCTAAGATAGTTTTGACTGGATCTGCAAGTGTTTTCAGAGCTGCTACACTACTCCTTAGCTGCATCGCAGTATTTATAGTGTGACTCTTTATTGAGCTCCTGTTATTTTAAGCCAGGATTTCCATCCTGATGCAGCCCTGAAAGCACCTAAGCAGGTCTGCAGGGTGCAGAGAAACAAGTTTTATTTCCCATATGTAGCTGCTAGGTCCTGGCTTAGAAGGCAACTGAAAACAAATGAAGAGAGGGCTTTCCAGGGGAAAACACCTGCAGGTGTAATCCCAGGGAATGTGCTGTAAGATGCATTTCAGACTACTGAGGAACTGCAGTAACAGGCATGGAGGAAATACATCTCTGGGATCTCGATTAACCTCCGCTCCCTGCAAACTGCCGAGTGTGTTGTGCTCTACAGAGCAAGGGGCACAAGGAGCTCAGAGATGTGATTTCCAGGCTGCTGCCAGGGTTTGCAGCCCTTTCAAAGCAAGGCTGCCTCCCGGTTTCACAACACCGGCTATTCAAAGTGCCCGTGCTGGCAGGGGGGAGCCCAAAGGTCTGGTTTGCTCTTACTGCGCAGTTTCTTCTGCCATTCCATCTCGTTGTGGAGGAAGGACGACTGGTCGAAGAAATCACTGACTTTGCTGCCCTGCTCGTCCTGCTCCGTGGTGGTGAAGAGCCGATACTTGGTCTCCTTGGTGAGGAACTCACAGATGCCAGGCACGGGGAAGATTATCTGCTCCATGCTTCGGTCCAGGCGCACAATCTGCGGGAAGCAGGGCGAAGGGGAGGGTGCCGTCAGATCCTGCCCCTGCCACGCTTTGGTTTCCTCTTTCCTAGACCCAGCTATGCCTTCCCCTCCTCCCTCCCGCTCCACCGGGATCCAAATATCACCGGCCGCTCGTCTATAACGCTACAAATCGATCCAGCAAAGGCAGCCCTGGCTGTGCTGGAGGAAAGCTGAGAGCGCGTGAACCCTTGCTGGCCCATCTGCAAGGAGATCCATGCCGACAAGCAAGGATGGGGCTGCTGAATTGGCTGCATCCCTGCTGCTGCTGGGAGAAAAAGGAAGGGTCTGTGGGGGGCCAGCTCGTTCCCTCAGCTCCTCATGGGCTCTGCTTACACCTCCAGCTCTCTGCAGAGCAAAAGGCCCATCTGCTTCTTGCCGGCATAGGGATGGGAAGGCTCCTAGCACAAAATAACCAGGCACGAGGCAGTTGGAGCACACGTGGGATTCACTGACCACGTGCATACTGGCAACCCAACAGCTAACAGAGGTCTTGCCTCAATTTGGGATGTGTGTTTCTCATAATACGCCAGCGGGTCCTCCTCTTCTTCCTGGACCGGGGCCGTCGACTTCAGCATCTGCGTCAGCTGCTTGTTATTTAGGCTGAGCTGGGATGCGGGGAGAGGGAGAGAGGATGAGATTGGCCTCAGCCAGGGGAGTCAGGTCTAACTCTGCACTGACAACAGCGTTCCTCAAAATCTACCAAAGCTGATAAAGTTTCAGGGAAAAGCAAATGAATTAAAGCTTCCTAAAGGGGTACGAGCTCTCCCTGAGGTGACAGACATTCGATTCCCTGCAATAATTACATCCAAATGCTGCTAATCCACAAATTACAAATCAATGCCCATAAAACCCCAGGGAAATCATATTACTGCTGAATCTCGTTCGAGATCTAAGGTACGTAGGCAAGAAATGACAGCAAAGGACTCAGCCCTTCCTCTTCTGAAGGGAAGGGGAGAAAGAGGGTACCAGCAGGACCCCACCAGGGCCACCAGCCTGTGCCTGCGGCGAGCTGGATGTCACCCTACGGCTGAGCCCCACAAATACGGCTCTCCGCAGCTTGGTGCGCGTGTCTTTGGACTTGTCATTTTGGCTACAAGGGCACTGATAAGTCTTTCTTTCTCTAGTACCCCTAGGGAATACCAAAACCCATCAAATCTTAAACAACAAAACCCAGGGTGGCTCAGCAAGGGTGGGAGAGACTCTTTGCAGTCTCTGGTCAGGGTCAGGGTGGCTTGGAGGGGCTCTGCCTCTCCGTACCATGGACGAGATGCCCTCCTCCTCCTCCTCCTGGATTCGCTTCACTGGCTTCAGGAGCTGCTGCAGAGACTTGTTGTGTCGGGACAGCTGGAAGAGGGACAGCGATAGCCGGGTGAGCACAGGCTGGCGAGCAGCCACCGGTGCACAGGGGAGCGGGACATGGGGTGGACAGGGGAGCGGGACGGCCGGCAAGCCTCGGGGCTGGCTTTTCACAGGAGCCAAAAGCACAATTCCCAGCCACGCCTCCCCAAGGAGGCTGACCTGGCTGGTGGAAATGTAAATAAATATAGAGAAAAATGTGCAAATTGGCGAGTGGGAGCCCAGCATGGCATCGGGAGCCCAGCCTGGCAGGGACCCTGCTGTCAGCTCAGTACCTGCAGCGCCAGTATATAAATGTTGTGGCCGACTTCCCGGGGGGAAACCTCGGCGTTTTCACACTCCTCCTCCTGCAGATAGGCCTTCTTAATCACGTCGACCTGGAAGGCAGCAGAGGGACAGTGAACTTCTCCCCATCTCCTTGCCTCGTTTTCCTCCTCCGGCCATGAATGGCTCTGGGAAAACCATTAGGCAAGGATGCTTGCGCAGAAGGCGGTGACCAGCAGTATGGCAGACGAGATGGGATCGTTATTGGATTGCAAACCAGAAACTGCATCAGGACCCGCAGGCAGAAGAGGTCCAGCAGTGGGCCAGGGGGGAGGCTGGGGGCTCAGCGGGGCAAGGCTGGGGGTGTTTCACTATCAGCCCTTACCAGTTCCTGTGGGCGGAGGCTGATGAGGATCCGCTCGGCGTTTTCGCTGTCGTGTCTGCTCTCCATAAGGGCCAAGAGGAGCTTGGAGGCATTGTCCTGACAAGGAGAAGCCCTTGCTGAGGGGAACTGTGCCCTGCCGCTGCCCGGGGCTTCAGAGCAGGCAGAAACCCCCTGTACCCCGGTGAGCTGTAACTCCCCCGTGCTAGAGGCATCTGAGCCTCGTGCAGTGGAGATGCACCAGCCCTGTCCCACCAAACCCACTTGCTCCCACACTCAAGGGCCTGACACATGCACAGTCCCCGCTACAGCAACCACCTCACCCCACAGCACACCCCATGGCCATGCCAGCAAGCCCACGCAGTGATGCACACACGCGTGCCCACCATCCTAGCCCGAGGCTCTGCCTACCTTCAGCTGCAGGACCAGGTCCATCCGGTACTTGCAGAGGGGGCTGATGTCGTTAAGGATGAGGGCTGTGATGATGTCGATCCCATTGGACTCGTGGGTCACAATGCAGCTCTGGGGGAGCAATGCAATGTGTTATCCCATGGATGCTGCCAGTCCTCCCAGCTTCACCCTCCGACACAGCCTGGGTCCGAAACGGTGCCCTGCCTACAGCACTGACCCTGCCTGATTACCCCAGGAGCCCCAAACCCCCTGTTTCCCTGGAAAGGGCACCGTTTGCACCACTATATTATTTAACCCCCATTTGCATCACCACATTATCTAGCCAAGCAGTAGCTCATAACCCATGCAGCATCCCTGAGCACCCTGGCATCCCCTGCTACTCATGCCCTGCTCCTATTCACACCCTGAAACCAAAAGCTGGCCCTGTCCCTGCTGCTTTCCCACGTATCCCCCCCCAAATCCTTCCTTGGGCATCCCTGGTCAGCGGTGAAATGCCCCAGGCACGCCAGGAATGACCCAGACCTGCAGGGATACCCACAGACCTGGTTCTCGTGGCAGGGCCCTTGGCAGTACTCGGTCAGGGTCTCCAGGGTCTGGGTGATGAGGGCCACGTTGTACTCATTGATGTAAAGGCCCAGCAGCCCCAGCCCCCCCGTGGTGCTGCCACACATGATGTCGAGGAACTGCAGCGTCTCGCACACCAGGTTGTAGTTGGTCTTGTTGTTCTGGCACCGGAGGAAGTTCTGTCGAGCAAAGCCTGCAGTTACGGGGCTGAGCGGCATCGCTTTAATGGGGGGGGGTGGGGGGCAGTCCTGATCCCCCTCCCGACACCCCCTCCAGCTGCAGTTCGATGGAGAATTGGGCTGGGGCCACCCCTGTAACATACAGGTCTCCGAGAGCAGCACTCACAGTCGTGCTGTGAGTGGCTCCTTCCACAACACCCAAAGTTATCCATAGTGCATTTGCAGATGGGGAAACTGAGGCAGAGTGGCGGGTGCAATGGCTTTTTGGACCAAATTGGGGCAGAGCCCAGCCTTCCCACACCCCAGTCCCATGGCTTCTGTCCTGACCCCCAGCCCCTAGCAGCCCCTGTAACCAACCTGCAGGTCCCGGTTGTGGTTCTCACAGAGCAGTTGCAGGAATCGCAGGATAGGCTCCATGATCAGGACCGTCACCCCCATTTCATTGTTCTGGCCCTGCTCCCCGGTGTCATGGCCCTTCCGAAACCCTATGGCCATCGGGTATCGAGAAGGGGTGCCAGGCATCAGGAAGGTGTCTCCTCGTCCTAGAGGGCAATCCAACCTCGTTAGCATCGGGCTATCCAACGAGAGAGACATTGGCTCTACCACGGGGACATGGCCCCATACCTTTGGTGCCAGGGTCAGGCTCATCTTTGTCCTCACGAGGCTTGTTCCCGATGTCACTCATGTTCACAGACACCGTAGACTTGGTCTCCTGCTGTGCCTTCTTCATCCGGTCGTGCAAAACTTTGAAGAACTTCTCGGACTTCTTGTCGCTCGTCATGAGGTTGTAAAAGGATTTCTGGGAAGAGGGAGGACAGTCATTCAAGTCTCCATCATGGGGCCCAAACTGTCCCTGCCTGCCCCCCTGATTTGGCAGCCTCCAGCACTCAAGACCTTGTCTGAGAAAACCTGGTGAGCAGGTTTATTTCCATGCTGCAACCCTGGACATCACAGTACCCTTGGATTTACAGGGGTGGATTGTCCCCTGCCGCTGTGCTCTCCTTTACCCTAAAAGCAGGGTTAAGGACAGAGCAAGCAGTGATTGCAGCTCCAGGCCTGGAACCCTACTGGGTTTTGCATGTACAATTCATTTGTCTGCTTCCCTGTGATAAAGGATTCAAGATAACCCACGAGTTATCACCCAAGAGCTGCAGCGCTGAGCCATTTTAGCAATACCCGGCAGAGGGCATCAGCATTACTCCAGAAACAACCTGCAACCAACAACCTGCCCCTTTCGCAGCATCCAGTCCTCGAGCTCGATCCAGCCACAGAGCTGGAAAACTCAAAACCAGACAGATTTCTGCAGTTCCTCCTCTGGACGGCCAGCAAACACATGCAACCAAACGGTATTTTGGCAAAGCCTGCTGCCCAGGGGCCAACCCAGGACGGAGGACTGCCCTACACCCACGTCTTCCAACTGCTGGGAGGGTTACACCGCACACATCAAACCGTGGCTGCCCAATCCCCCTGGGACCGGCGCCCACCGCGCAGCCGGGGCTCAGCACCTGGATCTCGGTGTTGCCTCCATCCAGCAGCCGGATGGCAAGCAGGATGCTCTCCTGGAAGATCTTCTCGTTCTTGGTGTTCATGATAAGGTCAGCCACCAACTTGGTGGCCCCTTCTCGGTCCAGCCGGCACTGGACAGCAGCGATAGCGGACCAGTCCTGGTCTTGGCCTGCATGAGAGGACACGGACGGATGTGATGCTGTGGTAATGCAGGAGAACAAGCACGGCTAAATCACTGCCAGGGGCATCTCAGTCCCATCCCTTCATCTCCCCAAATCCTTTCCTCCCATGGAGGTGGGGGCATAGCAACCAGCTACAGACCTGATCCCATCATGGCTCGAGAGCCAGGAATTTGAGGTGTGTGTGAGCAGCACAGAGAGACAAGGGAAGGCGCAGGAGGGGGTCACTCACCTCCCCCAGCAGCATCCACGATTTCCCCTTTGGAGCTGGACTTCTTGTTCTGCAGGTAATTGTTCAGGAGCATTTTCCGCAGCAGGTTGCCCTGCCAAGACAAATAAACGTCATGAGTCTCCCAACGGCAGGGCCAGCGCTAGAGCAGAATGAGGCTGAGCACCCGTGGGCTGCAGCGGGGAGGGCACTGCCAGCCTGGGAAGCGGGGACTGCACAGACAAGGAGAGGGGCTGAGGACGTGCCATGGGACCATGGTGCTCACCCTCTCGCCGTACTTGTTCCTCTTCACCAGCATCTGCTGCAGTGTCCTCAGCACCTTGATGCACAGCTTCTCCTCTGTCTCCATGAGGTCCTTGGTGTGCTGCACAAGCCTGGCACAGCAAAGTCACCGTCACACAGCCGAGAGGGACAAAGGGGTCCCTGAGGGAACCGTCCCCACCATCCCTCCAGGCTGCAGGCACACACCGGGATGCACAAACCACAAAGGATGAAGGTCACCAGCCCTTCCCAGCACTCCCAGCAATCCCTGGGCAATTGCAAAGCATCCTTACTTGGACAGGAAACCTCCGCTCTCGCATCGCTGAAACGCCTCCGTCCCCTCCATGAAAAGCAGCTCTGGCCGGTGGAGGACATCCACCAGGACAGACAGCTCGGCCTCCACCAGTGGTTTCAAGCGATCCTCCAGGGCGTTGATGATGTCCTACAAGTCACAGCACACACTTTAGGGCCAATGCATGCCTAGGACACATGAGCACGGGAGAGGGACCCCTGCAATGCCAGCGCCTTCTTGCTATCATTCATTGATCCATGCCACCCCCGCCTCCCTGCCCCATACCTGCAGCTTCTCTATGATATTCTTGTAGTCCCACTGGTTGGGGGTGGTGGAGACGCGGGGGAAGGTCCGCGTGGCCGTCTTGTAGCTGGACGTGTTCCTCTGCACGGTACTGGTGGAGCTGCTGTTGAGCAGGGAGCTTACGTGGGCATCCAGGTCCATGGGCAGCGCGATGGAGCGGCTCTTGGCTGCAGGAGACGGAGCCAGGGTTGGGGACAGCCACAACCCAGCCCCCCCATCAGCTGGGTCCTACCACACTGCCTTGGGCCAGGCACCCCTTCACCAGCTCTCCATTTGCAGCAGAGAAGATTTGGGTTAAATACAAGAGTAAACTCCTCCAGGCTAGTGAGGGGTGGAGTATTTCCATCCATCCCTCCCCACTGCAGCACAACATTGCCCACAGCCCCCCCAGCCCAACGTAGGATGGAAAGAGGCACCACCTCCAGTTTTCGGTTGGGAAAGCCCAGCATAGAGACCTTGTAAGCACCCTGCCTCAAATTACAAAGGGAAATCCCCACCCAGTGCCTAACCACCGAGCAATCCTTTCCACACGGTGACTCAGTGCTAACCACCCTTGTCCTTAGTCAGGCAGCCACAAGCAGGCTGAGGGCAAAGTCCTGGCAAGGGAAAACCACCATAAATGCTGGCTTTATTTCCAGGCCCTTCACCAGCAGGGACACACCGGGGATCTCCCAACCAAGCCCAGGCTTCTGTTATCCCCATGGCACCCTGGTCACGCCTGGAGATGTAGCTCAAAAAAAGCACATCCCAGAGCCAAACCTTCCCATTCCCAACTGGCAGCCTCTCACCGGGGCGCCCTGCCAAGACCCGCAGTAGGGACGATGGCTCTTGCTCGCTGCCGGAGCAGAGGCAGCCAAGGGTGGCTGCATCTGTCTGGTCGGTGGGGAACAGAGCATCACTCTGGTGTGGCTCCTTACCAACCATGGCCAGCGTGCGGATGCAAGCTTCCACCGAGCTCTTGTGCTGCTGCTGCAGCCAGGGGCACTCCAGCAGCCTCATGGTGGACTGGAGAAGCTGCACCACAATGGTCTGGTGGGTCTGAAGAAGAGAGCAGACAGGTATGTATCAGTGCAAGGTGTGTCCAGACCTTGTTTCGGGGGGCTCGATGAGCTGCTTTCCTCCCCCAGCCATGCCTGTCCATGCAGCGCCTTATTACCTGCAGCGAGGTGCTGTTCTCCGAGAAGGGGGAGCTGAAAAACGCATTGATGGTGTCCAGCACCACCGTCAGCACATACTTCTCCAGCGTAGGGTCTGGCAGGCGTTTCTCTCGCTTCTTGCACATCTGTGAGGAGAAGAGAGGATGCCGATGGCACCAGGGCGAGGTGAGCACACGTCCTGGCTGGATGCTGCTGGCATACAGTGCTGCTGGGACCTCGCTGAGCTGAAGGATGTGGCCGGTGACACAGCTCCTGGGTCTATGCCAGAGAGCCCTGACAGCTCCCCAGCCCCTAGTTTGGCAGCTACCCAAGGCCCCATGGTGCCCATGCCCCACATCTGGCCCCCCAGGCTTCAAGGAAGCCTCGGTGACACCAACCTGTCCCCATCCAATACAGCAGCCATTGCTGCTGTGTCCCTCCCACCCAACCCTCCCCACGCACCCGGGCCATGTCCAGGGTGAAGTTCTCGAAGAGAGTCCAGATGTGGTTGCTGGTGTAGATCTCCTTCATCTCCACCTCCGTGTCCACATAGCAGTGGTTGACGAAGTTCACGTAGGCCATCTTCACCTGCCGGGGAGGGAGGGAGGCGGGGCACAGGCACCATCAGGAGAAAACAATCAGTGCAAAGCCACTGGCACCCTCCTTGCTGGGCACCCCGTACCTCCGTGATGCAATCTTCATGTGTCACCACCCGCACCACGTCCTCCAACGGCAGCAGGGACGTGCACTTGATCTCTGTATAGACGTTCTTGCCCTCGGCGCAGGCAGCCAGCAGGTCCACCAGTGAGATGTGGTACATCAGCGGGCTGTTCTCCTCCACCCCATCCCTGGCCGCTGTCATCATCTCCAGAAGGGTGGCCAGTGAAGTCTTGTCATTGTAGAAAACCACCACATCGTCTCCAGCGTTGGTGAGCTGCAGGGAAGGGTCAGTGGTCACCGCTCCAGAGAAGGAGGGTCAGAAACCTCGCAAGGCAGAAAATGGTGTCTTCTGCAGCAGCGTGTTGAGAGGCAGCAGCCGGTGGAGGGTGAAAGGGACGTATATTTACAGAGAAAACCAGGCATTTGCAGCACAATCAAAAATCACAGCCTGTGGGACTCCAAAATGGTTATTGCCTCTTGGACCTTGCATTAAGCTCCTGGAGATATTTCCTACTCCAGGGAGAAGCCAGCATGGTCAAGAAGGCTCTTCCTCAAGGAAGAGGCCAACCGTGCACCTCCCAGGAGCCATGCCCTGCTACACCCCACACTCACGCCCCACAGGCTGGGGGGAGAGGTTCTCACCTCGGTCATGATCATGTCCTGGCACTTCTTGACGTACTTGCCCTCGGCCTTGATGATGGTGTGCAGGAAGTCGAGGTACTGCACGTGGCGGCCGTGGGTGGCCACGCAGTGGATGAAATGCTGTGGCACCGTCTCGTTGATCTCTGAGCAGAGCTGGTAGTTGTTGAGGAAGATGTGCTGCATTGTCTCAGCCTCCAGGAGCTGAGGGACCAGGGGAGCAGAGTGAGGCCGGGGAGCTGCGAGAACAGCCTCCCCTCCTGCCCTGACCCTTCCTCTCCCGGGGTCTCCTCCTGGCTTTTGTATCTCTTGCTCTCAGGCCCAGGAGTGGTACTGAAGTCTCTCCCTGTGCTGTTGCCTGCAACCACCCTTCGGTCCCCTCTCCTTACCCCCGGGGTCAGGAACAGGTTGAGGTGTTTGTGCAGCAGGGCCTGGTTTTCCTGATTGCCAGCACAAAACTTCTGCAGGAACTGGTGGGTGAATTTCAGGATCTCCATCATCTTGGCATCACCCTGAGGAAGGGCAGAGAAGAGAAATACCCAGAGTTGGCGAGAGATGGAGAGCAGCAGCAGGCTGCTGCCCCTCCTGCCCTGCCCAGCTGCACGACCCAGCCATGCAGGGGGGTCCCTGCATCCCCCACCCCTTGCCCTGGGCACTTTAGGACCAGCCAGCTTCTGCCCACCCACCTTCTCATAAGGGATCTGCAGCAGATCCAGCATCACTTTGTGGGCATCCATGTTCTTCAGAAGGCGCTGCTGCTTCTTGCGCACTTGCTCTCCGACCCCGCACATCTTATTCAGCCGCTCCAGGATCTGGGGAGAGAAGGACGATGGCAGAGGGGAATTGAGCCTGGGAGCCCATCAGGATGGCCACCAGCACTGGGGGCTTGCTTGCAATCCAGATGGGCCCTCCATAAACCCAGGTGCTCCCTGCATTGCTCGCAAATCTTGGCACCCTCCTCAGAAATCCTCTTTGCAGTGTCATGCAGAGAGCCCTTGTACCCATCATCAACCCTCTCCCCTCCAGTCCCCCCAGGGCAAGGCTCACTCGTGAGCCCTGGGGATGTAACAGGGCTTCCTCCTTGCGCTGGGCTGGCAGGAACAAGCCCTGGCTTGGACTCGTTTCTACTGAACCACAGGAGAGCTTGGAAATCCTCCCCCCATGATTTCACCCTTCCCCTTCTTGCTGGTGCACCCGTGCCAGCCCAGGCCAGGCAGACATCGCTGGCCATGCCTCCAGGAACAGCCCTGGGGACAGGATTCGGTCTCACTTACCCCCTTGACTATCTGATAGTTCTCGCTGCTCTTCTCTCCCGGAGCAATGACCTCTTCGTCGGCAGCATGCTGCAAGGGGACACAAACAGCACCAGGGTCCCACTGCACCTCTCCAAAGGCTGGGGCATAACTACACCCCGCAGGACCCTCCCTGACCCTCCTCTTCCAGGGAGAGGGGTGCACGGCCCATCGAGAGGTGTTAGGTGTTGGATTGAAGCGAGCTGCACCTCTGCCTCCCACCCCTCTCCCACCCTGGTTCCCAGGGTCTTGCTCAGGGCTCTCACCTCTTTCTTCTCCTTCTTGTTCCCCTCCACCGTGCTGTCCCCTTTGCTGCTGCCCTTCTTGTCCACCCAGAGCTCCGATTTCTCCACCATTGTACGGAGTTTGTCCAGCTCTGACTTGATCACCTTGTAGTTCTCGACATCCTGGGCTGAGATCAGGAGCTGAACCTGCAGCGACATTCCCAGGGGTTTCCAGTTTGGGGCATGAACCCCATTCCCCTCCTCTTCTAGACCTCCATCCCATGGAAAGGGGCCAGGACCCATCCCATGTCCTGCACCTGCAGCCAAGTGTGGGCTTAGAGGTGCTCCAGAGCAGCGTCCCACCAGGGTTACCTGTTTGAAGGTGTGCAAGACCTCCTGCCTCTGGCTGAAGTGCTTGAAGAGGAGCTGCAGGGAGCCGGAGATGAGTGGTGGGTAGTCATGCATCGTCAGGTGGATCAGGACCCGCAGAAACATCCTCCCTCCCTCGTCATCCACCTCTAACATGCTGCTCGTCTTCCTGAAGCCAGGATGAAAGCGCTTGGTGTTAGCAGCCACATGGGAGCTTGCGTGCACTCAGTCACCCCTCGGGGCCGATTGGGACAGCTGCGTTAGCCTTTAGAGCCTCATCTTCCTCATCACCTGCAGCTTTCAGCCTTGGCAGTATGGACAGGAGAGGAAGAGCCCTATGGCCAGGCTAACTATGCACCGGAGGAGGCAGGGACTCACCCCACACCGAACATGGCTTCTGCGTGCTCGCCGATCCGGTCCAGGTTCATGGCTGCAGCTGAAGGGAGAGGAAAGGGAGATGAAAGGGGCAGCCAATGTGATCCCTGTGCATTGGCAGAAACCCGCAGGAACCAGCCCAGCTCCCTGGTCCCTGCTCCGGGCATCCACAACAGACACAGGACACCTCATCCCATCTGCACAAACTCCAATCCCCTCCATGCTCCCTGCCAGCAGCAGTGGCGGGTGGAGAGCTGCTGGAGCTGTCACCTCCATCACCCATGTGTCCCCAGCCTGTGGGGTTTGCTGAGTTGAAGCTGTACCAGGAGCAAAGTGGAAGAGTTACTTGTGGAGTCAAAGGCTGGAGCCGTCCCGTCAGCCGCACTGTCCTGCATGGGGTAGACTTCCACAAACTCCTTCTTGAAGATGGAAAGCAGGTAAGAAATCCTGTAGTCCAGCCGCACATTCAGGATGAACTGGCAGCAGTGAAGAAGAAGAAAGCAAAAGTGAGTGCCCTCTTCATGCCAGCTGTCTCTTTGCATCAGAAACCCATGTCTTCCCCTCACCACCCCACCCCACGGGTCCCACCTGCAGCTCCACAGTGCTTCTCCCTCCCCACCAGCTCCAACCTGCAAGATCTCCAGGATCTTCAGCTTGGTCTCCATCACCACAATGTTCTCATTCTCAATGCTCCTCCCTCTGTCCACTTGCTCCGGGGCAGAGCCGGCACTGAGGCTTGGAGGGCTGAAGATGGACTGTTTCCTGCTCAGCACCATGGTGGACATCATCTGCCCAACGCCCTGGATCGACCTCCGCACATTCTTCCCTACAGAGGTGACCACAGTGGGCAGAGTTAATGCAGATGGAAAGGGAGGTGGCAGAGGACCAACGGAAGGATTCACTTAGACTGCAAAACACTGTAGATATTAATCAGAGAACGAGTAGGAGGGACTGGCCATTTCTCTGGCATGGCCAAGGGCTCAACATCTCCTGTCTCCCAGTGCAGACCCAGCCAAAGGTTCCATGTCAGCAAACCAGTGGCTTGTTTTCTTGCAGCTAAAACTGGAAAGCACTGGGCAGACCACGGAAAACACCCTCCCACAGGACCATGCCTGGTCACAGAGCAGGGACTCACCCGTCACCTCGTCGTTGTAGACTGCCTGCATCATCAACTGGGGGTTTTGGACACAGTCGATGATGCCCAGCAGTGTCCGTGTCAGGCGCAGCAGCTCACTGAAGCTGTAGAAGCCGAAGTAGATGAGGTTGTGGGCAAGGCTGACGACCTGGGGAAGACAATGCAACTCCAGACTTCACCATGCTCGGGGCTGAGCAGGATAAACAGACATGGGGGAGAGGGATGCCAGCGTGGCCGCTCTCGTTGCGGAGGCAGCTGCAGCCAAACTGTGCTGCATCCTGCAACATGCAGGTCTCGCACCTCAAAGGTGAGCTTGTTCTTCTCCTCATTGGCGAAGGGCACCGCCTCGCTCACCACGTTGTTGAGGTAGTCCTCCACGAACTCCATGGTGCTCGCAAACTTGTTCTTCTTGTCATCGCGTGAGACGTTGAGGTTGGAGTCGTAGCTGCGAGGGGAGATGGTGGGGGTGAGCTGAATGGCAGCGAGTCTCCTCGCACGCAGCCTGGAAGGAGCACTGTCCAGGCAGCTGCTGAGCCATCATGGCCAGAAGTGATGCTCATGACTGTGACAGAGCCCGCTTCCTTCTGAAGGCTAAGACCTGCCAAGTTCACTCCACAAATGCCCCCCCTCCCAGTCCCTGCTAAAGCCAAGCCAGTCCCTACACAGGATGGCATCTGCCATCCCACCTCCTGCCCTGTCCCTCAAAGCCGCTGCAAGCCCCAACGTGTCTCACTCTTTGATCGTGATGGCCGTGGGGATCTCGGTCCAGAGCCGTGCAAACTTCACGGGCATCACCAGCTCCTGGGGGTCCCTGTCCACGTGCACATGTAACATGAGGTGGCAGAAGGATGCTCGGAGATCGAAGGGCAGCATCTCGTCTGCCATGCAGAGGAAGATCAGGTCCACACCCAGCTGCTGGGAGATCTCCTTGATGGCCAAGTACTGGCGATCCAGGCACATGCGGGCAAAGAGCTTCAGCTGGTACCTGCCCAGGGATGAGGGGGAGAGGGAGTGAGGCCATGCAACCCTTACACCCTCTCCTGGAGAGAAGATGCCACGAGATCATCACCTGTAGTAGCTGAGGACGTTCTCGTCATGGGCATTGCCAGCCCGGGCCTCCTGCGCCAGCTGCCGGATGCTTTTCTCATGGTGGTCATTGTTCTTGTCCGTCCAGGTGAGCCAGACCTCCTCCTCCGAGTACTCGATGCTCAGGTACTCATGGGTCTGGGACATCTCCTTCACTGGCCTCAGCCTAGGGCAGAAAAGGGGTAAAACTGGAGATGCTCCCATGGACAGGGAGCGGCTGCACCTCAAGGGGTGATGGGGCTTTTACCAGGGCACCACGGGAGCTGGTGGAAGGCAGGGCCAGGCACCAAACCCTGATCATGGAAAACCTCTCCCCTTGGCTACTCACTCGGTTTTGATGAGGATGTCGCTGTTCTTTGGGTCCAGCACGCACTTGCAGATCAGCTCCTGGGTGACGGGGATGGCAATGTGGTTGGACACGCACAGGTCCGAGAGGTAGTCCAAAAACCTACAGAGCAGAGATGGCTCGCTGTGAAAGGGGGGTCCCCGGGGACTCTTTTCCACCTCTGATCGAGGCACATCCCACCCATCACACAGCACAAAGCCCTTTGGGACGGGGCCTTTTCGGACACGCACCGTGGCTCGCGGTTCTTGCGCACCAGGCTGACGAAGGTCTCCACCTCCGTTTTTGTGATGTGCTTCTCCAGCAGCTTGCGGTTGTTGTGCAGCAGGGCTGTGATGGTGTCCTCGGCAAGGATGTCATAGCCGATCTGAGACTGCATCATGCCGAACTGCTTGGCAATGTGCTCCTGGAGCGGGCAGAGAGGCGGTGAGCACATGGGCCTCGGTGTTGGAATCTGGCAATATCCCCCTGCTCCACCGAGACCTTGGCAGCCTCCCAGGGCTTTGCACCATGTGGAGAGATGGGGGCTCCCCCTGTCACCCCCCATGCACCTGGTTCTTGCGATAGTCCTCCTGGGAGTGCCGGAGCACGCGGTAGCACAGCCGAAACATGTACTGGTAGGGAGCGTTTTTCTGGTCCGACAGCTCTTCCAGCCGCACCAGAGGCCCTTCCCCGCCCTTGTCCTTGAAGGGGGCTTTCAGGATCCCAAAGATCTGCCCAAAAGCAGAGATGATAAGTGCTGTGTCCCCCTCCACACCATCACCCCCATGCATGGCTGGACACCAGCCGTGCTTGCCAGGAGGGCTTGGTGCACCACTGGGGCATGAGCTGGAGACCAGCTACACCTCCTCCATGGGGTTTTCCAGATCCCTGGCCTTCAGCGTGGCCCTGGGCAGAGCAGGACATTTTTGCAGGACCTCAGCCTTGCTCAGATGCAGGGCCCCAGGGCCACTCACCTGCTTCAAGATGTTCTGCTCCCGCATCAGCTTCTGCCGCTCCCGGTTGGGCTTGGTCACCACGATGTCCAGCACGTTCTGGCCATTGTTGGGGACGTCGCTGACGAAAAACACCAAGTCCTCCAGCAGCTGGATCACGAACCTGCAAAGGGGCATGGTGCAAGTGGGCTGGGGGGGCTGCTCACCCACCCCACACAGCCCACCCAGACTCGGGTCCCTGCAACGATGCGGGTGCATTTTGGAGGACCAAATTGCCCACGTTTAGGGCTCAAAAGACTGCCAGGGAAGCTGCTGGCCGATCCTCCCCTCCCTGCTAGAGGTTAATGGCTGCCCTGAAGCAAGAGGTTTTACAGCCCCTACGGTTCCTAAGGAAACTATATGTGCCAGGGTAAGTGCCAGGAGCCTTCGCTCGTGATTCATGCCAGGCATTTTGCATGTAACGCCTCTGCCCCCTTTGTCACCTTTGCGGGACCCGCGCGGGGCGGGCTGGCAGGGCGGAAGCGGCTCGCTCTGTCCCACGGGGGATCTGTGTTTGCTCAGGAAGCACCAAGAACCCACCCACCTAAAAATAATACCGTGACTAACCCGGCTGCCCCTATCGTGGGGCCATCTCTCAGCCCCTCGGATATTTTTCTAGCGGCAAAGGAGGGGCCAGAGCGGGGCTGCGGCGTTATCTGGTTTCCTTGCCAGACTCCTGGGAGAAGCAGGCGTGGATTTGGGTTGTGGGCAGGAAAGCAAGACAGCGCTGGCACCAAGACCCAGGCAGGGGCCCCATCCTGCAGCAATGCTGGAGAGCCCTTGGAGGAGACGAGCACGGCCCCATCTCCCAGGGGAAAGGACTTTTTACCTCCGGTCATTCTGGCTGAGAAAACCTTCATTCATCTTCTCCACCACGTTGGCCAGCATCGAGCTGGCATCGTTAGCAAAGTCCAGGTCCCGAATCTCAGACACGGGCACGGAGACGATGGCAAAAGCTTCTTTGTCTTCTTTGGTGGGGCACGTGCCCAGCTGGGAAGCAACGGGGAAGCAGCATCACACAGACAGGGCAATGCCGAGCATGTCCCCACCATCCACCACCCACCCCGGGTGAAGTCAGTGACACAGTTTGTCCCCATCAGAGGGACTGGGGTGGGCTCTAGGTTACTGGGATGGGCTCTAGGCTGGTGTCCAGCCACCTGCTTGGATCATCAGGGTATTTCAGTCCCTGGGTAAAGCCTGGGTGCTGGGTGGAAAGGAGCATGCTAAGAGCTATTGGGGCACAGGGGATAAATCCACACATGGGAGGAGGGAGCGGGGCCGTACCATGAGGCGAATGGGCCTCTCCTCATCAATGTCAATGGGCACGTTGGTGCTCTGGATCCAGGTGTTGGTGCAGAGGTGGCGCAGCCTCACATAGGAGTTCCTGCAAATGGCACGGTGTCCTGGTGAGCGATCCCCACGTGGACACACCAGCACCCACCGCTTCCCCCAACAGCCGGCAAAGTCCCCCCAAGATCAGACTTGCCAAAATCTCACACCACGCAATTAAGCCTCCCTTCTTTATTTCAATCCCTCCATGGCAACACGTGCTTACGTACCGCGGGACGAAGGAGTCCGTCTTCTGCAGCGTGGTAGGGTCCAGCTCGAAGAGGGAGGCGATGTCATTGCCGTGGGGCACAGCCACCAGCCGGTATTTGATCTTCTCCCCCGTGTTCCTGCGGCTGGCGCGGCCGCTGCCCCCCTGCACCGGGGAAAGCGGCTTTGAGCCCGGCGCGGGGCGGCCGCCCCACCGAGCCCAGCCTCCCTGCGCACACGGCATCGGAGGAGACATGCAGCGGCCACGCTCAGAGCAGAAGCTTTTGCTCAGATGCCGGGCTGAGCCTCGCAGCGCGGAGACGCACGAGGGGCTGCAAGAGCACAAGCGCAGCGTGATGCACCTGAGCTACGAGGCCACCCCTTCTCCAAATCTCACCAACAGCAAAGAGAAAAAACCCTTGAAAGTCCAAATCTCTCTTCTACTAGCACTTCCCCGTGGCCTGGGGATCCAACATGCACTGGGACCCCTCCAACAGATTTCGGCAGGGTCCCCTCGCAAGCGGGACACAGGGATGCTACTCTACAGTGCGGGGCGCGGGGATGCTCTGCTGGGCAGCGGGACAGCCTCCGGCCACAGCCTCGGCACCAAGCAGGACCCGGCGGCATGGCACAGGCACTGTCCCCGCAGCGGGCTCTGTTTCGGGGCATGTCCCTGCTTTCAGGCAAAGTCTAAGAGACGGCGTGATTTCAGGCAGCAGCAGCAGCAGCATTTCTGCTAGCAAGGCTGCACACAGCTCACCGTGGGCGCTGCTTTGGGCTCAGCCACGTCTCCTTTATAACTTGGGTTTTCCTGAAAAGTTAAAGAGGGAGATGAAAGACAGCTATCAGTCCTCCCGCTCGGTCCCTCCAAAACCCTGAGCATGGGGTGTTATCTCTATTCCTGCCTTCCTCGATCACATCGCAGAGAGAGGAAACCTGCCCAGATGGGGCTGGAGGACCCGTACCCAGTGCACAGCTCTCTGTCCCCAAGGAGCGGGACGGGGTGAGCCCTGGCGAGCAGACCCGGGGCTCTGCGTTGCAGCAAGACGAGCTCTTGCTGTAAATCCCTCGAGGCCCCAGGCTGAGGTCTCAGTGAGCAACACAAGCCAGGCGGCACCAGCCTGGGTCGGGGATCATTCTGTGATCTTCTTTCCTCTGCAGATGATGTCACCTGAGTGTCTCTTGGTTTAAAGCAGCCATTTCAGAGCCCCAGTATTTGCTATTTTCCATCCTGCCAGTGGTGGAAGGGGCCCTGGGGGCTGCCTTTGGTTGTCTTCTCCAGCTAGGGAGCACCTTTGGCGCATGGTGCACCAAGATCCCCCCTGGTACATCCCTGCTCCCCTGGCAGCAGGGTGTAACACTGTCTTTCCCTTGGTCCTGGCAGCTCATTTGTGTCATATAAACCACATTATCTAAGTGCAGAAACCTCTTTGTGCCTCTATCAGGAGGCCTTGAGCTGGCCTTAAATGAGAGGAAAAAAATTTGGCAAATGATGTTTCCAGGCCCAGATTTTGCCCGCACCCTCCCCAGGCAATGAATGCTGCTGCCCTGAATGCTGCTGTGGACCAGAGGATGAGGATGGGCAAAACTTGATCAGGAAGGGTTAAACGCAGCAGGATGAATTATCTCCCGCTTCCATCTTACCAGGAGGTTGTGCCAGTACAGTCGCTTGGGCTTGGCCCGGAGCGAGCAAATAGACGAAAACCCCGGCCACCCCCTCCTGCCCCCCGGGCCAGAAGAGGAGGGAACCAGCAACAACAATTTTTGTCAAGTGAACCCCTGCACCATGGGGTGGGGGATTTCAGGGGGGGAAGCCTAGCCCTGCCAAGGGGCAAATGACGATGATGCTCACAGCCCTGGTGCCAATGCCTCCTGCAAGCAAGGAGAAGCCGCGGAGGCCCAGGGCAGGATGGCTCCGAAAGCAAACTGGAGCGGGGCCAGAGGCAATCCTGGGCATCGCCGCTCTGTCTAAGGGCAGGTGGGCACTGCCTTTGCAAGGGACGGTACCAGCCTCTCGAGGGCAGGGCAGGTCTCTGCGTCCCTCTGCTTGTCCCCTTACCTCCGCTGCCAGGTAGTTGCCTGTGGCAAGGTGTTTGAAGCGGTACAAGCCGTTCCAGTGCCCGGCTCCCCCTCGGCACGGGTCGTGGTGGACCACCTGGGAGAAGCAGAGGATCAGTGATGCACGGGGCTGCGGGGAACCAGGATGCCATTCCTGCCTCCGAGCCTCTGCTGACCCCGGGCAAACAGGCTGGTGATCAGAGCCCTGTCGTATCTCAAAGGCGGCCGCGAGCAAATATACTCGGGGTGCAGAGCTCAGGCAGACGCTGGTGCCCATCCACCGGCAGCCACGGCTCCCAGTGCTCTCATGGAGCTTGAGCCTTGTGCTGGTTTTCACCAGGGCAGTCAGGCTACCAGAGGTCAAAATGTATAGAAATAACCACTGCTTCTAGCACCCCCACCCCAGTGAAAGGGCAGCAACCCACGGAGGTACCCCGAAAGCCCATGGACACGCACTCCATCCCCTCCCCACTCACCTCCACCTCCCACAGGGCGTTGGAGCTGGTGGCCGAGGTGGCCGACTGCCTCAGCGTGGTGCGGAGGAAGACGTGCAGCTTGCCTTTGTACTCGTCGCAGGTGAGAAACTTCTCCTGCTCGGCGTGGAAGAGCCTCACCACATCCCCCTGGCACCGGGACACAGTGGTGAGACCCAGGGATGTGGCTCTCCTACGAACCAACATAGCTCCTCCTGTGACCCCCCACCCTGCAAGGGGATGGGATCCCCCCTGTACGTGGTCCAGAGCAGAGCACAGCTCCCAGCCGCGGCATGGCACGACCACGGGAGCCCAGGCATCACAGGGCACCATCAGCTTTTCCAGTCTTACCTACCTGAGCTGTGCTAAAGCCTGCCTCTAGCAGCACAAATGCTCCTCTAAACCCAGGGAAGGGCACCTTGCATGGGCACGGGGCACCCTGCCCTCCACAATGCCATCACTCTGTTTACTCATGCAAGTCACTTCTCTCTGCTTCCCCTTCCCGGGCTGTAAAATGGGTACAAACCCACCACTTTACACCGCTCACCAATGTGTTTAAGGCATTAACGCCCTGAGGAGGAGGATGCAGTGGATGCGGGAAGCCGGGGATAAGCGTGGCGCCTGGGGACGAGGGTCTGTAAGATCATAACAATCAATATCCATCCAGCTGCATCCTGGAGGACCTCAGCCCCGAACAATAGCTCCGCAGGGAAAGTTCCTTTCCCAGGCAACAGCCAGCCCTGCTGCACAGCTAAACAGCTGAAATTTGTCCTCACAGCTAGAAGCCACTGCTGGCACTATGTGTGCCTCGTATTGTCCTCGAGAGCCAATTTAATACAATAAGGTGGAGGGTGATTTCATGCCCCCCCGGGTACCTGCTGCCAGGAGATACTAAAATATCCAACTCTAGCTCGCTGTTAAGTTCTCCAGGTGATGAACTCTCCTAGAAATTAAGGTCCTCAAGGCAGGATCTCTTTCTTCTGCCCTTGTCACACAGCCAAATGGCTGATCACACGTCCTGCTCCTGCAGGGGACTGGGGCCAGGTCCCCGGAGCCCACCGTGTCCCAGGGCAGCTGGCGGCAGCCGAACCTCCTTCCTTACCCCTTTCAGCACTTCCTCCATGTGGTCGCGGAACTGCATGAAAAGGTTGATTTTCCAGCTGGTGTTACAATTGACTGAGTTCACCTAAGGAGCAAGAGAGCACAGTCATGATCCCCGGGACAAAGGAAAAAAGGAGAAAAAGGAAAAAAAAACCAGGCAAGCCGTAAAAGCCAGACGCTGCACAGGCAGCCCAGCCTCCCCGTACCTCCTTGCAGCCAGCATTGTCAGCAAGCTCATAGTTGCTGGCGTGCAGCGGCTGCCCAGCGTTGACGGGGTTCAGGATGACTTTGTCTCCCACGACTACCTGGGGAGCAAAATGGGAAAGGAGGGAGCGAGGATGAGACCGGGCGCTGGCAGGGAGGCGAGCCCTGGCAGGCGGCACGCACGGTGCTTTCTGCACAGCTTCATTTAGGGTCTTTTTGGCCCCACGCTCACGTTATCTCCATTGCTCCTCAGCTTCCAGAAGGGCTGGATGAAAAGCCAGGATCCCTCGTTGCCGGTGGCATCCAGCGTCACCCGCATGGCATTTTTCTCGAGCAGGGCTGGCAGCCGCTTGTTCACCGTCAGGTACTTGTTGCTCTTCATGTGGAGGAGCTGGAAGGGCGAACACCAGGGTGAGCTGCGGTAGTACAGCCCCGCAAGGTCCCCAGGGCTGGTTGTACCCAGGAGTGATCCCATGAGCCCCTTCCCAGCAGCTGCCTGACTCAGGTGTGCTGGATCTGTGCATCTCCCCCCAAAACCCATCGGCTGAGCGCAGAGGAGGGGAGAGCGAGCGCCCGTACCTGTATGACGCTGCCGTATTTCACCACGTCGCCATGCACTTTCTTGTTCTCCGTTTCATTCTGCTTCTGCTCCATCTGGGCTGCATGCTAAACACCAAAAGGAGAAGAGCTGAGTGTAATAGCACCTTCCCCACCCCACCCCGGCGCAAGCCCCAGAGGGGCCACCCACACCCTCAGCTATGGGGAGGACAGGACAGGCTGGGAGGCAGCATCAGCATCCCTCTGTCCCCCAGACAACACAGGTCACAGCTACAATATGGTCCTCAGCATCTGAGAGCTCAGCCCGGGACCCTGGTGTGGCCCTGAGCAGCCATATGAAGTCCATGCAAACTTTAAACCGAGGACTTAAAAATTAGGGCAGGGACAAAATGGCACTGAAATTCTCCAAAAACCCCAGCAGGTCTTACAGGGCAGCACCAAAAGGGGACTCTGTGCACAAGCCAGGGACTGAGGCAATGCACCCATCTCAGCAGGGCCATGGGGACCAGGGGCTCCCAGCAGCACCGAGACCGAAAAGCAAAAGGCACCATGCCGGCGGTGCCGTGCCTGGAGGCAGCTGCAGGTCCAGACCCGCTGCAGTGGATGCGGCAGGATGGGTCCCCGCCAGCCAAGATGCCCCAAGAGTGGATTGCTCAGCACCGCTTGCAGCCCCTATCTCCAAAACCACAGACATTTTCCGTGCAGTGGCTCTGGCAGTTGGAGGAGTGACGTCGACGTACGTGGAGCAAGGCAGGAACTTGCTCCCACAGCGGATCTGTCTGGCAATGGTGAGGGTGCGCCAACGGCTCCAGCGCCAGCCTGGGCACAGCCCAGGCAGCACCAACCCAGTGCTCCCCTGCAGCCAGGATGGGAAACGGCGGTGACGGATGGAGCTGGGAGAGCGTCTACCATTTCCCATCCTGCTTTCGCCCCCTTTCACTTGAGAGCAGAAGGAATTGGGAAACACAGCTGGAATCGTGGCTCCGCACCCTGCGGGAGGATGGGGGCAGGCGGACCGTGAGTGCCCGAGCAGGCGATGCCAGGGCTTCGAACGCGCCTGGCACGCATCGTGGCAGTACAAACCCTTTGCTCTTTTGAATGTTGCCACCACTTTAGTTAACTCTCCGTCCCCAGGCAGCTCTGGGTGCCACCCGGGGGATGTGAGCCCCATGGTGGTGGCTGCTGCCATCAAGAAAACAAACCTGCTGCCAAGAAATCCCGCACTGATGCGGAGCTGGGAGTTTAACAACAACCCCCTGGAGCAACATGGCTCTGGCGAGAGATCCGGCAGCGCGGCGTGTCCTAGATCTGCGTCCAGATCTGAGCACCTCCCTTGCCGAAAGCCAGTGGGGCTGGGAGTGGGAACTGTCTGCCCCGAGCACGCAAGCCCATGGGGGCTGATGTTCCCAGCGTGTCCCTTGGATGGGATGGGGTCTGTCCCCAAGCCACGGCAGGATAGGGTGTCAGGGATGCACACAGGGGTGGGCAGCCCGGGAGAGTGCAGGGAGGATGGGGAGACATCAGCAGAGCGGGAGGAAAGCCTCGATGGCATGTCTGCACTGCATCTGGCTGCACCTACAACTAGTCAGCCGAGAAAACACCGAGCCTTAAACCAACTTAAAAACAACAGCACAAGAGCACAAACTCAGAAAGGCAACCATGGGCATCGCAGACGGCTGGGCAGGGATTCTCCGCTGGAGACCTGGGCTGCTTCTGCTTCAGGAAATTATCTCCGTGGGTTGGAAGATGTTTTCAGCCTGTGGGAGATGCTGATAAATCGCAGCCTGGAGTTCAGCGTCCTGCCAGGATGTCCAGGGGCTTCACGGCAGCACAGGCAATGTTTTGCAGAGAGCTCCCTCCCTGCCCGGGCTCCCCCAGCACTCGGCTCCGGATACATGGGATCATTTGCCAGAGGGGCAACACCAGGAGCAGCGGAAAGGAGCAAGAAAATGCCAGAATCTCTTTAGGACAAATCTTAACCAAGGTGCAATCAATCAGGCTCAGAAATGAGCCTCTCTGTCCAGCTGTGGCCAGTACAGCTGTCAACATTACAAGTTAGTCTAACTGGAGCAGGAAAATAGTGTTTCCATACACCAGTGACCACGTACGGCTGGACATGGCAGGAGGCACCGACCCTGTCCTGGCATCTCCGAACCAAGCCAGGACGCCCTGTCTGGACGCTGCATCAGACCTCGCTCCCCAAAGGCAAAACTGGGGGAGCTGTGGGGCTGGGGCTGGGCTTGAAGCCTGACGAGATGATTTAATGAATCCCTCCTGAGCTTTGGTTTTATGAATCATCCTCAGGGCCTTGCCAGCTGTCTGAGCCGATTATGCAATGTTTAACATGGGCCTTTTCCAAGCCTCATGGAAGTCAACAGGAGCCTTTCTCTTCCACAGCCCTTTGGAGCAGGTCCTGGCTGCAGCAGCTCCCTCCTCTGCACCAAGCACCCCTGGGTGCTGCGGGGCTGTGCTCGCAGAGCACCCCTCCTTGCTCTGCCATGAGCTCCTTTGCAAAAGGAGCATCAGAAGGGCTGAGACAGCAGAGGCTGGGCGCAGCGGCAAGAGGGGAAAGGCAGGTGGATGTCACCTCTCATCCCAAAAGCAGTATTGCTACCTTTCCTTCCTCTCCCCGCCTGCTCAGTCCCCTGGATCCTTCTCTGCAGGTCTTCCCTGGGACATCTCCCTTGCACTGGGAGCAACAAAATCATCTGTGGCTCCTTGGTCGCTGCTGTATTCACCCTGCACTGTCACGGCGTGGACCAAGCCCGGCCATGCCACGCTGCCCAGGGCTCCCCGCTGTGCCAAGGGCACACGTGCAGGCATGGCATGAAAGCTCCATCAGGAGCCTGTGGCAGGATCCAAGGTTCAATTGCCTCTCACATCAGAGGCCAGAGAAGAGCATCTCATAAGAAGGGTAACCCAGGGTGCAGCGCACATCCCTGGGGGCCAGTCCCTCTGGGGACTGCAACCCTCAGTCCTGCAGGTTCCCGCGCAAAGCACCTTACAGAGCTCCTATCTCAACCCCCTTATTCGACACTGTGTGCCATGATTAATTAAGAGCTGACGGCTACAGGAGCCGTTCCTCTAGAAAAGGTGGCTGTGGCTAATGGTCCATGGTGAGAGGAGGGCGGGGGGACGGGAGACAACAGAGCTGAGCAGAGGGATACTGAGTATGGCAAAACCCATGCAGGCTCTTTTCAGGGAAGCCAAACATAGCAGGATTTGCACGGTGAGAGGTTTGGATGTCACCACCCAACCGAGCCACGGGGACTGTCTGCTCTGGGGAGGACAGTCCCTCACGCCTGCTCACCTGGAGTTTCTGCAGCAGCACCACGTCCGCAATCTTCTCCTTGTCCTGCTTGGTTTGCTTGGCCTTCCAGTACTGCTTCTGGGCAGAGTAGCGGTTCATGGGACATACTTTGAAGAGGCAATCTGGGAGGAGAGGAAGGCAAGCGTGAGGCTGCAGCAGCCACGTCGTCACCAGCCCCCAGTGTGTCCCTGGTAGGGTCAATGTCACCGAGGGGCAAGAACGAGTGCTCCTCTGGGACACCGCTCCCGTCCCAGCAGCATCACTGGGAGAAGGTCCTCCTAACCCACAACAACCCCAACCGCTGCTGGGGTCCAAGGGAGACGTAGCTGGGACTGGCGGAGGGTCACGTCACCTTGTATTAGCTGGTGGATTAATTTCAAATCAGGGTAAATAACGAGTCCAGGAGTGACTCCACTTCTTGGACTTGCGATTCGAAGTCTTCCCGTCAGAAACGGCTGTGCAATTTGGGAAGGAATACTTCAGGGGGAGAAAAAGTACTGATGAAGCCCAGCTGTACCAAAGGAGGCGAGGATCCAGGAGGGAGGGAGGGAGGTCGGCAGGACACGGGTGCTGTGAGACCGGGACATGAGCAGATGTCTCCCCATCTCCCTTGTTACCCTGCCCATCGGACACCCTGAGCCAGCAGGACCGCAGGTTGCTGCCCCACCACGGCCGTGCCATCAGGATACGTCGGTTTTGCAAACACGCTGCTGTTCTCCCGTGACTGCTCACAGGGAGCCTCAATTACCAGTACTGGAAGCTACGAGCAACCGCTCCTAAAATCTGTGTGTCAACAGCTGCATTTCAAGTCCTAAAAGAAACACTTTGGGGACCTGAAGGGCACAGGTTTGCATCCCAGCTCTCCCAAACACTTGCAGCGTACCCGTGCTCTGCAGATTGCCCCAATTTGCCTGTTTTTCCCCAGGCTGCTGTGGTCGGGATTGGGGGGTGGAAAGTGTGGACACCTGGGTCCAGGCTTTGGGAACTGAAGCACGAGAGCAGATGTCTGGAGACGAGGAGGCACTTGCATCTCCCAAACCCTCATTCAGGGCTGGAAGCTGTACCGGGTGAGGGCAGGAAGGGCTCTGCAGCCCAAATCGCCCTAATTACGCCTGAAATAGCAGCCCAGAAACTTCAGACACAAAAAGAAAAAAAATCACTTCCATCTCTGGCCCCGGTCCCGAGTTGCTGGCAAGCACGTATTTATTTACCTGGGAGTGACGAACAAACAAATGCAGAGCACAGTTCTCACCGGCTCGGGCTGCTGGGAAGAGGCCAAGTTTCACATTTCGTTTTACAGGTCTATTTGCTAATGGCACATCCCGTGCCAAGGAGGCCGTGACACCGGGCTTTTAATCGGGGACTGAGCGTAGCTGGTGCAATGCCTGGCTGCCTTCTCCCACTGCCTCCGAGCAGGGCTACAGAAACACTTGGGCCACCTGCAGCACCTTAAATCGTTTTCATTAAATTGCTAATTAGGCTGCAAAAGGACCTGGTAGAAAGTAGAAACTGGGGGGGGGAGTTAAAAAAAACAATATAGCTATTAAGAGATAGGTGCAAATCAAACCCCTGGCTCCAAGCACACCCTGCCCGGAGGGGCTGCCTGACATCCCTGGCTCAGTACTAAGCCCTGTTTTGCAAGGAGGGAAACTGAGGCACAGAGTCGTTTACACACAGAAAGTCTCCAGCAAAGCTTGCGTTGGAAGCTGGAGATTTTGGCAACCAGGCCTAAGCACCGATAATTTTTTGCAAGACGGATGGTGGGCGGAAAAGAGGGAAGCCGAGGAAAGCTCCCACGTCAGCACTGCCTGGCGAGAGCAACCCAGCAGAGCGATGCTCAGCCAACCTGCCACGACCCAGCACGGCCACGGAGGCAAAACCTCCTGCAAACCCGCAGCGGGGGAAGCGGGGCATTTTGGGCAGCGGCACGGCCGGGGGTCTTGCTGCCCACTCACCCTGCAGCCACCGCGGCGCCTGCTCAGCGCAGGATTGAAGCCCTTTATTTGCTTTTTTTCCTGACGTGCCTGAACGCAGGGCTGGGAAGAGCCTTAGCAGGGAAAGAAACCACAAAAAAAAAGCAAATAACTGAGAGGTGCCAGGCGTCTCTCGGAGGGCCGAGCCCTGGAGCGACGCAGGCAGCCAAGCCGGGCATCCATCGCCGCAGGGACAGGCTGCTGGGTGGGTTTTGGCATTTCCAAAAAAACCATTTGGATCTGACTCCAGGAGAAGGGTCCTGTTTCCTCACCGGGAAGCCGAGCCGGGCCCCGGCGCGACCCGCGTGCACCTCACCGCAGCGCAGGATAGGGCAGGGTCCAGCCACAGGATATGGGGACGGCAACGGCACATGAAAATCCCCTTAAGCCTCTTGCTGCTGCTGCTGCAGGGAAACAGCAGCAGCCCGTTGTTTTTACCTCCCTCGCAGTGATAGCTATCGAGAAGGCAGACCGCTACTTTTCCGGCCATTAAAACAAGCGCCTGGATAKCCTGATAGGGTTTGCGTGGAGCAGGACTGAGTCTAGACCAGACCTTCGCCTGGAAAAGAGATTCAACACCCGCCCATGTCCAGGCAGGAGACAGTGCAGCTGCTGGGACAAGGCTTGCACTGGCCGCCCCGCAGCTGCTTCCAGTTCTTTCCGTCCAGCCCCAGGTGAAAGTCCACCAATGTCCAGGAGTGGGACAGCTCCCCGGGCTGCGAGACACTGGGGAGCTGTCGGATGGCTCGTTAATTAGCCCCACGTACAAATTATGGCAACAGCTCTCCTGGAGAGGCAGGTCGCTGCTCGGGTGGGACCCCCATGGGGAAGGGTGTCTGCCCGGCACCCTGCTGTGGGATGTTAAAGCCACCCTGAGAAAGAAGCGGAGGCACAAAGCAAAGTGGGGAACCAATATTTAAAAAGATTTTTTTTTTAAAAGGGGGCCTGAAATTACAGTAGCTGGGATGAAAAGAATGGCTACCCTAAGCCAATCCCCAAATCCAACAACGCAATCACTGGTTCGGGGAAATTTCACAGCTCTACGTACACTCCCCACCTATATGCTCCATGCACCGGGCACTCGAACCCAACCGGGATGCTCTTTGGTACATGGCCCTTCCCCTGCATTTTGCAGCTTGCCGAGCACACGGGGCAGCCAGGCACAAAAACAGCATTTCCCAGGTAGGTGCAGCGTAGGGCAGAGACGCGATCCCCCGGGCTGGGCATAGACATTTGCTCCCTGGGGAGCCCGAAGGCTGAGGGCACCTCACCGGCCAGCCCCAGGGCTTGCAAACGGGGGAAGCGGGAGGCACAATCTACTTTTCCCAGCGGCCTGTCCTGGCTTCTCCAGACCGTTTCCAGAGGCCAGGAGCCGCCCCAGCTTCCACTGACTCATCCCCTTTTCCGCCTGGACCTGGCCGCTCCTGCCTGCTCCTGCCCACTGCTGCCCAGGGCTGCCTCTCACCCAAATGGGAAATAACAAGTGTGGCCCCAAGCGCCGGAGGAGACGACACAGCCCAATATGTGATGGCCGAGGACAGATCAGGATTTACCATCTCTCCTTAAGCCCTGCCTGCCTTGTAAATGGGCGGCTTAATCCCCCGGCTCTCTCTGAGGTGCAGCCAAGCCAGCAGATGTAATTAGCGCTGAGTGCTAACAGGCTTGCTTTGAAATAGTTTGCCTGTTGCAACTGCCCCTCTGTCTGTCCCCTCCTGTCCCTGGCTCCTGGTGGGTAGACACCCAGCTGCCAGCATCCCTAGGGATGCATTTTGGGATGGTCGGACCCACCTTTGCAGAGGATGGTTCCCAGCCACCCCTGCTCCTTAGGGCTGGGCTAAGGGGTCCCAAGGACCATCCCACCACGGAGGCGGTTCCAATAAACGCATAAATGTCCCCAGAGGCCAACAGAGGAGGGTAGGCAGTTCGGCTAAGCCACAGAAACAAGGCTRTGGAGGCTGTCCAAGAACCCTCCGGGCTCCTCTGCAAAGGACAAGCAGCACCGCCCAGTCCCAAGCTAGCTGGGATAGCTGGGAGCCCGGTCCCCCTCCCTGGCATGGATGCTCGGGGCCAGCATCGTCCCTGAGGCTGCTCAAGGCAGTGACGGAGCTGCCCCAGTCCAGCCCCAGTCTCACCTCGAAACTTCTTGGGTGGGTTGTCCAGGTCACCGGCAGCCGGCTCCACCACGCACCGATCATCCACCAGCCTGCGCAGGGACAAAAGCGGGAGCAGGGTGTCAGCAACAATGAGACGACAGCGGGGCCCGAGCGAGCGGAGCGGCTTCGTCACAAACCACAGCACCGCGAGGGCAGACATGCCACCATCACCTGGCCCAAAGCAACAACATCAAAAGCTGCATCTCCTGTTTCCCACCCATTTGCACTCTATAAATATTTAGCACGACAACGCTCAGCTCCTGGAGCAAGCAGCTGCTCTTGGGCGCTTGCTCTGAACACATCGCCCCTTGCTCGCCACCACTCGCCATTTCTTTCACGTGCGTTTTTCATCCTGGTCCCCTGGGGCAAACAGCGGCAGATATAAATCGGCAGGGAAGAAACACAATGCTTCGTGTCAGCCGCGCTCCCCAGGCCTTTGCTCAGCGACCCGTGCGGGAGACTCTGATGCCTGTGTCCTGCCGGAGCGAATCCTGCCTTGCCCAGCTCCCGGCTGAGCCGGATCCGCCCCCCCGGTACGGTGCACTGGCTGCAGCCTTATTTCGCTGTTAATCTGGCAAAAAATGTGATGAGTTCAACTTTCATTCAATGGTTCTCTGGCTGGGAGCTCAGCCCGCTGGGACACAGAGGGTGTAGCTGCTGTAGATGGAGGTGGCAGGGGCCCACCAAAACCAGTTATTAATTATGATCTGATCAGAGGTGGTGGCTCTGCCCATCAGATGCGAAGGGCTTTGTGTCTCCTCCCTGCCCACCTCCTTGTTTTCCCAGCGTTGAGCAAAATCCTGCAGGTTTGGCCTTGGGTGCCGAGGAGCGATTTCGGGATGGATGGGACGTTACTTTTCAAAGCTACCGAGAACAGTGAAGTATAACCTGGCACGAGGTTCCGCTCGGCCCCCAAAGTGCAAAGGGACGAGCAAYGCCCAAGGGGTTGACGGCGCCGGGGCCACCCAGAGCTCATCTGCACGGCCCCACGAGGCTTTCAAGGGAACTCGGCGCTCCAGCGAGACAGGCTGTACCCGCTCGCCTGCTTTCTCCCAGCCCCTGGGAAGCGATACACTGAGAGAAACTACTCTCCTGCCCCAGGCGAGGAAGTGAGAAGCGTGTCCCCACCTGCGGAGGCTGAATTCAGGCAGCCGGTGAGTGTGTGAGTGGATGCAGGAATGCACCTACGATGCCATCCCAGGAGGGAGCATCCATCRCAGGGGCAGCTCCGTCCCTGCGACAGGAGGGAAGACGCAGCCTGGAGAAATGAGGCATGTGCCCAGCAAAGGGCACAGCAGAGCCCGTGCTGCCCCCTCTGCTCCCCAAGGGACTCTCAACCCCCCCAACAAACCAAACAGCCAAAACATTGCTGGAGACRGACACGCTGCGCTGCAAAGAGTTGGCAAAAGCAACAGATATCCCATTTGCAGATCCAGCCTCCTTCCCCCAGCCCAGCCGCTCTCCGGAGGAGGGGAAAATTCCTTTCAATAGCTCGGCAGAGAGGAATTTGGCCTCCACGCTGACGGATTGGGACTCCGGGGACCCCAGCGCTGCTGCGTCCTTGGCAGCGGAGGCATGGGCTGGCAGGGTGCTGCTATTGCCCCCGCCACCAGCTCCCTGCTCTCTTTAAAGCTCCCCGGGGTTGGGAGACATTAACCTTAGATTTCAAATAAAGAGAGAAAAGCAATTTCTCTAATGCTTTTGGTGGCAGCAGAAGCTTAAAAACAATTAGCAAAGACCTAGAAGATTGTAAAAAAAAAAAACAAAACCCAAAACCCATGAGGTTTCAGAAAATGCTCGGTGCACTGTTTGCCGGATAGGGTTGCCTTGGCTTTGCAAACACTCGTGGTCGGCAGCGCAGGGGGTTTTGGGCTCCTGAGCAGGGGCTGTCCAAACGCAATGCCTTTTCCATGGGCCATGACAGCAGGGAAGGAGTTGGGCATGTTCCCAAGCTCCTGCGGGGCACAGAGCCTCGGGAGGGCAGGGAAAGAGGTGAAGCAGGGAAAAACCAGAGCGGAGCAGAAGCAGCTGCGGACAGGGGCTGTACCACACGTCTCAGCCCACAGGAGATATGCAAAGCCTCAGCCCAGCCCCGATGCCACTTGTAGGCCGTTTTGGTTTCTATTACTATTATTTTGATGGGTGACAGGGAGGAACAAACACTTTCGATGTGCCTGGGAGCGAAGACCACCGAGGGCTGAGCCCCAACCAACCCATGGGTCAGGCTCATGGAGTGAAGCACTGACCCTCGGCACACGCCCAGCTCCCACCAGTGCCTACAAAAGCAAGGGGCCCAATTCATCTGTGCACTTTAAAAAATAAAAATCCTCCATTGTCATGGTTAGGGGTCTCCGAGGAAGTGCCTGACCTGCGTGGCCCATTTTCAGTGCCAAAGTAAACAGCACGGGAGCCTCCCACCCACACCAGCTTTGCCTGCAGCCTTCGCCTGCCGCTTCCCCGTGCCCGGCGTTACTGCTCCACCAGACAGGATTAGAGATAGTGACCTGCCAGGCTGGAAGTCTTAATTAGTTAATGATCTTAAGGCAGTTTCAGCATCTTTAATCCTAGGATTACACGCTCTGCAGGAATGCAAAGTGTTATTTTCATTAAACTGATACTCTGGACTAACATTCTTCAGTTAAAAATTGCTGAAAATAAAAGGATTCTGACAGGGTGGACATGAGTCACCTGGGTGACTGCTGGGGCCAGGACACGCTTCCACTAATAACTGGCATTACCGCAGCGGGATGGGGCAAATCAAAGCTCCCTCTGCTATTAGAGCAGCAGGGATGCCCGGGCGCTCACTGCCACACCGAGCTGTGGGGAGGACGCCGGGCGGCTTTCATTTCTCAGGTGTTAATGAGAAAACGGGCTGTTGGTGTCCGAGCACCTGGAGGAAGATCCTGAGCGAAGCAGCAGGCTGGATGCACCGATGAAAACTTCACACTTTGCCTTTTCAAATTACCCCCAGGGAGCACGAGGGGCTGGATCCTGTGCATCGATGAGCCTGCTGCCCGCAGCCTAGCAAAGCGCGGGTGAGCATCTGGTTAGCTTTAAGCCGTGCAAGTCATTGCCGTGTTTCCAGTGGGGCTTTCTGCATGCTTTAAAATATCAAGCACAAAGTGATTCCCTGGCCCACGGCCAGCACGCTTGGCCTCGTGTGAGGCAGAGCCTTCACCAGAGGTCAGGGGAAAAGCAGCTCGTCCAGCGCTGCAATCCACGGCGGTCGGACACCCTGAGCCTCCCCGGGGGACGGCAGCCAGCTGGGGCTGACGTGGAGGTGCCGCTCCTGCAACACGAACCTGGGCTGGGGAAGAGAAGAGAGTCTTCCCCAGCCACGCTGCGGCGCATCCGATGCCGAGGGGATCCCCAGCATGCTGTAGTCCAGGGGTGCAGGGGGAAGGAGTGCTCTGGGAGAAGAGGAGCCCCAACCCAGGCAGGAGCACCCCACTACAAAGCCCACCAACCTCTGGAGGTGAGGAAGAGGATGAGGAGAGCTTGCTGTTGGGCATGGGGTGCAGGATGGACACTGAGCCCACGGGGAGGAATAAAAATAAAATGAATGAAGGCAGGGGCAGCCACAAAAATGCAACTTTTTCCCTGCTGTCCCAGTGCCGGGAGGAGGAAGCTGCTCTTGGCCTCGCGTGCTTCTCCTCCCTGCAGAGATGAGTTCGTCTTGACCCAGCAGAGCTGGAGTTACCCTTTAACCAGCTGCATTTCCCTGAACTGCTCCACCCAGCAAATCCACCTGCAATCACAATTACAGCTATCAAAGGCGTTATTTCATCTTAAACAGCCAACTGCCATTCAGGCAGGTTTGCCACCGGCCCTTCCCCTCTGCAAGCCCACAGTGCCGGGTCCTGGGAGCCCCCCGGGGATGGCAGGGACAGGGCAGCACATCTCCTGGGCGAGCATAGGCACCTGCACTGCATTTCTACTTCTCTCTGACTCTGGCCATTTGGTGCTGGCTTATCAGGGACACAAGATAAGATGGAGACACTCATGACAGCGGTGTCTCCCAGGGCTCACAGCATCACCCCATCCATCACGCTGGAGCAGGAACCAAATCAAGGTCTCCGAGCTCCTTTCCCTGCTTGGCCACTGGTTTGCTTTGCCTGGATGATCCCCACAGGGCACCCCACATCAGTGGCTGTTCCCCCCATCCCAGACCCAGTCCCAAAAGTTCCCTCTCCCCAAGCACAGATCTCCCAGGAGTTACCAGCGATAGTCCCTAACAGCAAAGCAGCTGCACCTACAAGCTCCCCGCGGTGGGGTGCCATGCCCTGGCGAAGCTGCTGCTCAGCGCCAACCCCACATCCCTGATCCACGTGGCTGCTTTTGTCCCAAACTGTTTCAAGCTGCCATTTCCTCGGACACCTTTAATTTGCAGCAGCGAAGGCACGGCAGCAAAATTGGGCAGCACCACAGAGCCCTTCCCCACCTCCCGGCTGGGAGTAGCCTCGAATTGAGCCAAGAGAGAAGACCAAACCACCCTCAGGTCCCTGCATCTCCCAAACTCCTTCTGGGGACCTTCCCATGTGCCCCAAAACCACTCCTGACATCTCCAATACACCCATCCTGTCCCCCCGTCTCCCCCAAGGGACCGTGCCGCTCCCAGGGCACCGAGCGGCACAGCCAAGGGATGCGACCAGCAGCGTGGCTGCCCTCAGCCCAGTTCCCCTGAGACCTCAGGGTGCTGCTGCTTTACAGCGGCCAGCTCTCACCCTGCCTTCCCATGGGACTTCTTAAGTAACCTCCTCCTTTTGGGCTGTCTTTAGCATTTTAGCTAGTTTGGCTATTTTGGCTCAGTGTTCCCCCACCTAGCCCAGCACTTGAGCACACAGGAGTACTCCCCACCCTTCGGTGGGATGTTTTTCCTCCTTAAAAGCAAACACCCACTGCAGAGAGGGTGTGCGGAGGAAAGGTTTGGGTCCAAGGGCCTTCACCAGTGTGATTTGGGGGGTTGGGAGCAGAGAGGCTCAGCCAGGGGCTGCAGGGCTCCCCCCATCTCCACCACCAAGCCACTCTATCATCCTCAGCAAGTTCCCTGTACGAAAGGAGGAAAGCACTTTAAAAGATAATAAATTGAGACTTAGTGTTAATAAGGGGCGTGATTCTTCTTCCCTGCTGAAGCATCCCATTGATTGTGAAAGTTCAGTGCTGCGCAAGCAGCCAGTCCAACCCCCAGGTACCCCCACGCAGCCGGGGCTCAAGGGAAAGCTGGTGCTTTTGTGGTTTTGAGCTGCTAAGAGCCTGGCAAGCTCCTGCATGCCGGCTTAGTCCCAGCTGAGACCCTTCTCTGCCCATTTCCCTGCAGCCCGGGGCAGGGCTTCACACCATCGCTGGAGCAGAGGGGCTCCCAGACCCACTTGCTTCTGCGCCAGACACCACCAGTGACAAAGCACTGGGGTTAATGGGTTTAACGCGAAGTATGAGCTGCAGCAGAGCCAGGCAGGAGGAAGCATCCCCAGCGGGCACCCTGTCTCCTTCCCCGCGCTCTCGGCAGACCCCCTTCCGCTTCCTCAGCTTCTCCGGGCATTTTGCAAATGCGGCTGCAGAGGAGCTCGGTGCAAGCGGCTCCAAACTCCGCTGTGCCTCTCGCCAGTGGTGCATCCCGAGCACAGACAGACAGAGCCCTTTGTGTCCCGCAGCACCGCCTGTAAGCACCACCGGCTTGGGAGTTAGTTGACATTCACACCCGCATCAGCCAGGACACCCCAGAGATCCCAACAGTGCTTTCAGGAGGAGCTCACTGCTCTGCCGGGACACTGACACAAGGATGTCACAGCACCGGGGTACATCCCTTAATGTGACACTTGGGACCAGCACCTGGAGACGCTCCATATCATTCCGTATAAACAGAGGATCCCAMTGCAGACCCTCAGCGATCCCACAGCCAAAACCAGTCCCTCTGCGAGGAAGGATGGAGGGAGCGTTTCTGGCAGGGTGCTCAGCCAGGCACACAGCACCCGGCGTGGGGCTGGCAGAGCTATTTGCCTTGCAAATGAGCTAAATAAGGTCCCAAGGCGTGACAGGAGAGCTAGGGAGAAGCACTCTCGGCGACTCACCCAGCCCCTTATCGCAGGAGTGATTTAAGGTGTGGTTGGGTCTCCCAGCTCGYGGGGCACAAGGGAAAACAATTTCAGAGGGCGGGAAACAACCTGGAGAAAGCAGAACCCCAGGAAAGTGGGGCTGCCCAGCAAAAGCCGTGCTGGGGCCTGGGAGAAGAGGCTCTCCAAGCAAGYCCTGCTTTTCAGATGCTTATAATAAGTCTAGAGAAGCACTCAGCAAAAAGGGGGACCTGGGGGCCAGAGCTGCAAAGGGATCGGAGCTCCAAAGAGTCTAAACACCTCTTAATTCAGCTTCCAGTGAGCCACTGGGACGTGCTGTGTTGGCTAATAACAAGTGTTGGGTCCCAGAAGAGCCCCCTCCAGACCCGATTTCACAGACAGGCTGGAGGGGTGCTCAGCCAAGGCTGCAGCCCCTGCCTTGGGACGGCTCTGGCATTGGGAGAGCGGGCCAGCTACAAGGAGACCTCTCCAAAAGGACCGTGGCGATGTCTTCCCACCCATCCAGGGAGGGTTGGGCACAGCCAGGCTGCATTCTGCACATGCAGGACCTTCTGCCTGACACCCTATAGTTGCATGCACAGGGATTTTGTGCCTGGGTCTGCACCCAGTTGCACCCAGCAACCCATTTCTGGGCAGCACCCCACAGCCATTTGGAGGAAGGCTTTGGTGGGCATTAACCTAGAGGCTGCGTGTGCCCAGCGGTGGGTGCACAAACACGTGTAGGCAAAGGTATGTACATCTCCAG
The DNA here is from genome assembly GCA_035582835.1 of Phoebastria nigripes. NCBI lineage: Eukaryota > Metazoa > Chordata > Aves > Procellariiformes > Diomedeidae > Phoebastria > Phoebastria nigripes. The sequence continues at coordinate 4,353,761 of JAYKAV010003266.1, read as the reverse complement.
TTATACATAGGCATGTGGGAGCAAGTGCATTCATCGCAGATTATAGAGCCGTGCGGCTCCTGCCCCAGGAATCCCATCCAAGTCAGCATTCCTGGCTGAGCTCAGCCTCTCCTACACGCAGCATGGGGCAGGCACGCTGGCACAGACCCACGTCTGTGGCTGCGGGCAAGGTTTGGGTCCCTGCTTTGGGGTAAGGAAAAAAACCCACCCATGCCCCAGGGCATCCAGCAGCTCTGCCAGAGCCCTCACCACCGTGGTGACACGGCCTCTCCCCCGTGCCGCAGGGCAAACACTCCCGGCGGGAGCAAGCAGCCAGTGGATGGAGAAGGGCATCGCTGAAGGTCTTGGCCTGGCTTTGCCCGGGTGCTGCTTTAGCAGCACCGATGGCTTGCGCAGAAACAGGAGGGACAAGGGACGAGTCCCCAAGCTCGCCGCTTGTCTCCCCAGGTCGGGCTGCGAGATCCCCTCGCCCCTGCTGACACGTCCAGAAGGCTGCAAGGAGTTGGCCCAGCCTGGACCTGGCAGTGCCCTGGTCCCCCCAGCCCTAAGAAGCACTTGGTGGCCATGGGCACCCGCATGTTGGTGACCCTGCAGTGATTCCCGCTGATCACCAGGTTGTGTGGGACCCCGAGGGGGGACAGTGAGAGCCATTGCTGCCTGTCCCAGGGGACGGCAGCCTCCAGCCACACTGGACAGGGCTGGAAGCACTTAATCACCCCATGACCCAGGAGGGATCCCGGCTGCCCGAGCCATCCCGCTCAGCCACATACACAACCTCTTCCTAAACCCACCAACCCCTCACGCTGCTTAAGCCCATTTCATCTCCCCCAGCCCCTAATGGGGGGGAAAACAGTTTCTGGCCATGGCTCCCGGAGAGGGTGGGCTGCAGGGTCCCTCCAGGGCCGCATCCTGCCCCCGGCAGCGACTGGAGCCGGAGGAGAGCCCAGAGGCACACAGCCTCCCCTCCCTAGCACCTGTGCCTATCCTTGCTGCAGCCCCCAGAGCTTTCCAGCCCCTTTTCCCACCGGGCTCAGGCTCAGCACCACCTTCCCATCCCATCCCGTCCCGTCCCGCCGTGGTGGCCAGCTGCCCCCGGGACGGGGGCTCGCAGGTGGGCAGGCATGGGAGCGTCTGACTCACCCCAAAGTGCTGATGAAGCCGTTGACGGAGCCCTCGGCGTACAGGGAGACGATGTCCCCGATGTGCAGGAAACTTGACATCTCATTCATGGTTGCCCTCGACCCGGCTCAGAGCCGCTTCTTCCCGAAGTCACCTTCCCGTGCCGAAATCCACCATGGGGCGAGCGGAGCTTGGGGGAAACCCTGCTCCGGTGGGGGGGAAGGGGGGCTTATGCCAGCCCGGCTCTCGCTGGCTCCCTGCGAGCAGCAAAGGGGAGCGGGACGGCAGCGAGAGCCCCACGCACAACTTTTACATGTGCCGTGCAGGAAGGGAGCCAGGGGAGCCGGGCAGCCGCGGGCGTCCACGAGGAGGAGGAGGAGGAGGAGGAGGAGGAGGTAGGAGGAGGAGGAGGAGGAAGGGAGGGGGGGGATGAAGCTCAATTAGAGGTTTGCATGAGATCTGTCCGGCTGTCCGTGTCTCCCTCTCCGCACAGCTTTTCTACCTGCAGCCAATGGAGAGCGATCAGGAAGTCCTGCTCGAAAAAGCATGCAAATATTTTTGGCCTGGGAGGAGAACCGGAGCCGCCCGGGGGGGTTGGGGGGGGATGCCCCAAAAGAGGCCCCACCCTCCGCTCCCCGCCTCCCGCCTTGGGGGAGCGTGGGGTGGGGGGGCCGCGCACCCCACTGCCCTCGAGCGGCCCCCGGGCCCCGCGGGTGGGGACGCCGGACTCGCCCGCAGCTGCCACCGCTGGCGTCCAGGCGGGCTCCCCCCGTCTCACCTCCCTCCCCTGCCAGCCGCTGTCCCGGGGTGCTCGGACCCCGCACCCCAGGACAGAGCCCCCCAGCCGGCCCCGTCGGGGTCTCTCCAACTCGCTCTCCTCGCTTGGAAAGGCTCCGGGCGCTTTCTTGGGAGCGATGGGGGTCGTGGGGTGTTCCCCCTGCGCCCACGCAGGACAGCGAGCCAGCAGCGAGCACGGCCACACTCGGTATCCATCAGGAAAAGCCAGCAGCCGATGCAGTTGGGATGTACCTACTCCCCCCAGCCCCCTGCACCCTCCCGCACGGGGCAGAGGGAAACTGAGGCCCCCGGCTCCTGCAACCAGCCCCTCTCCCACACAGCCCCTCTCCTGCCACCCCAGGTCCTGCTCTTGCCATTCGTTTCATCCCCCTCTTCGCTTCGCAGCAGGATCAGACAGCAGGAGCCATAGCTCTCCGTCCCTGTCCCCGTTCCTGCACCCCAACAGCCGCCCTTCGGCCAGCGCTTGCCCCAGCCCAGGGCAGGCACAAGGATCCGGCACCACCCGGAGCAGGGAAAGCCCTGGGTGAGGACAAGGCGGCTCTCGCTGGATTTGTCTGCCTCAGGCGAGCACTTGTGGCTTCCTGAAGCCCAGCTGCYTCCTGCCAGCATGCCGCTCCCAAGCTGGACCAGTTCATATCCGCCTCACCTCCTCTGTCCCCCTCCTGCCCCTGCACCATCGCCCAAACCCTCCCCCTGTTCAATGCACGAGCTTTCCCCCGGCACCCCCAAACCAGGGCGACACTCCAGCCACCATCCCCAGCCCCGTCCAACCTGACGGTGCCACAGGGTTCACCCGGCACCCAACACTGCCGCACCCAACCCACCCGTCGCCACCAGGAGCTGTGAGCAGGAAAGAGTCCCCCYCACCCGCTGAAGCCCACCCAGTCCCTGCAGCCCGTAAGGAGCMTTTCTGCAGTCAACTCAACTCTGCAGGGCTGGGCGAGCAGCTCCGGGATCCCAATATAACACTGGTGGAAAAGGACTGCATCCTCAGAGCATCTTCTGGACAGCACAAGTGCCCTAGTTCCTCACTTTAATTAAAACTTGCCTGCTGTAAAAACAATATTAGAAGGGGGGGGGGGGGGGGAAGCAAGCATGATGCTTTTCTCATTTATTTCCCTCCTGTCCTCTTTTCTCGCAAACAAACACATGGGTTTCAGGAATATAAACCTTGCCCTAAATAGTGAATTTTTTTTTCCACTAGGAAACGGACAGGTCCCCTGGCAGAATAAAGGGAAAAAAATTAGTGCAATTCCTCCGGGGGAGATGCRAATTCAGGTCCGTCAGGATTAGCTGCGTTTTCAGTACAGGACAAATTTAGAAGCCTTTATCTCAGGGCAACAGAGGGGGAAAAGAGAAGATCATAAGAAAAAAAACTTGCTGCTGTTAAAAGCAAATGAAGGTTTCACAACAGGAGCTCAAAGAAAGCCCCCAAGGAATCAAAGACCAAAACTTCGTGCACAGATCAGCTGCTTTGATCTAAGGCACAAGCAGCGTCTCAGCTGAGGAGCACCGCAGTGTGCCCATGCTGGTGCCCACACCGGTCCCACCAGCCTCACTGGGCACAGCCAGGCCAGACATCACCTCTCCAGCCTGGCCCAAACCAGGCTTCCCATGCACCCATCCTCCCTTGACTCGAGGGACAGCTCATGTTTGCAGAGTGCTGAGCAGTAAAAAAATCATTTGGAAGTGCAAAAAAACCCATTGCACTAAACAAACAGGCATCTGGCCTGGTTTCTCCCACCCAGGAGAATGGGGAGCAGCAAGACGAAGCCTTTTGAAGTCTCCTTCCCATCCCACGGCAGGAGGCAGTCCCCTCCCCGCACTCGGGGTGGTGGACACCGCGTCCAGCCGTGCTCAGGGCTGAACATCCCAGCTCAGCTGAGGATGGGGAACCCAAAGTGTTTCAGGGGTGCACCCCTGCCACCCTGGCGATGGTGACACTACATCTCCAGGTCTCCAAATCCTCCCTGGATGGAGCTGGGATGGATGAAAACCTCCCCATCCTCCAGCCCTGGGAGGGCAACACGTAGCTCCAGCTCCCTGGCCATGACAGCTCTGTCCCTGTGGTGGGCACAAATAGGGACCCCCAGCATTTGCCACCCCAGGTTTGCCAGCACACAGGCAGCAGCATGGACAGGTGGCTTCTAGGAGAAAAAAGTGCATTTCTCCTGTAGCTCAGTYGCTCTCAGCTGTACTCAGTGTAGCTATGACCACACTGAGCCATCACGCTGCCCACCCTGCCTGTCCTGACTCTGCACAGGGTCTCTGGGCTGCTCCCAACCCGCAGGGACATTTTTTCCCTGGGCTCAGACCCCAAAATACTGTGAGGAGCTGCAAACAGTCTGCAGCCCTCAGGTGAGTGAGCAACCCTGGCCGTGGGGATGCTCATAGGCACATGCAGCAGGGTGGCCACCTCGCTGTGCCAGCGCTCGCTCCCCCAGGCCCCGGGGAGATAGAGGAGTTAAAAATAAGAGCGTTTCCTTCCTTACCCCCTACTTTAAGCCACGTGATAAATAAAAACTGGGAGTTTCTGCCTCCTGGAGAGGAAGTGGCTGCGGAGAGGCAGCCGGTGAGTCAGTCCAGCAGCAGTCATCCCCATCCCTAAGGCATGGCCTCCATCTTTGGCAGGAACAGAGCCACATTCCTTTCACATGCTGAAATTGCTCCTTTGCAGGCAACTGCTCATACTGCGGGGCCACCTCCCTCCCCCAGGCCCCCCAGCCCTGTCCACAGGATGCTCCTTTGCCAAAAGCTCCCCTCTACCTGCACGCCCTTCCCACGATGGCCCTCGGCAGCGAGCACTCCCCGACGTGGGATGGTGTTGACTTCCCAACCATGCCACAACCGTCTGACAGGTCAGCTGGGATTGTAGCCCCCCAGGGCCGGACAGGAGCCCAATTGGAGCTTAAGTTTGTCCAGATGCTTTGGGAGCAAATAAATCACTGATGGAGAGGATGGTGAGCAGGGATGCCAGCTGGGGAGGCAGATGGGTTAGTGGTACCCAAGCAGCATCCCAGTGCCCTGCCAGGTCCCCATCTGGCTTTTGCACGGGTCTCCTCGGGCACCCCAAATCAAGGCCGGGAACTCAAGGGTGAAGCCACTTGGAAGAAGAAAGCGAAAAAATAACTGTAGCCGCCTTTGTTCAAGGAGGAGGAAGGGAGACACTCGGTCCCTTGTGCGCGAGCAGAGCCGGGAGCAGGAAGGCTCTGCAGACAGATGTGCATAAGAGGGGGATTCTTCAGCCAGGAGGCGAGTTTGCCCCCTTGTCTCACTGGCTCCGGGTGCTCCCTGACCCCGCTGCTGCCTACGGATGCAACACAAAGGCTGTCTGGGCTCTGTATGGCGCCTTTCACTCTGCTGCGCCATCCTCCCACCCCAGCCACCCCACAGAGAGCAGCAGAGTTGGGCCAGGACCGACTCCAGGCTACAGCTACCAAAAAAAAAAAGGGGTTGTTTCAACCTTGTTTCTCCTTCTGGGTGAGGATTTCAGAGCCCAGAGTAACTACCACTGAAAAAAATTGCTCCTTTGGTGCAGAAGATGCTTTGGTGCATCTGCAATGATGAGGGTTAGACCCCAAATCTGCTTTGCTTGACCTGCAAACCCAAACCTCCCCCCCAGCAGCCGCTTGAAAGGCAACCCAAGGTTTGCCGGGGCAAGGCTGAAACCTCCTCGGGTGACTTCATTAACCGGCAGAGACAAGGGCCAGTTCCCTCCTGCCTGTCCCATCTGTGCCTCTGCTTGTGCCTGGCCGTCTCCGACTGTGGCTGTGCCAACAGTCTCACGGGAGCAGCCACACTCCCCCAAAATAGCTCTCAGACTGGATGACTTTGGCCCACATCCTCAAAGGTATTGAGGCTCCGGGTTACCTCGGAGAACCTGATCCTCCATCCCCGCAGGGGTGGCAGGAGATGGCCTGGGAAGGAGAAGTCACTGGTGCACACATGGTCCTCCTCGGACTGACCCTCACCATGCACAGGAGGATGCCCATACGCTGGTCTCACCCCGGCAAGACAGAGAAGAGGATGCCATAGGAAAATAGGGCAAAATAGAGCAATTCCTCCAGTCCCACACTTGCTCCTTGCCCACCCTCCTGCCCCCACGTCCAAGCCCGCAGGTGGGTGCATCCCACCCCAAGGATGGGCAGGGTGAGCAGCGGGAGCCGAGAAGAGGGGAAGGACCCCCCGCTCCCACCCACCCTCCCTCCCTCCCCGAGAAGGGTTAAGCGACGCTCGCATCGAAGACACTTTGTACTTGGATTTAAAAATACAGCCAATGCCCCGGTGGCTCAGCTCCGTGCAAGTTGCAGGTATATTTCCACACTTGAGCCAATAACCTTCCCCGAGGGAAATTTAGGCTTTTTATGATTGAAAGGGGAAAAAATAATAGTGGGGAATTAAATATAGTACAGAACGAGAGAACAATTAGCAGTTGCCGTTAGCGACACTGGGCCAAGTTTGGGACAAATGCTGTGGTTGTCTGGAGAACAGCAGGGCTGGTGACAGCCACCAGCGCGGCCGGGTGACACAGGAATCGGCTGGGTGCTCGGCGCAGGGAGGGACCCTCGGTCCTTGGCAGATGGCCCTTGGGAGCCCAGACCCAGCACGACCCAGACCCACACGAGCAGCCCGCTGGGACTGGCCACACCTCATGGGCATGATTTTTTTTCTACCTTCACTATATCAAAAGCAAATGGAAGTGTTTGCACAGGCTTGTAGCTTCCCTAATAAGCAAACACAGATTAACTGCGGGGTGGAGCAGGGGCTTGTGTTGCCAGCTGTACCCTCACCGTGGGCCAGGATGGCAGCCGGCGACAGAGACAGAATGGGTGAGGGAAGAGCCCCATTCCCCATCCCTTCTGGTGCATTGCCCAAGAGATTTTGCGTTGCACAACTCTCCCTGGCTCGGCTGGCTGGCCGCTGCCCTGCGCCTTGCTGATCGCCTGCATGCAGCTACCATGCAAACTCCTTGTCCAGAGTTGCACAACTGTTTTGCTCCAAATCAGCTGATTCGTTGCCCATTACAGTCATGCCCATGTGAGAGCATCACTAATGGCTTTGCTGGCTCATCTCCAAGGGCACACACTAATTTACATCCCGGGCAAAGCCTCCTGTTATTTCCCCAACCCCTCCTTGCTCCTGCACATCAGGTTAGGGACCCAGACTAGACTGCCTCGCACGGTCCCCACCGATGGGCAGATTTTCAAGAGCAGCCAGCAGCTCCAGAGCAACCCTGAGCACTGCTGGAGTCGGATCACACCAGCGTGTCTCAGCCCCTGAAGAAATCCAGAGGGATCCGCTGCAAACTCCGCTCCAGCATGGAGGAGCCAGCGGCACAGCCTCTTCTTTCAATAGCTCTTTTGGAGATAGATTACCACGCCAGGCAGCATTTCCTCTGCCTCTAAGTGGACCATGCAGGCCCTCTTGCCTGGCTTGCAGTCAACACACAGCGATGAATGAACAACACATCTTATCGGAGAGAGGACGGGAAATGCTCTCCAGCTACAGCCCGGGACGGGCACGGTGCCCACCTCCACACGCTGCTGGCAGCAGGACGGGCACCRGCTCCATCCCGCTGCATCCGAGCTGGGGACAGGGATGCTCCGCCGGGCTGGTTTTAAACAGGGTGCACTACTGTACCCAGTCCAGCTCCTCTTGGGGTGGGTCTGGTCTGRAGGGCGCAGGGACATGTGGGCACATCATGGAGAGGAGAAGGGACAGAGCGCAGAGGAGCTGGCTTCCCACTACAGACCTGTCCTGCCCTTGCCTCCATTTCTCCCTGTGAAGTTTCATATAAAATGGCTGATCTGAGGTTCTTCCCTCCTCCCTGGCTTTTTGAGACAAGTTAGTGCCAATCAGCCTAATTACAGTCTTCGCTGAGATAACCACATGCTTTCCTGCTGAATGACAGGCTGGGTTACCCTGTGGCTCAGGGCCAGGACCAGCTGCCTCCCCGTCTGGGCCAGGCCACCGCCTCCGTCACACTGGTCGCATCCCCGAGGGATGGGGGGGGACAAGCAGACGCTGCTCCCCTCCGGCGAGGGCGTGCTGAGAACAGGAGCGTGCAGGCAGCCCTGCCTGCAGGAGCCCGGCCGCCACAGCCCGCACTTGCAGTTGGGTTTTATGGGCTCCCTTAATGTGACAATGAAAGGAAACACGCTGCRAGCGCGGCCGGGCTGCTGCATGGGTGTTACAGCTCCGAGATCAAAGGAGGTGCTCAGGGCGAGCTGGGCGATGCTGCAGTGCAGGCAGCTGTGTGCCCCACGGGAGGGGGATCCCACGCCCTGCTGCACACCCATCCCAGCACTACAAGTGAGGAGTGCCCCAGGCACCCGGCACAGCCTGCTGTCACCTCAAATTGGGGAYCAGCTACATTTCAGGACACTGGGAGCAGCATGGCAAGGGCTGGATCTGCAAGCGGGGTCTCCCCGTGCTGCTGACGGGCTCCCYGCTGGGGTCGGAGCAGGGCTCCCAGCACCTCGCTCGCAGGGGGGACCTGGGGACACAGGTGCTCGATACAGTGAGGACCCACGCAGGGCTCAGTACCCTTCAGCGTGGGGATCCCAGCCACGGGCACTGTGCGGGGAGGCAAGTCTAGGGAGCGGGGCTCTACCCGTGCCCCAACCAGGGGGGCTGCATACAGCCAGAGCTAAACCGAGCCCAGGGCAGCAGAAAACCCATAGCAGGAGCATGGGACAGGACCGGCTGCCGGGGCTAGGCATACAGGGACACCCCCAGAGGCAGCCAGCACACAAGTTACCAGCCCAGGCTGCAAACCACATTTTTGCTTTCATCCCAGGGGAGCTCTGTGCTCTCTCTGCTCTCAGACAAGCCCCRCACAGGGTGGGAGAGCAGCTTTCCAGGCTGACATCCCTCTTACATATGCCCCAATGCAGCAAATCCCAAATGCACCAGCTGCTTATCAAAGACCCCCCCCAGTGTGAGCACTCACAGTTCAGGACCTGCTGCATCCTTGCCAGGGCCAGACACCATGGACCCCATCAGCCCCAGAACTGCATCAGCCCAGGCTGCCAGAAGGAAATATCCCCCCCCCCACCCTGGCTCCCTCCCCTTTGAAGGCTCCGCACCCACTGCTGCAATTAAAGGGCTGGGGTGGGCTCACCTCCCTACACACACCTGGGTGTTGCTGGACCAAAGAATTGGGCTCTCGGCTTCTTCCCGCTTAAAATTTGCTCAGTAAAAAGAGAAAGGAAAGAAGGAGCATGCAGTAACAGTGCCTCATCGGACACATTTCCACCCCAACAGGGATGGATGTCCCAGGTGAGGGACATCCTTGCTCCCAAACCCATCTCATCGTGCTGGAGGGTGAAGAGAGGCTGGATGCAAACCCCAGCAGCAATCAGCTTTGTGGTTGACAAACCCCCGCAGCGGATCCAAAAGCTGCTGTGGAGGAAACAGCCCAAACAGCACCGGGAGGATKGATAATAACCAGCCTGAGATCTGATTTCAAGGGACCAGCCGCATCCAGTTCTGAGAATAACGCTTGCTGGGTGTGAGCAAGGGAGCGCCGGGCTCGGCGAGGGCAGGARAAAGCTGGCTGTTCTGCCCGAGTCTCGCCCGGCACAGCCACGTGCATCGGTCCAGCCCGAGCTCCCGCAGCAGGATATGTGCAGAAGCGGCGCTGGAGGACCCGGACATCCTCGCGTCCCGGAGATCGGCGCGCACCTCCTTGGGATGAGTCATGCTGCTGTGCCAGGGTGGTTCGTTAGGCAGCTTCCACCAGCACAGAGGAATKCATTGAACAAAGACCCAAAATCCCTGTTTGTTGTAGAGGGAAGAGTTAGTCATGCTTGTGCTCCACGCTGCTGAGTCACCCAGCAGCCACGGAGCTGTGGGATAAGGGACTGGAGAGGGTGGGAGCGACTGTTTACTGACTTTACATGTAAATCAATCAGGAGGTTGTGACGATGCCATAAACCAAGACAGTCACAAGCTGAGAGGGAAGAGGAATAGCTGGGCAGAGTTTATAGCTCTTAAAGAAAAGAAAAAAAGGAACCATAGGGTATTTTATTTGCAGGACCGGAGCTGGCTTTAAAAATTATAGGTAACATTATATTGTGTTTTATATACCACCAACAGACCCAAAAGCTCTTTTATATGCTGTGGCAGACACAGCTCCTTCCTGCCTGATTCGGAGCAGCTGGGCCACGATTTCTGAAGGCATCAGCATCTCGGCTGGGGCTGTGGAAAGGCAGCTGTAACTGGGCAGCTGATGGCTTGAAAACCCATCTGGGCTGTCCCGGGAGCAATGCTAGTTCAGTGCAGCTAACGAACAGCCCGCACAGAGGCAGGATGCAATTGCCTCGTTGGACTTTTAAATTGGGACACAAAGCATGTTCATGCTGGTAAAGCGGAGTTTTCTTTGTCATGGATGCCAGCTTAACATCTAGCATTTAATTTTAACACCAAAGGCTTGAGTCTCCAATGACTAACGTTTCCTTTGATCAAAATCACGGCTCTGGTGAGAAAAATGCCCTGACGCTGCTGGCAGGGAGGTGTGAGCAGCGTGCAGCCGCTTCGCAGTGGCTGGCCCCGGCCCCGTGCAGGACACGCTTGCTGGAAATGCTGCGTCGGATTTCTCTGGTGAGGCCGAGCCATCGGTTGTTCTTCCTCATCCCGGCTAGGAGCGTCTCTGGGGCTCTGCCGGCAGCGTGCCGGGGTTTCCCCGGGTCTCTGCTGCTTCGCCCTGTTGCACAAGCCCGAGGCATCCCTCGGGGAGGGCTATGGATGGGTGCAAACGGAAAATAGGTGTATCTGTAGCCTACATCCACAAAGGGGTTTGAATCATTCCTGAATGTAAAGCAGGAATTATATCTGCCTGTAAAAGTAGCCCTTGCTCCCATTGTGGACGAGGCAGGAGAACCGCTCAGCCCATGACATGAGAATTTCCTACCCACGGCTGTCTCGGCCGCTGGCCTCCAGAGCTTGAATCATTTCTCTCATTCGATGCAGAAGTCAGAGGATTTCCTTGAAAATAGAGCCTTTGTTTGGCAAATATTTCTCCCGTCTGGTCCGGGGCTGTAAGCGCTCCTTGTTGATTAAATGACAATCTCTCAGCCAGCGCGATACCATCAGCAGAGAGAGGACTTTTGAGGCCCGTCTGAATTGCCAGGGAAGGGTCCGTGCCTGTGCAGACGCCCTGCGTGGAGGAAGTGCCGTGTGTGTTAGAGAACAGGTTTGTTTTTTAAAAAATACCAGGCTACATCCTCAGCGGTTTCAAATTTGGGGCACAGATCGTCGAGCTGTTCTGTGATTTTAGAGCAGCTGAAATAATGGGATCTTAGGCTGGAGGCGATCTCCTAGAACCTCCCAGCCGCCATCATAATACAAATGGGTCGTAATAAAAAATAAATTAGTGTGAGTCCACAGAAGCCAGCAGAGCTTCTTCCCTTTCACAGGCTGAGGATCCAGATGAATATTTCATTTAAAATATTCTATTATGTTGGCTCATATCATTGTAATATCCGAGTGTCTCACATTTGTAATGCAACTTTACAACAGCTTTGTGAGACCTGGAAATCTCAGACTGAAAATTATTTCAGGCACCGGCCATCTATTTTACTCCGTGTTGGTGCAGCGTCTTGCACCAAGGAGTCCACRGCTGGGGCTTTGTGGTGCTACTGAAGATGCAGAATAAGCAGAGCAAGACCACGCATCTCAGGACAAGGTTGCACCGAAGCGCAGGACAATGCAGGAGATTGGATTGAGGCTCCCAGTGCCAGAGCGGTCCCACCGGCCCATCCATCTCCGCAGCTGGAACAGCTGCAGCAGTTAGAGCACTCCAGCACTGGATCATCATCTTCTATCAGCGCATGGGAAGACAACGAGGTTTGCAGAGGCTTTTCTATCTCACACGGTTTTGTGAGCAGCCTCGCTTGCTCTAGCACCACATCAGTGTTTGTAAACAACCTTCTTAAAATACATCGAGCAGGATGTGGGAGCATCACGTGAACGTGCAGTTTCTTGTCAAGGCAATGGGCCCGACTCTGCCCTCAAAGGGTAGAGCAGAATAACTCACCAAGCTCATTTCCACCAGCCTGCCCTGAACATCGCCAAGGACGGCTCAGCGTAGGCGTCTCCGCTTCCCACCTACGCAGCGGGAACAGCACAGGGACAAGGACCRCGCTGACCAGGGATGCTCGGATGCTGTGGAAATGACTTGCTGCCTCTGCCAGACCTGATTTAGCAGATGACACCAGTTGCTTCCCAAAGAGGTGCACATAACCCCAAAACGAGCTGCTATGAAATGACTCAGCCAAGGCAAACCCTTCCTCCTAACACCTCCTTGTGCTGGTGTTTGACATATGACCTGGCAGAGAGAGATTGCTAATAATACCTACATTTTATATAGCACTTTTCTTCGGGAAATCTCAGACGGTTTTACACAGAAGTCAAGTCTATTTGGAGCTCAAGGCTTCTAAGGATGTGTCAAGGACAGAGAGTTTTGGTACCCAGGAAGGCAACATGGGAAGGGTCTATTGCCAGGACAGATCTGTTAAACCAATCTAGCAAGAAAGCAACGATGGCTGGGGTTAATTTGCCATTGATAGGCTCCAGAGTAAACACCCAGAGATGATCAGGGAGGGAGTTATCTCTTTCACGGCCATGGTTTCGGGTTAGCCAGCAGAGTTCAGCTGCTACAGCCCCATTTTATGATGTGCCCCAGAGACTGGCAGGAGCACGAGATGGCTGTGAGAGCATCTCATACCGTGCCAGGCCGGGAGCCCCGTCCTATCGCGGGAGGACCGAGCTCTGGCACTGCAGCCAAAGCAGGTGCCCGACCCTCGGGAAAGTCCGGGGAGGGAACCAGCAAGGCCTCACGCACTGGGGACCGCTCAGAAATAGCCCCGAGCTGCGCAGAGGAACGCCTGGGGAAAGCTGGTGCGTACACTGCAGGCTTTGTCTGGGGCAGGTCGGCTGGGTGTGTGCTTCCTGGCATACAATTCCCAGATTAGCAGGAGCCGGGCTGCCAGCAGCTCCTCCGGCCCAGCCGTGAATGAGCCGTTCGGGGCTGGGAACCACTGCCGAGGCCAGTGCTTCAAGTGCCCGGCGCTGGCGAGCGGCTCAGGGCAGAGGCAGGGGATGGGACGAGGCGAGGATACGGGGATGGGACATCTCCTCCCATGCACCCAAGGGAAAATGAGGGGGCAGGGGGGCACTTCTCTACCCCACGGGGACAGGACCCCCCGACCTCTCTCTGATACCCCTATAAGAGGTTGACTTTGCCTTTCAGCCCCAGGGGATGGAGACCACCACTGGCCAAGGTGATCTCACCGCTCCTTTTGTAGTAGGTGAGGAACAGAGGCAGAGACCTGTCTCTTCTTACCCCAAAATTAATAAATAAAAACCTTAAAAGCCACAGAGAATAACTAATGTGGAAAACATGAAAAAGCTGGAGGGTGGAAGGGTTGGGAAAGGAGAAAAAGTAATTCAACACAGAACTATTTAATAAGGGAAAGTGAATAATCAGAGGGAGAAGTGAGAACAATTTATTCACACTAAATGCTTGATCTGAGGAGGGGGGGGGGAAATTCAAACCAAAGCCAGGCGGTGCCAGCCAGCGAGGTGAGACTCACGGGTCCTTCCCAAGGAGCAGGAAAGAAGACAGCAAAAAGGAAAACGTGGTACATTCATTAAAGAGAAACATAGGGGAAAGAAGAGGAAAAAAGCTGGAGCTGAGGAGCTCTTTGGGACAGGCCAAAGCCTGGCCGATACCGGGGTGGGGAGCAAAGAGGAAGCGTCGATCCCTCCGCCGGGAGGGCTGCCGATGCGGGGTGGTCCATCAGCTCCCAGGAGCTGGATCTAGGGAGGGAAAAGGATGCACCTCAGAGACTGAAGCGGCCGACACAGCGCGGCATTGCCTCCCACCAGCCCTGCTCTGCTCCCACCGCCTCACAGGGCTCCTGGCGCTGCCCCGTGCCCCAAAACGGGCTCTTCCCTTCCCTTACCTGCAGGCACTGGGCAGGGCAGGGCCCCGGGGCACAGGGCTCTGGGCACCTCCAGCATCTCTCGCTGTGAGAGCTGGACCCATGCCAGCACATTGCAACCATTAGCATGAAGCAAGGCTGCTCCAACACCCCACTGGCACCCGGCTGCTTGCACCCCTCCAGCCTCCAGCCCCATTTACTGCCTCGGAGAAGCTGGGCACCAGTGACTCCCTGCTGACTGCAGCTCCGGGAGCCGTGCCAGCCATGCCCCTGCCTTTATCTGCCTGTGAAGACCATGCTTATGAATCGGCGTCTGTTTGCAGACACCCCCTCAGAGGCTGAAAGGAGCTACTGTGCGGGCTCTCGGATCAGACCCGTGCCCTGGAGCTCATGGCAGATGGGTTCAGACAGGGAAGCATCCCTGTTAAATTCTGGGTGCTTTCCTAAATGCTCAAAGTCTGTGCCTGCCCACGCACTGCAGAGCGAGGTGGCTGCAGAGAGAGCTGAGCACGGAAGAAAAAAAAAAAAAATTAACCAAGCAAACAACCCGGTAAAACTCCTGGCCTGCACGGCGTGAGACAAAGAAACCGCCTCCATGCTCCATTTTCCAATCATATTTTGGAGTTTCCCAACCCCCCTGTTGCAGCTACTCAAGACAACACATCTGGTCTTTGCACGAGGGAGAAGATGGGATGCCGCGAAGTGACCCCAATGCACACGTGCCCGGTGGGCAGCGAGGGTGGGCAGCCCCCCCAGCACCCCCCTTCCCACCTCCCAGACGTGTTCTTCCTGTGCCTGGAGCGGAGGAAGTTGCTTTTTCCTCTCTCCCGGGCTGTCCCTGCCTTCAGGAGGAGCGTGCTGGCGTTCAGCTGCCCTCGGCTCACACCAGCGAGGAGCGATAACCAGCACGCAGATCTGCCTTCGCAGAGCCAGGCTTGGAAACTCCCCGYGTTTCCTCCACGTGGGGACGGAGGCTTTCCGTAGGCAGTTGTCTGGTACTGCCCAGAGCCCTTGTCAGCCCAGATTTCAGAGGCATTTAGAAATATGCCACTGATCCAGGAGGTGTTTTGGAGGGGAGGAGTTGGTATGCAATCTCTTGTATGAAAGGGGAAACTGAGGCAGAGAGTGCAGAGCCAGTCTTCTCGAAGGGRAGACTTAAAACTGGGCTCATTTAATAAATAACCTCACTAAAACACGCTGGTTTTTTCTGCAGAAGCCACCAGCTTTTCTAAAATGGATTTATGGACCTGACACTATGCAATTTTAAGCATATTGGCCCAAGTGCCTTGCCCATGGTCCCACAATGGCTTGGGGGAGGAGACAGAAATACAGCTGTGGCCACAGAGCACCGTGGTGGCACATGGCACCAAGAGGATGTCCCATGTCACCGCACCGATGGCATTTTTCTCTTCTAGACTGACCTCAGCCTTTTCCAGGGGTTCCTGCTCCACTTGCTCCCACCTGTACCCAGCTTCTCCCAAAGCAGCCAGTAGTTTCTCCTGCTCTGTCTTCAGAAAACCTCRGTTAGAGAAAGAAATATGTCAGAGACACAGACACCCTGAGTACTACAGCAAATTGGAATAACACTCTCAAGGTGTCTGCACAGCCAGGAATTGACCCCAGACGCTGACTGCTTGGCCACATCATCACAGACCTGCAGGACCTTATAAGCAGGTTGTCCCAAGCTTCTTGCCTGCAGAGAGGTCTGCTGCCACGCTTGAGCACTCTGTGCTGACATGCCAAGGATCTGGGAGTCCTCTCAGGGTGCTCGCAGGAGCCCCGTGCTTCAGGACTCACACCCACGACGTGATGGGTTAGCCTTCTTACCTGATCAGGAAAAATGCCCAGGAGACCGCGGTGTGCCTCCCAGAGGGAAGGGATRGGAGCTCTGTTATTTGAAAAATTCAAAGCCAGCAGGCAAAGTTGGAGGGAATGGTCTGCACAGAACAATTCTGTGCTGGGRACAAAGGTGAAAAGGAGGAAGGTCTGGGAATCCCTTCCCTCCCCTCTTGCTGGGAGCCCATATGATGAYACTCAGCCCRYACAGAGATTTATCAGCCCTCTGATAGATACTTGCAGTCACAGAAACCCCCCTCTCTTCCCATATTTATACAGCAGACTATCAGAAGGTGTATTTATAAGTTATTTTGTCCTAAACAGATTATAGCTTGACAGCTCTTCCAATGCCTGAAAAACACAAGCTGGCTTATGCTGGCTTCTCAGGACACGGCAAACAGACTGTTTGATTAACGTCCAACATGCTCCAATAGCTATTATAGGAACAAGGCCTGGATCTGTTGTGGGTTTTTTTTAATCAATTTGATAGATCTGGTGCATGTGAGAAGCGCTTTGCCTGAAGCCTCATATTCTCTCTTCATCCAGAGCCCAGAGACAGCACAGCCGTGATAAACTCGGTGTGGAGACACCCGTGGTCTTGGCACGGCGGCTGTGCTCTGCGGGGACCTGGGGTATCGCAGCTCCAACCTCGGCCCCTGGGCGCTTGGCACGGCCACCATCTGCATCCTCCCACCCTGCCCAACTGGGAAAGGTGCCTTGCCTCCCCCAGCAACCCCAGAGGGAACCAGGAGGAAACTCTATGGATAAAACCTGATGAACAACAGGGATTTTGCTGTTCCTTTTCACAGTTGCAATTGCTCTCTGTACCACAGCATCCCTGGARAGCCGTCACACCCCGCTGAGCTGGGTGCTGCCAAGCCAGGCGAGCTGGACCAGCTCCCTCCTGCCGGGGAGCAGCGGGGCGGCCCCGCTCCAGAGCAGCAAGGGGAGCAGAGAGCAACTTTCCCTTAGTCASATCCTCCGGACAGCTAAGCAACGCTGCGGCGAGCCGGACTGAGCCGTGGGCGACGTGCGCATGTTGCYGGCACCGCGGCCGGGGCTCACAGCCGGACTGCGCAACCCACGGCCACCCACGCTCCAGCAGCCTTGGGGCAGGCGTTGGAGTCCTGGTTTTGCCAAGGCTTTGCAGTAGGCGAGCCTGCCCACTCCTGCGTGGGGTGACCAAACCTATAGGTTGATGGAAAACCTCTTTGGCCCGTGCAGAGATGGTCCCTTGACGCACCCCATCCTCCTGTCCCCGCTGTCCCCTGCTCCCGGCAGCCTGGCCCCAGGCGCGGGGCAGGGAGCCAGGGTGGCCCCGCACACACCCACGGGTGTCTGTGTCACCCAGCTGGCTTAGCCCGGCTGGGCTCAGCTCGGTTGGAAGTCGGAGAGTGCCATCTGGTGCTCCGAGGAAATTTCTCTCCCCAGCAGGTTCCCGCAGCTCTGCTGAAGGGCTGGGGGGAGCCAGCGGGGATGGGGGGGGTTCTGCTCCCATCCTTGGCAGGAGAGAGTGGAGGAGCTCACCTCTCGAGCAGGACCACATCAGAGGGTTTTGCAGGCAGGAGGGGGAGAACCGGTGTTGCAGGTCTATTAGCAGCTGCATTCAAAAGAGGTTTCTCTTGGCTTTCCAGCTCCATCAAGCTTCCCGGGGCAGAAAAAAAAGAAAAAGATGATGTCAGAGTTGACAAAATGTCTCTGTACAACAGCTTGATTCTGATGTAACGCTAATCCCAGTAGCTGATCTTGAAAAAACCCTCTACTTCTTCTATCCCCCCCAACCCCTGCCATGCCAATTTGTCATCCAGAGATCTCAGAGCGCTTCGTGCAATTGAGTAGATGTCTCCTGGCACAGATGGGAAACTGARGCAAGCAGGGGTAGAGGTTGGCCCCGGGTCACATAGGGAGCAAGCAACAAAACCCAGCAGACATCTGGTCTCCAGGCTCCCATGCCCTAACTGTTAACTCGGCTCTTGTCTCCCATATTTTGCCAGGCAGTGGCAGGATCTGTAGCATGGTTATGCCGTATCGAAAGCAAATCTATTAAAAAAACAACTTTTTAACAGCTTCAGGCAGCTCCCCAAGGCTACTGTGAAAGCATTGCCCTGGAGTCCCTCTTCGCTGTCTGGAACAAAATATTGACCATTTCTCAAAGAGCTGATTTAATGCGCTGCACCATCCAGCAGAGAGGGGCCTAATTTGTCTTATATCTACATGCTGCACCATTCACACCCCACACCCACGCTCCGCCAGAACAGCTTTATTAAACAACCAACCTGTCCGCCACCYCAGCCACTTCCTGCAGCTCAACCAGGTCCTGCATCTTTTTCAGCGCCTCTCAGAGCCCTGACCGAGCAGCTGGAGTCTCTGCTCTGCTGCAGATTTGTTTCTCTGCTGCAAACCTGCCCTGTTTACGTTGTCTGGATTGGAGACGCCCATCCTGCTCCATCTGTGGTCCCCTCTGGGCTTGCTCACGCTGCCTTGGGGAAATCACCAGCATCCCTGACCTGACCCTCCTCTCAGATGAAGACCTCGTCTGCAGGGGCATCTCTTGTTCTACTTTGGATCAACATGTTAGGGAGATCCAGGAGCTATTACAACAGGATTGTTAGGGACGGCAAGATAACTTTGCACATACAGCTTGTTCCAGGGCTGCTGGGTAACAAGTTACCCCAATTAAAAAACCATAGTCACAGTGGGGGTCTGTAAGAAGACCAGGAAGGCAATCCCAAAGGCCTGGCTCTTGCCACTATCCCTATTTCACTCCCATCCATCCCATCTCAGCAAATGTCCCGATACCATGTGTTGCCCATCACTGACCAGCAGCATCCTGAGACCATTCCCTGCTCAGCTGGAAAGGACCATGGAGGTACAGAAGAACTTCAAAGACACCCCTGAAAGCCCGCAGCCTCTGATGCGGTGGTGCCTTGGCAGTGCCAGGGAGGAGTTTTAGCATCCCCCACGCTAATCTATCCCTATGCCTTTTCTAAGGCCTGAGGGCACTTAGATCTGCCTGCAGGTAGATCCTTCTCAGGAGTGACCACCACCTTAGCCCCATGCTCCGTGTCCTTTCACCAACCTTATGTGAAGTCCGTCGATATCTGTTCATGTTGAAGAGCCTGTTCCACCGGGACAGCTCTGCTTTCAGGGATCCTGCACCCTCATCTGCTGTTTAAAACAAGCCCAAAGAAAACAGTGACTCCCCAGAGCTGTCACCTCCCTTCCTGCATGTGGTCCTTGGCACAGCAATCAAACGTGCCCCCAGTGGAGTGTCTGAAAGAGGATATCGTGCCAGGTCCAGACCCACTAGTACCAGCAAAGCAAATGAACTCATTGCCAGGCATGCTGGGCATTGAATTCTGTAGGCAACCGGCTGAAGTGCCCCAGCCCCTGGCATCCCCTGGGCAATTTTCAGTGCTCCCTGCCCTGGCCCTTGGGTACTCCCCCCAGTGATCTGACTGCCTCGGCAATCCCCCGGTTGGTCTTCTCCAACACGCAGCTTTGATGCCAACATTTAGCCAGCAGACAGCGTGCAGCACTAGCCCGAAGGCTCATACCCAAAAAGCAGCATACAGACTGGGAGAAGGGCTACCAGTCATTCCTCAGGACTTCTCCCACCAACCAGCTGCCCCAGGCAGCCCTCAAGTCCTCAGGGATGAGGGGGTGGATTTCCTTTCCCTCTGAGCCACCCTCTCACCTTTCAGGAGCTGCTCTTTCTCCCATTCAGCATCAAAGTCCACAGAAAGCATCGGCTCGGGGCTTGCACCGCAGGTAACATCTTCACCATCAGCACCCAGACCCTGAAGGAGCCCATCCCTGGAGGCAAAGCACAGTTACGGGTGTTCGAACAAAGGCCAGCAGGACCAGCATGGTAATTTCTGACCCTCCAGCAGCAACACTAACACAGCTGGATCTGGTTGCATCCCTCGTCAGCAGCCTAGAGAGAGGCCAAGGACAGCAAAGGGCTATAACTGGGGTTTCTGATGGGTGCCACAGTCCATACAGAGCCGCCTGTACGGGGAGGTAAGAGCAGCACAGGCAGCGGTGGGAACGGAGCCTGCCTGCTGTGGATGCAGGATGCCCTGAAGCTGTGTGGGTTCTGGAAGCCAACTGCAGCTTTACTGGAAACACTGGGCTCATTTCAATGTTTTAAGGAAGTAAGGGGAAAACTGGGCTTTATAAAATCCAGATGAGCAGCTGTTTATAAAGTCCAAATGAGCAGCCTTCTGCAAAACACTGGCTGCTTGGGATCTGACAAGACTGATGCAGCCAAGCGGGCTTCTCCCTATCCCTCTGGGGCATCCGTGTCTATGAGGACACGCTCCCTCGATAGGGACACTGAAGCAAGCCGGGCCTTTGGCCCCATGTCACCCCCCACCCCAACGCTCACGCCTCCAGACCTTTGTCACCGAAAGCTTCTGGCATGGCTGTCCCCTCCTTGCTGGCCACCGTGCTGCCTCCGCGCTGCCGGGCTGGGCTGCYGCAAGGAGTGTCCATCACATCACCGGCCACCGCCAGCCATGTCACTGGTGCTCAACGACAGGCAGCTTCTGCTTGTGCTGCTCCCCAGGGAGCCGGCGAGGCTGAGCCCCCCCAGCAGCGGCTCYGTGCTCTCCCCCTCCGCACCCTCCCAGGGCTCCCAGCATGGGTGCTGCTGGCCTGCCAGCTCCCCTGGGCTGCTGCTGTCCCCAGCGGTGCCCGGCTCTTGCCCCTCTGCTCTGGGCTCCCGTGTCCCCCGCATGCTTTGCAGGAGCCCAAAGAGACTCCTGAGGAGTTGGAGCAGGGAGGGACGGCTGGGAGCCCGGGCGGCAGTCAGGGCATCCATCGGTGCCAGTGCTGGGAGCGGGGCTACGGGGTCGGCCGGTGCCTCAACGGCTCAGAACTGGATTTGAATCGAGCAACGGCACCAAACCGCCCGGAACCCAGAGCTGCGGCACTGAGGCAGTGACAGGGGTCTGAAACAAGGCTGGGGGGAGCAAGATGGCACCCAGGGGGGCAAAGGATGCACAACCCAGGGCTGGGAGGGGGATACAGACCAAGCACAACCCAGAGCTGGGGGAGAAGAGGAGCCCCAAAAGGTGAAACCTCCCTTCTACCCACAGCGACTCATTCTTGCAGCATCCCCACGTCTGCCATGGTTTGACCTAGCCCTGAATTTTCACACCGGCAAGGGAGGGTGGAAGGAAAGGGGAAGGCTCATGAAAAACACACAAGAACTCCTCCAGCAGCGCAGTACCATGGCCAAAGAGAGAAAGATAAAAAATTACTACTTCTGCAGGCAGCAGCAGAGCAAACGGCTTTTAAAAGCAGCATCTGCATTTGCCATCACAATGCAATACATTCATGACAATAATGGCAGGAACCGAAACAGCAGCAAACTCAAGGACCCGTTTCCCAAACTCAGGCACATTTCCAATGCCTATTTTCCTAGGTCCACAGTCTCAGGCAGGGGCATGATTTTCCCTGCAATGTTCCTGTGCTCAGCAGAGCCATGCTGTAGCTGCAGTAACACTGGCATAAAGCTGCTCTCGCTGATGTAACGTATCCCTCGCGGAGGCACGCTGGTAGGAGTTCAGCTTTGCTTCTATGCTAGGAGTTTCTTCTGGCTGGCTCTGGCAGTGTCTGCTCATCCTTGGCTCAGCTAGTCCACAAGCTGCTGGCTGCAAGAACATTTTTTTTTCCCCAAAAATCCTCATCTAAAACTGCCATGTCATCATGACTGGTTGAAACTGAGATTCTCTCACCCTCCAGCTGCACCCTCCTGTTTCCTTTTCTCTGCCATCGACGGGCTTGGGTGGCCAGCGCAGGGCAYGGCTCCTGCAAAGCACAGACCACAGTCCTCCTCACCGCAAAAAGTGTGTTTTCACATCAGCCCCTTGCTCTTGGTRGCACAAGAGGAGGGCTGGGGATGCACAGCTGAGTGCAGCCCCCTTCCCAGCAGCAGCACAGATTTAGACTACACCAACCAATTGGTGAAACCACATCCTAAAATGCCACATGAATCCTGAGACCAGAGGCTCCCTTCTCTGCGGCTGCCGTGCATCTCTTATTTACACCAGCAAATATATCTCTTTATTTACACCAGCAAAAGGGGCTGCCGGTGGAAGCGGAGAACATTTCGCATCAGCATCAGTGATCGCAAAGTCAGTGTGGCACAGCTGGCTGGGAATTTCTTCCCTATTGCCTCAACATCTTAAAACCACTGCAATAGCAAGGCAGGCCATCTCCACACCAGCAGAGCCACATGAAGCATTTAGACCACTCATCAAATGATCACCTAAATACTTGCTTGCCACCATCATTTCTTGATGTCCATATGGGCCATTCCCATAACAGAGCTGGTGCTTTCAAACTAATTTCCCTTTATCCCTGCTATCTCCCCTCTCTTTAACACTCTCCAGCAGTCATTTGCAGACACATCGYAGTATGTGTCCCTGCTGCCCACCCACAGCTCAGTCCCCATAAGCTTCTTGCTGTACTTGCTGTGGACACAGAGGAGTTGTCCAAGCCTCCTGCACAGCTTATTTTCCACAACTTTTGCTGCTCAATGTGATTAGAAGCAGCTACGAATATCATACACCTGATGCTCACGCAGTACCACTTTCCCAGCCGATTTTCTACAGCCATGCCACAGAGGTGTTATGCAATGTATTTGAGGTGGAAGAGAAGTGGTTTGCAAAAAGGAAGAAGGATTTTAGATGAGATTCGGTTTTGCAAAAGTTCTCACCAACAGTGCTGCCTAATGAGGTAATACTAAGGGATGCTAAATCTGAAACAGTGGTGAGGCTCAGGAACAGCCCAGATTGATGTAATGTGGCAGAGGGAAGCACAGGATTCATCCTGCAGCAGTCAGCACATCCCGCTGAGCCTGCGCCAGTATTCAGCCTAAAACCTGGGCACACATCACACTGGCTGTGCACAAGAACAGCCACCAGCACAGATCAGCAGGGGCACTGGGATAACATGGGATAACAATGTAGGGACATTCAGACCCAAACAGCCACCATTGCTACATTCAAAAACTCACCCCAAGGCTCAGTGCAGAATTAAGGTTGGTGCTGGGACCTCGAGCCTGCCCAGGACCATGAGTTTCTCTGCGAGCACACGCTGGGAAGAAGGCAGACCCCTTGCTACCAGGCTGATGGAGACAGTCCCTGTTAGCTGATTCCTCACCTTCCTCTGCTCCATGATTAGTCTTACCCCACCGAAAGCCATCTCTGGCCAGGGCACATCTCTCCTGGGCCTTGTCCCCCGCAATCACTGCGGGCATCCTTTGCTTCGCCCTCCACAACCTGCTTTTCACTGGTGTTGATGCAGCTACCACCCTCAGAAAGGTCTGCCAAGGCCACGTCCCCAGCAGCCCGCACCTCCAAGGGTTGAGGGCATCTCTGGAGCCAGAGCAGGGCTCTCTGCAGCCAGGGGCCCATTTTCCCTGGCAAAGCTCATCCAAGAAGTCAAGGATTCAAAAATATCTCTGTTCGACTCTGGGGCAGGGAACATCCCACAGGACATATCGTCCCAGGCATGAACAGTGCTCCTACCATTGGATGGGCAGGTAATTTGATAATTAGCAGTCAGGCATTTATACTGGCCCCAAACCTCTGCTTATCTGGCATTTTTCAGCACCAACAGTGAAGTCCCTGGCAGTCTCCCAAGGAATCAGGGGAGGAAAAGCGGCTGAGGCAGCTTGCTGAGCCAAAGAGCCACCTCCAGCAAAGCTATCTTGCTCTCCAGGATGAATCATGCCCTTTCCTCCAGCCACTGTGATTTTTCCTAATCTCAGTGGATTTCAAATTTCCTAAGTCACTTGGTGTGAACAACCTGTGCCACCACTGACTTTTTTTCTGGTCGATCAACACAGAAATTTCCTACTAGAAACCAGAAATGCTCTAATAATGACTTTAACAGGGCTCCTGGCCCTACCTGCCAGGGAACCTAACAGAGGGCAAACCGATCATGCTAAGGTGCCGCAGCCTTAACAAAAAGGTCAGAGAAATCACTGGAGAACCCACGGAGAAACCAAAGACTCCCGGGGAATCGTGGTAAGCAGGGTGCTGGGATGGGATGTGCTGTGGGCAGCAGCCCCCGACCCCGCTCCCAGCAAAACTCCCTGCGCTGCACAGTGTCCCGCAGCCAGGCGATGCCCCGGCTTCACCCCAACCCCCGGAACCCCCCGAGGAGCCCCGTTGCCCCCCTCCACCGCGGTGCTCGGCGCTGCACAGAGCCGCACCGCAGCCGCTTTCCCACGCTCCGGCCGGGGAAGGTGCCTCTAGAGGGAGCTGAGCCCTGCCCGGCTCCGCGTCTGCATCTATGGTCTGGGGTTGGGTTTCTATTTTTTTTTTTTTTTTTTTTCCCTTCTCTCTTCTTCTTTTCCCTCCTCCTCCCCAGCCCTGCTCGCTTCCTTCCCCCGCGCCGCGCCGCTGCGCTCCGGGGAGGAGGCAGGAAGGGAGGCGGCGGGGATGGGGCAGCTCCCCGCCGGGATGCGTTAGCTCCCCGGGACACCCCGGCCCGCCTGGTCCCCGCCGGGACGCGGTGAGTAGCGGGGGGACCACCCCCCCTCCGGCCTCCCCCGGGATGGGTTATCTTTATTCACCGGGCCCGGCCGGGCGGTGCCGAGGCTGCCGTGAGCCGGGGGAGGGATGCACCGGGAGCCCCGGGGTGCCGGCGGGCTCCGGGGGAGCCCGGCAAGGCGGGAGGGGTGGGCAGAGCCGCAGGGCCTCATCCTGCACCGCCCGGTGAACAAGGTTAAAGTACGCAGGGGTACCTCAGCAAGCAGCACTCCGGTGTGTGCAGTAGCGGGGCCAGGGCTGAAAGGTCTCGCTCAGAGCTGATCGTTCTCCCGAAGAGGGAATATTGCCTCTCGTAATAATATTTTTTCCAGCTGGGTTTTTTTCCCCCCTTGCGAGGCCGCAGTGGTAACAGCCGCACCCGGCATCCCCGTGCCAGCGCTCAGCATAGGGGTTCAGGGTAGACAGGATTGTGTGAGCTGTTGGTGGGACGAGTTGTGCCATGCTGAGGACTGGGGTGACATCCATTTCACTCCGCTCTGGGCTGTGACCTCAGACACGGGCACGGCATGTGTGGCTTTGCACGCCTGCCTGTGCGGTTGCCTGCATAGCTTCCCACCCAGCAGCGCCAGGGACCTCCGGGACGTGGGCGCAGGGGGTTGTGGGGGGACCCTGGCTGCAATGTCTGCATCTGCTGGGGCTCGTGCGCCAGCCAGACCCTGGTGCCATGCTGGGTGGGTAAACACCAAACTGGGGAAACTCACCTGTTAGCTCTTCTAGGCCAGGCTGGGAGGAGCGGGGCTGATTCTGCACTGTCTGGGCAGGGACGGCAGCAGGGCACAGGAGTCCTGCGGGATCTCTGTCCTGGAGAGGCTTAGCTGCCCTGCGCGCCGCATGATGGAATCACTCCCGTGCATGGGCCCAGAGCCAGACCTGTGAAATGCTCGTCCCAGAGGATGCTCCATGCATTTTCTGGAACAGGATCTTCATAACATGTCAGGGGGTGACTTCAGACAAGCTGGGCTTGTCCATAGGGATTATGGCTGCTCCTGCGGATCCTCTCCCCTCCTGCAGCTTGCAATTCTGCCTTTCTCTCTGGGCCAGTCCCACCATCTCCCTGCACCCAGGCACTTTCCTTTAGAGAAAAGTTGGGAGAAGTGGTGACTGTGTCATGAGGGCACACAAGCAATGTGTCAGAGACCTTTAAGCAAAGGAGGTGAGGGTGAAATGAGAAACAGTTGAAGCAAAGGTCTTTTTTTTATTAGGGAAGCCTGGCAGGTTCCAGGAAGGCTGATTCTTTGCATGGCCTGTGCTCGTTAATAAAGATAAGACTCCTGTGCCATCTTGGAGGTGTTGCTAAATCCACATCCTAGGTGCTGTCTGCTGCTTTTAACCCTTTGTGGCCTCCTACAAGAGCAAAAAGTCAGGGTGGAGCTGAATCTTTTAACAGCTGCTGGGAGTCAGACACTGCTCCCAGTAACCTCCAGCTTCCCCCAAACCCTCTCCTGAGCCCTGTCTCAAGTCCTGGAGAGCCTTCATTTTCTGCAGCCTTGGGCTGTCTTTAAGTAGATGGGTGTCATATCCTCCTTCACGCCCCTCCCTGCTCTCTTCCAGCACGGTATTCTCATAACAAGGGGGAAATGGGGCAAATCAAAGGGGCATTGGGCTGGGGAGCAGCACTCTTGATACTGGAGAGGATGGTCTGAGGCACTTGGACCCCCAGCAGAGACTGGCAGTGAGCTATCTCAGGCGTTCACTTGGTTTGCAGGAGTGGGAGTTTAGGGTGCTCCGCGGGGAGCAGGTTGGGGGCCAGCAGTGTGCTGACGGGGACGTAGCTGCCGGTCCCAGATGTGCGTGTGTGCAAAAGGGCTGCRGTGTCCTGTGTTGCAAGAGAAGAAAGCGCTGCAAGAAACTATATTGAGAAGGAAACTGAAAATGAAAGTTCCTCTTAAATGACAGCCACAGTCGCAGCCTGCCACTTCCTAAGGGTTTGCCAGGCGGCAAACGTGAAGAATCATGTGAGTCAGCTGCTTCTCGGGCACTGGGCTCCTGTGCTCACCAGACATCCTTCATACTGAGCAGTCAGGTCTGCATCAGAAATTCCCTGTTATTCGTGGCTGAGGTCTGGGTCAGAGGCAGTGGGTTAATGTGAAACATAGCTGGTTGCACCTATAGACCAAACTGTAAAAGCTCCAGAGGCAGCTGAACTCTTTGGCTGGATGCGTCTGCATCCTCCCCGGCGCTCAGTACAGCCTCGGGTTGTAGCAGCGTGAAATACATTAGAAATTCATACTGCTTCGCTTACCCACGAACTGCAGAGAGCTGCTCCGAGTCCGGTCTTGCTTCCTCTTGAAAGGCACTGAGGCCTTCCTATGCAAGGGGGGCTGCAGCTGTAGCCTTGCCAAGCGCCCGAGGAGGGGCTGGGGATGGCAGCGGAGGAAGCGCAGGAGGGTTTCCTCTGTGGAGGAGGGGACGGGGGCACGTTCATCCGCTCCAAGCACTCCCTGAGCTGTCTCCGCCGCGTCCCAGAGCCGAGAAGAGCAAGGAGAGGAGCAGCTCTGGAGCCCGGTTCTCTGCTGATCTGGGCAAGTGGGAGCCAGCTCTCCTCCCAGCTTTACCCTTGGTCCCAACTGCTGATCCTCATCGCGTTTCAGCTTTTCCATGGATGGAGATGTTTGAGGCTGCGGAGGAAAAGGGAAATCCTGTCCTCGGAGGCGCATAGGAAAAAACAGCATCTCCATCTGTGTGTCACTACGCTCAGGCTCCCTGAATGCAGCTATGCAAATACACAATGGCTTTCCAAGCCAGGCTGATAAGCTTTGCATTTCCAGCCCCCCATCCCCACCTTGACTGCAGGCTGTACTTCACATTACTGCTTATGGTCTCAAACTGCTTATGGTCTCAATTTATTTTTTCTTCTGAATAATCTTCAGTGTGAGTTTGTAAGCTTGGACCACGTGTTGCACTTCTAGTCTTGACATAGGTGGTTATTTATCCATAACCAGAGCTTTTTTAAATTTTTGCCCAGGATACAATTTAAACTTCTGGGTGTTGATGTGTCTTCATGAATTTAGACCTGGTGCAAATCAGAAAACCCACCAGTTTAGCCCTGTAGAAGTCTGGCCTGGGAACATGTACTGGCATGCCAAACAACAGGCTGGGAGCTGGAGTGATCTCTCTCTAACCCTGACGGTAACTGCGTGGCCTYGCTTCCTTCTCTGCAAAAACCAGGGGGTGAGGTCAGTGCGACGAGCAGAGGGGTAAAGGAGCTGTGATGAGCCCTAAACTACAGATCTGGGTTTGGGATACCCGTGAAGTTCAGAGACAGTATGAGCTGTGCATTGCTTCCCATTTAATCTTCTTATTCCGAGAGGAGCTCAGAAGACATAAAGGACAGGTGGAATTAGAGCCTTTGGATTTAGGAAAACAGAGACCTCATCTCTTGTAGAAGTTGTGGAAAACAAGTCGGAGGTGCTTGCCAGGAGAAATCAGCATTGTCGCTGCAGCTCCGCGCGGGAGCTGCGGCAGCTCGGTGCGGTCGCGGGTTGGTTTGCTCTCGCCGCGCTCCGAACCGTCGTGGCTGCAGGTCGGGGTAGCAGCATTTCAGGCAGCAGCAGAACCCCCCGGTTCAGCTCCCAGACACGTTCTCGAGGTGCAGCCGGGGAGTCGTAGAACCCTTTGTGCTGTGATTTTTGCTTTCATCCCAGCGTGAAGCCACTGCAGATGCTGCTGGTGTTTGGACTGAGTAAGAGCCGGTGCAGCCCRTGGCGCGTGCTGAGCGGGTCAGAGGATAGCTGGCAGGTTTCCAGCGAGGGTGGGGAGGTGGTGAAGTGGGGTGGCTTTCCTYTTCTGGCATATGACTGTCTGCAGACACGTTGCTGAGAAGAGTCAGGAAGAGAGGAGAAATCTTGGTGTGGCCAGGAATCAGGGAGCAAGCATGCCAGGAAGGGAGGAGCCAGGTCACTGGCAGAGATAAAAGCAGGCAGCATTGCTCCTCCGAGCACTTGGCTCAGCCAAAGGGGCTTCCGAAGGCTGGCCTGGGAGGTGTGCGAGGGGCCGCGAGGCTCCAATGTCCCTGCTGGCTGCTCATAACCTGGTTCACTTACTGYCTCTCGTCGTTCCAGGTAAAGCTGATACCCCCAAGCATCTCTCTGCAATGGCCTCAGGGAACGACGGTGACCCACCGAGGGCCCACCGACGCCGGGGAAGCAATGGACACAGGCTGTCACAAGAGCTCAACTCAGGTAAAAAGATTGCTATGATATTCAGGGGAGGAAGCATTTTCAACCCATTCTTCCTTTTTTTTTTTTTTTTTTTCTTCCCCCTGCTGTGTTTCTTTGAAAAGATGGTTTTTTCATTCCTCCAGGGCCCTTTGCAAGACTGGGATAACAAATCGGTTCTGTAAAGCTATGCTGAATTGAACTGGGAGAGCACATGTTCAATGCTTTTGGGAGATACTGGGCATTGGATTAGCGTGGTGGGCAGCAAGGGGGGCTTGACAGGCATGGAGAAAATATTGTGCAGGTAGCGGGGGTGCCACAGGGGTTGGGGTGTGGGGCAGATCGCCCCGGCTGGCTGCGAGATGCACGGCTGGTGCCTGGTGTCCTTTACTTTCTCTTCCCTGAGCACAAGAGAGCGAAAGGTGCTTGATGTTTAAAACACAGAGAAAAACACGCCTTGCTGGGCAGCACCTGGTCTCAGGCAGTTGGTTTCAGTCTTGCTGCATCGGCTGCTGGATGAAATCAGGTCTCCGGTGTGCCTTGGCATAGCAGCGATGAAAAGTTGCGGCTCACCAACATTCAGAAGTGGTTCAGTCCGTTGCTCGTGTGTGCCGAGCCCTGCAGACTGTGTAATTGCATTTCACCGTAATGGGTGAAACTGGGAACGGGGCCGAAAGGAACCCAGGAAAAACCTCAGCTCCCGTTTCATCCCAAAATGATAAAATGCTGCTGCACAGAAAGCCCTTAAACACGGGTGACTTCTTAACCTGTTTTGCAGGTGGACTTGTAAATAAGGCTGAGTCACTGCAGCTCTGTCAATAATGGAGATTAGAAGCTATAACTAACTGTTCATGTATTTGAGCTCTGATCCAGCTCAGAGCTGTTTTATTGGCCTGATTATGTTATTTATACTCTGGTAATGCCTGGACTCCTCTCCATCTCGGAGTACTATTTGTGCTAGATCCTGCATGAATACACTGGAAGAAAAAAATACCCTGTCCTTTCCTTATCAAAGTCTAYAAGGTATGAAAATAAATAAATAAGAGCAGTTGTTTACGTATGCTGATTTCCTGTTGAGGCCAATGAGACGCTGATGTGAAAACCAGTGAGAGGATCAGGCCCTGAACCCTAACCACACAGTTCTACAGTCATGCTTCCTGTACGCTTGCAAACACTTACTGGCAGTACTGGCATCCCTCTGCTTCCCAAAACTCAGGGGGGTCCCTCTGGAATTTGGARGTGGGATCCCTGCATGTCTCTTAGGCAGGAGCCTCACGGACTCCAGTGGAAGCAGAAATGTGCAGCTTCCACCAACACGTGCTATGGGATTATGGGGCGGAAGAAGGCTTTTGTCAACAGGTATTAAGCCTGGTTTTCATTTAGGGCTCGCTTGCTCTGTTTGTTTATCTTTGGATGCGGTAGGGAGTGAAGAGATTTATCTGCTGCTCAAGGATTTGCTTGAGCATTGTTCCGAGCCCTTGTTGTACCAGCCGTTGCTTAGGGCATGGGCAAGATGCTGCTGCTTCTGTCTAGGCTGGGTGGCAATTTGCACTTGTGGTGTTTTTAGGGCATGGTAGACGAAGGCAGGAGCTTCATACTCCTGGCTGCACGTGATGAAGAGGAGGAGCCGCTTAGCTCATGAAGAGTCATGCAAAGGGGGGCAAACATTGCAGAAGGAGGGGTGGGAGGCCCAGCACCAACGGTGCTGAACTGAGCTCAGGAAACAGGGCTCATACTTCAGAAAAGTAACTCATTAACCTTGCCCTCCTTCAGTTCTCATCTGTAACACGGGGGTGGCAGTGCGTCCCTGTTCAAATGTGCTGCTGGGGTACGCACACAGCTACAGGAATGGTTTGGATAATTCCATCGAGGCTTAGATCTGTGGGACAAGCCATGGACATGGCTGRCCTCACATGTGCAGGTAACGATGCCAAATGCATCTCGGCCCCCCTACACTGCAGAAGGGCTAGTCCGTGTGATGAAAATATTGTTTATGTGGTCACACTTAGCTCCTGTGTGGATCACGTCAGCTGGAACCCCAAAGCACTTTGTTAAGAAAGGTGATGTATCGCTCTATCCGCTTATTACTACTAGGGAAGCGGGGAGAGCTTTGATGCAAGTCTCTGTAAGGATGTCCAAGGTGTCAGGGTTGTGCATGGAAAGCCCAGCCACCCTGACTCACAGTTTGCAGCGTCGCATCCTCAGATTACCTGGGCTTTCTCATCTGTCTGTGCGTTTAATACTCACGTAACATACCTAGAGAGGTGTGAGGTTTGGTCCTTGGTTGTTTGTCTTAGCTCTGGACTTGACGTTGCATGTGAAGTAAACCATGAACTGATAAATAGTTGCTTAGGGACATGAGTCATACATCTGTGAGCATCTCCGTGCCTTCATTTCCAAGACCAGCTGCAAAATGAGTAGGAAAAATGTGAGCTGCCTGTTTAAGCCTGGGTTCTCATACATTCTGTAGAGCAACCAAAACCATTTAAACATACTTTTCTCTTGTTTGGTGCCCATGCAGTTCCTATCTCCAGCACAGACACAGAGTATTGGACTTCCCGTTGAACTGCATCTCTCATCAATATGTGGTTTCCGTTTTTTAAAAAAAAAAAAAAAGTCATCCTTCTGATGGCTGTGCTGGGAAATAACTCTGCTCTAGAATTGCCTTGTGACTCCTTTGTTCTGGCCTGCAAAGGACGCCCGAAAAAATCTTTTATGAAAAACTTGACGGGGCAGAGGGAGATACATTACCAGAGCTGAGATGCCCACCCATCCCAGGCACCCTGCTGAGCACTGGGCCCAGCCTCCCTTTGCCGTTCAGTAGATTAGCAAATACAGGACAGGTCTCAGCTTGGGCTGCAAAGTACCAGAGCAAAACCTTGCTGCAGCCCTCAGCCCCTGCTGCAAGCCTGT
Source organism: Phoebastria nigripes (assembly GCA_035582835.1). NCBI lineage: Eukaryota > Metazoa > Chordata > Aves > Procellariiformes > Diomedeidae > Phoebastria > Phoebastria nigripes. The sequence continues at coordinate 4,322,420 of JAYKAV010003266.1, read as the reverse complement.
ATCTCTGGGTGTGTTGGTGGGACACCATTGAACATAAGAATTAAAGCAGATTTCTTGAGTCCAGGCCAGAATCTGGATCAGAGAATCTCCCTTATTGACAGATTAATTTCTATCTTAAAACCAAGGGTGTTTGCCCATTAGCTCTGCAGGGAGACTGTTTGAGAATATTGCTCCTCTTTTGGGTGGGAAGATGTGTTCTAAAGAGCAGGATAAGGGGAAGGGCTTTGTGCTGTGCAGATGCCTCTGGGGACGGCAGTTTTCCATTTCCCTGTCTAGAAGCTCTGCTCTCAGGCGCAAGCTGTGCAGGGTTATGCCAGCATGACCCAGTCTCAGGTTGATCAGCCTTTGATCCTGGCATTGCTATTGACAGGCGATAGGTTTCACAAGGGGCTGCCTTGCCCGGTGGAAGCTAACCCAAATCCATTAACGTGAGATACTGCTCATCCCACACTTGAATTGCAACTACCATGAGATGGAGTCAAGCTTCCCCTCAAGGCAGAAATCTCCAGAGTCCATTCTTGGTTCCCCGGAGCTGTCTACTCCCTTCGGAGCCAGTCGCTGTTTCCAGGCTGGATATCTCCCTTTGTGCAAACAGATGCACCTCTTCGTGTAGTTACTGCCTGGCTCCTGAGCTCGAAAGGGATGCTGCCAGGTTGCATCTGTCATTATTACAGTCTGTAGCAGGGCTATTTAATTTAGTTGTAACAAGGTCTGATGGATAACTTTGGTGAGACCTGCCAGTTTTTACCATAGCGCAGCTGCTCCCCGGGAGATAGGAACGGTGAGAAACAAAGGATCTTGCACAGAAATGCAGATGTTGCATGTTTGAGACTGGCTGGGGTCTGGTCAATGTTGTCTGTGGTGTGGATCCAGGCAAGAGGCTGTTGGGGTAGGTCTGGTCTAGATGCTGAGAGCGCGCTGGGGACCGAGGACGACAGGATTGCTGCTTCACACGGCAGAAGCGGAGCAGGTCCTCCCTTGCAGTGGGGGGGTTCACAGCAGCTCGTGAGCCCCGTAACACGGCCCCAGTGATCCCACAGGGAGCCCAAAGATCCCAGAGGAGCTCCAAACCGCTCTCCTCCTCTCTGCTGCTGGTACTGGGAGTCCACAAGGCAAATCTTGATCCAGATCCTCTTCTTTTGAGTGGAAGAGACCCAGAGATGGTCCCAGTGGGTGCTGTGGGTTAGCACCTGGGGGGAAAAAAGATGTGTGTTCGCCTGTCCTTGTGTTGCTAAAAATAGCGCCTGGGGTAATTAAAACCAGGGAATTTTTTTGGTACACTTACTTCCTCTTTTGTTCTTGCAGTGTGTTTACCCTGCCTCTCACTGAAACTGTGAGTCAGTCGGTTTTGTTTTCTGGCTCTCGGTGGAGCAGTCGCTGGCTCCTCCACAAGGTGGGATTTGTTTACCGCCAAATAAACCCATTCCTGCAAAACAAAAAACAATCCCCTGAAAACCCAGCGACCAGGGCTTGTCATTTCCCTTCACCTTTATTTACCCAACCCGAACTCGGTGTAACCTGAGTCTCTGCATGACAGCTCCTCTCCCTTCCCCGCACCCCATCCGGGGCTGGGCCCATGTCCCCAGAGCACCACGCAGGCTGTGTAGATGTGACCAGCCAGAAAAAAACTCTGCAACGAGCGGTCCAGCATGTTTTGGATACAGGGTTTTATGGAGCAGTGTTGCCAGGACAGCTGTGTCCACCAGGCCAGGTCCTCATGTCCCAGCCCTGGGACATTGTTCGGGCAGGAGCATCTCTGCATTGGAAATGCAATTTCCAGTGGCCAGGGAACTGCATGGCCAGTCTGGCAGGTGGATATACTGGGATGCTGGGAAAGAGTTTGGGCTGGGTTGGCTGCAGTGAGCTGCACTGCTGCTAGACAGCATTGCTGGTGCAGATGTGCTGCTGTGTGTCACCAGCACGCCTTGCAGGACGATCACCTAAAGCCGTGGGTCTGCAGGGTCCTGCGCTTCTGACGTTCCCCCAAGTAGCTCACTTACCTGGGCTTTGCACCTCCTTTAATGTCTGTGAATCTCCACCCTGAATGGTGACACTCTGTCAAAGGAGCAGGGCTCTGATCCGTCCATACCATTTCTGTCCCCTACAAATGCTGCATCTTAGAAAAGAAACTGGGAAGAACTGTGTTACCGGGACCTTAGGGCCAGCTCCCCCYGAGCCCTGCAGGGTGACTTAGCTGGGCTGCCGGCTGTTTGGGAACCGGTGCTCTAGCCCAGATTGCTTCTCGAGCCAGCCGAAACCGAGCTCTAATCAAAGACAGCCCATGACAAACCGGGTACTTTCCCCAGGAGCAACGTAACGCATGCGATAAGGTATTGGTCACCATGGTAGCTACAGACAGAAACGTCTCGCCGGGAGCTCCCTGCTCTGGAGGGGGCAGGTCCTGGCCACATCCAGACCCTTGCTCTTCCCCGAGCAGCGTGGGCATGGGGGACGCGCATGTGGGTCTCGACCTCGAGCCATTTGCAGACAGGCGCACGCTTGTCGACACCGGTTGTTTCCGACTCGCTTCCTGCTTGCGCAGAGCCCAGTCGGTTTTCGCGTGCTGTCGGGGCCGAGTGACGTTACTGCACGGGTGCATTCCCCTGCTGAACCCTGAATATCTGGCATGCCGAGCCCTGCTTGTTTAGGAGAGCAGGGGAAGGAAGCTGTGGCACCCAAAACCAGCCCCAGCCTCCCCCCACAACAGCCTGGCTCACCCCCTGCCCAGGCTGCAGCCTCCTGCTTGCCGTGCAATGGGCTTATTGCTTCCACGGGTATTTGCTAGCAAAGCAGGGGATTTGGGTGTCCACTTTCGCACAGTGGCAATGGCTGTGCTGGAGCAGGAGCAGGCATTCAGTTCAAACTTATCACCTGGCTGTTTATCTGCTTTCAAGCGCAGGATGGGGACTCACGTCTCTGGGCTACAGTTTACGAGTTATTCAAAAGTTCCTCTCCTTTCTGTTCCTGCCAGCAGCCCATGCAGAAGTTGCAAACCCTGCCCTGGCATTGCCGCTGCCGGGCTGATGGGTGTATGTGAGACCGGTGATGCGTGATTGAATCGGCAAGGAATTATACTGAAATGACCGCTTAAACTTTTGCTCACCACGTCATTGCTGATGCCATGCAAGGGCACGATCGTTGGTGACATTGAAAAACAAGATTGTTTCCTGAGAGTGGATGGGCAGTGCTAGACTGAGCTTTGCCTCCAGTTTGGGTTTGGATCTGAGATTCCTGAACTTGTTTGTGCTGAGCAATGCCCTTACTGAGAGGTGCTGTCACGTGGAGAGTGCTGCCAAGCCCAAGCACTTGAACATCTGGTTTGTGTTGTGACAGTTCTGTAGCTGTCTCTTGCCAAAAATGGATTCACAAGGTGGGCTTGTGCCCCTGAGAACGAAGACTGGCTTCAAAATTAGTTTTCTGAGAATGAATTTATGTTGGATTCTTTGTGTTTTATTGCAAAAGGCCAGTGTTGATACAAACAGCACAAATTTAGGCTGAAAATGAAGGAATGGTCTCTTTCCAACTTGGGAAAGGGGGGAGATGAGCTTCTCCCTTGACTTTTCCTCCTCTTGTCTCTCTCTCAGAACACCAGGTGGCAGAGGAGACGGAGGAGGTGTTTCAGAGCTATGCCTTCTACCGCTACAAACAGGAGAGAAAGGAGAGAGGGGAGAAAGTGCCCAGGAACCGAGAGATTGAGGAGATCCAGCCGGTGCCGGGCAGGTAAAACTCTGATACCAACCATCTGCACGTCCCTCAACCCCATCCTGAGCCAGGCTCCTTTACAGACCCACCCCTTGGTCCTGCTTACCCGTCTTGCTGGGAAGGCAGACCCATCCATAATGCCGTCTTCCCTCTGGGCAGCACTGGGAGCCAGGTGGGAAGGCGCCTGGCCATCATTGGTGACGACATTAATGAGCGGTACGACGCAGAGTTTCGCTACATGCTGAAATCCTTGCAGCCCACCGAGGAGAACGCCTATGATTACTTCACCAGAATAGCCTCCAGGTAAGGCCACCGGCTCCCTTGGCGTGGGCTGGACGCCTTCTCCTGGAGGAGATCAGGGAAGGGAAGGTCAGACGGGGTGCAACGCAGTCGGTTAAAGCCTTGCCCCCACCCCAGAGCAGCTGCCCCCCTGGCTCTGCCCCAGCACACACACTCTGTCAGTTCAAGCTTCACCCACCGTCCCTGGGTTGAGCTCCCAACAAGCTCACCGTGACGGTTCCTGTGTTTTCTGCCTGTCTGCTCTTGCTCTTGCACACTGTTTGGACAGTCTTCACCCGACAATCATCTCACAGTCCTTGCACAAGCTGAGCGGGGTCAGAAAGTTTGGGGGATGTGCCTGGGAAGCGTGGCCCGTGCATCAGTAACCAAGTGAATGTCCCAGCTCCCATTCAGGGGTGCAACCAGCCCTGGACCAAGGCAGACCTGCTGCTGGTCCCACTGCCGCTAGCTTGGTAGCTGGGAAGTCCCGATGGGTCAGGCTTTCCAGAGGCACAAAGCAAACGCAGCTGCAGGCTGTGGGGATGGGCAGGTACTCGCTGCCCTTGGCATGGTCCACATGGAACAGGATCAGACTAACTCAGGATGGGGGATGCTCTGCAGGCTTGCAGAGCCTGCAGCCATCTCGTGCAGGCGATGCACACCCAGCTCTCCCACTCAAAGCACAGCAACAGGGCGAAGAGTGAAGACAAACACCTGGACAACTTTTTGCCCTGATTGCATGAGATACAGGCTTGGATCGAGGTGGCCGTCAAGGCGTTCAGTCCTCACCCCTCTCTGTCTGTAGGGAAACTAAGACACTATGCACATTAAATGGTTTGCCCGGGGTCATGCAGAAGATCTCTGGCAGAGCCAGGAGAGAAGCCGGGGTCTCTGGGTTCCAAGGTCCCAGGYTCCCATCGCTCCTCCGAGCGTGCCTGGCTCTGGCGCAGCCCTGTCCCCGTGCACCCTCCRCTCGGTGTTTGTTGTCTAACTGCCTCTCTTCTGTCCTCTTCCTGCTCCCCTGTCCTTGGGAAGCCATGCTGCGCTGTTTTCACCGCTTTGCCAGCCTGAGGCGGTTAACGCGCCGCAAACAGGTAAATTAACCTCTCTCCCTCTCTTTGTGCTACCTGTTTCTCTGTTGTTCCTTCCCGGGCTCTAACTTCCCTCTCCCTCTGCAACCTGCACGGTGGCGGCCCCACGCCAAGGCTCTGCAGAGAAGACAGTTCCCTTCGGCTGTGCAGACAGGGACCACCAGGAACAGGGCACAAAATTAAAACACAGGGCCTGAGTGTACTATCTTTTTTTTTTTTTTTTTTCCTCCTCCTTTTTTTTCCTTCTTGCTTGCCTTGCTGGAAACCAGGAAAAACACTTTCAAAAACTGGTCTAGATAAATCAGTGCCAAACCTGCAGATAGCGATGCAGTTTGTGCCCACAGCAACCAAAACCTGGTTCAGGAGCGGTAGGCATTGACTAGGCACATTCTGGAGCCCCCCCACCCCCCAGCCCTTGGGAGTCTCAGTCTAAGGTAAGATCAGATCAGGTTTTGGTCTTGGAGGGATTTGTCTATGCAGGAAAAGGGAAAATCCTGTTCTAACATACTTTGTCCTTAGATATATTTAAACTTCCTTACCTCCAGGCACAAGCAAGGGATGCTTTGGGACAGGTAGGTGGTAGGTCCTGCTCCTGGCTGCATGTGTAGCAGTGGCTGAGCTTGCTGCAGCCCACAGCCTGATGGCTTAAACCACCACCAATTCCAGCTTACCTTGTTTAATAACCTTACCCCTGAAAACACAGGACCTCCAGGCAGCCGATGCRCCCCGCGTTCGGGTGGAGACCTGAGGGAAAGGCAGGACGGGCAGGGAGGTGACAGGTCAACAACCACCACCCCAAAGCTTCCACTCTAGCAGTTCAGAGCCTGTAGCTGTGTAGGTAGGATTTGGAAATTCCCTAGGACATCCCTAGCCCACCTGGCTGAGGCAAAGAGCAGTTGTGACCGAGACCGTGACTGTTCTGCTCTGAAAGCACATCCTGGTTATTGGAGGCCACGTGTCGCTTAGCCACAAAATCACTATGTTGTCTGTGCGGCCGGGATGCACCTCGAGGACTAGTGCAGCATCCCCAGCCCTGCTCTGCAACCGGCACTGCTCGAGAGCCCACGGCCTGGGATGCAGAGACTAGGGAGGTCTGAGCCAGCTGTGGCAGTGATTTAACCAGACCATCGGCTTCATTTCAGCTTGTTCGAGAGCGGCATTAACTGGGGCCGGGTGACTGCGTTGCTGGGCTTCGGCTACCGCATGGCCATCCACGTCTACCAGCATGGCATACTGGGTTTCCTCCGCCGGATCGCCCACTATGTCGCGGATTTCATGCTCCGGAACCGCATCACCCAGTGGATCGCCCAGCAGGGAGGATGGGTGAGCCAGCGGGAGCATGGGGCTGTCCTGGGGGGATTCGGGGGTGAGGGGAGGCACCGGTGAAAGGTGCAGCCTGGGGACTATGGCACTGCTGAGGTTGGTGGGGTCACCCGGGTGCAGGCAGAGCAGCAACCTGGCCCAGGCAGATCTAACATGCTGTGGTTATTCTCTGTTTCCCGTTAGGTGGCTGCACTCGAGCTGGACGATGTTGACACGTACTCGAGCTGGACAATGTACATGCTGGTGGTGGTGGCCCTGGTCATGGTGGGGCATTTAGTGGTACGACGCTTCTTCAGGCCCTGACCGACGTGGGGGCAGAGGCCGGGGTGGAGGGTCCGGCCAAGCTCTCTCTCAAATCTCTGCTCTGCATTGACATCTCCCAAGAGAGGGGGGATTGAAGGAACCTCTGAGAGAGAGAGCAGCTTGGACCTGTGACCCTCCCACTACAGGGCCCAGGGTCTCTGCCATCTATGGAGATACCACCAGGGCTATGGAGAGAAGCAGGGGGGTGGGAAGGGAAGGTTCAACTTTGCTGTCTGTTTTATGCCTCGCTTCGCTGCTGAGGACAGAGCATCACTGTGACAGTCCTAGCATGCAGCAGTGACGCAGAACAGGCTCCTCCGGAGTCAAGAGTCTGAAGGAACAAATATGTTGTTGTAATAATGCCAGTGTGTGTGAGCACATGGGTCTTGTCCACTCCTTGGGGCAGGTGCAGAGCTCCCCATTTGCTAATGGCTCTAGCCTAGACCATGCCTGCATTTGAAGAGGGATTGCAGCCTTGGTCGCTGCAATTGTCTGTAAATCACTGGAGGGGCAAGCCAGCATTAGAAAGCTCATGTGGGGCTTGCTTTCACCTTCCCTCTGTTCCTGAGCCCAAGTACTTGAGCCTTTGCTTTCCTTTTAACAAGCATCCCTACCCCTTTTTTCAAGAAATATGCTGACTACCTGTCATCTGACAGTCGATGCTAACGGCTGGCAGTGCTGGCAGGCAGGTTTTCCCTGCCACAGCCTGAACCTGGAGACCTGCAGCTCTCCCATGGCTGATGCAGGTGCTGAGGTGCAGCCTCACAGCCCTCCGTGAGCTCAAAGGCTGCGTGCCAGCAGACCTAGGAAGCACTAGCAGGTTTCCAAACACTAAAAAGCTGTGGGGTAACTAATGGTCAGTGTAGGCAGCCTGCCTGCCTGCCCTCCCTCCACTTCTGCTGGGGGCTTCCATTCAGTAGCTTTGGATGCTGGCAAACGAGCAGCCCAGGTGAGACCAGTGAGAGGCACTGGAGTTGCATCCCATCCCTGCATCAGCTCTTTGCCTTCTGAGCTGAGCTGGGCAGGATGGTGCAGGCATGCCCTGGTTAAGCCCAGGGCTGCAGTGTTTTATAGTTGCCCAGGCAGCAGGGCCCAACTTTTTCTAGGCACAGTGTCTTTGGGAAGTGACTTGACCTTGTTCCATTCATGACTAATGCTTGAAGATGATTTTTGGGGGAGGGAGGCAAGCAGGCTCCACTCTCCCATCCCAAATCTTTCTGACTTTTGCAAAATAGGGAGAGAGTCCCAGTGTGGACCACGTGGTTTAGCTCTTTTTACTCCACGTGACTCTGTAAGGCTTAAAACTGTGACTGGCCCTGTCTGAGCCAAACTCGCCTTATTCCAGCATCACCCATCTCCTAGAGCAGGTCAGCCAGTGGGGGGGGGGAGGGGGAAGGAGCTGGAGGGACCTCAGAGGTAGGAAATGAGCAGTGGTCCTATGTCTGGGCTCCTCTCCTAATGCAGACAGAGCCCTTCTGGGCTGGAGCCAGGGACAAGGGGAGTCACAGTACCGTAGCCCTGAACAGGCTGAGCCCTTCTGCCCTCTGGGGCCTTTTTACGATGGCTGGAGCAGGGAACTTGCCTGGTATTGCTACCGCAAAACAGGCTGGGTGACCCCAACTGATGGTGCTCCGCCTCATCTCTGTAGGGTGGGGATGGCCAAACCGGGGCAGAGCCTGGCTCGCCTGCAGCCCTGCCTGGTGTCACCTTCGGCAGCGACCACTGTGAAAGCCCAAGGAGGGTCAGAGAGATCTTGAGAGCAGCCCATCTGCCCCACTGTAACAAAGGCATTCCTGACAGACATCTGTCTAACCTGCTTTTAAAACCCTGCAGTATTGCCTCCCCGTATCACTGATTCCTACCTTAATCTTTACCTTCAGATAGATTTTTTTTTTTCCCCCCCCTCAATGCCTATCCCTTGCTGCAGCTTAAGCTTATTACTACACGTCCTGTCCAAGCACAGCACTAAGCAGGATGAGCCGTAGTTTTATAACACTTGCATCCCTCATGTTCCTGCCTCTTTTAACGTAAGAATAGCAAACCTTTCAGCCTGTATCCATACCAGGGTCCTTCTGTGCTTATCATTTTGACCCTGACTGTTTCTGCAGTATCCCTTTCCCTGGTGGACTGCCCTGGACTGTGCTTAATAGAAAGGCATTAAAATATTTGCTGTAATATTCCTCTTCTATATCTCTCTGTTTTGGTTGCTTTATTTGTTTTATCTGTGCTGAGCAGCACAAATCTCCAGTGGATTGTCCATGCTCAGGTTTTGTGGCTGTGCTGACTCTCTTTGAGCAGCTGAATGCCCACCCAGCTCATTTGTCCCCTTGCAAGTGTATTTCTTTGCATTTATCCACACACAACTTCATTTACCATCGTGCCACCTGTTCACCCATCTTGAGCAGATCTTGAGATTTCCTCGAGATCTCGAGACTCTTCTCTGGTGTGAACCAGTCTAACCAACTTAGTATCATCTGCAGTTTCCCACCCCCACACCTTACCTTCTTTTCTGGGTGAAAACACCACCAGATGGAGCCTTTTTGCCACGATGAAAATGAACAACTAATTGTTATTTTCCTTTTCTCTTAATCAGCCACATTATTGACGTGTCACTGTCCTCTAGGCTAGTTCTCTGGTTTGCCTGTGTCTCCAGCAGGACTTTTTCAGAGGACTTTGGAAAGAAAACAGTATATCAGCTTTTATTCACTACTTCACCGACATGCTCCAAGAACTCTAACAGATTGGAGAGAACTTTTGCTTGTACAAAAAGCCATGCTGCTTGTAATTTATTCTCATCTTCCAGATAAGGTGTTTCACCATGCAAAAAGAATTCAGCTGTAAGGCCAGCAGACTTTAAATAAAGAACATTTTTCAGCTTTATGGTAGATGCTCAAGCCTTAGTAAAGTCTGTGATACCAGGACAGAGAAGGGAACTTTTAAAGGAGGTGCTGTAGCAAAGGAAGGTTTCCATTTTATCCATTTTCTCAGGGGATTTGCGGGGAGGAGTGTCTCAGGATATCAGCGTACTGTCTCCCTCTGCTCTCACCTCTCCCAGCCTTCCTGACACTGGTTACCAAGTGGAAAAAAGCTTGAACTGGGACTGTGAATGGGTGACTGGTCTGTAGTACTGTGTTCTGTCACTGGATGGCAACAGCATTGCAGGCACAGCCACCTGGGTGCTGGCTGCAAGGGCAGAGAGGGGCTGAGCTCCCATGGAAGGAGAAAACCCCCCCTTCCAGGTCCCCCTCTTTGTCCAGGTGACCTCAGTATCCATCAGCTGCGGTCTGCACACCCGGAGCAGTGGGTGTGCACCACGCTCTGACCCATAGCAAAGGCAGGCATCGCTGGTTTGTACTGGACTGCTATTGGGGAAAGTGTGAGTGCTTTAGGGGGGCAGGAACAGGCTAAAGCAGGGTTGGATTTGCTGGGCTCAAAGCAGACCAAGGTGAGAAGGCTTGGCTCTCCCCAGAAGCTGATGCTCTTGGTAGGGTTGGTGGGCCCTCTCCAGAGAGCCGCAGCGGGTATCTACCTCGAAGCCCCACTCGGCAGAGTTTGGGCAGGGGGCCTGGACGAGGTACCACAGGCCACCTCGACTCTATGCAGAAGGCTTTTGCTCTGGGACTGGCAGTGCCAGGAGCCATTTTTACAAAAAAATATGTCTCTGTTATAGAAGTAAGAGCTCTAAATAAAGCTACATTCTTAGAATACCCCAAACTTCCCTTACAGGGCTGACTCAGCCAGTTTATTCTGCAGGGATAAAGCCCTGATCAACTACAGTATTTTTTAACCAGTGTAAACTTCGTTTAACCACCAACCCAGTCACATATCGTACCTTGTACGAAAACAAGCCCATCTAATGCACTGAACAGCAGGCTCTCCCTGCTGCCACCTTCCTAGCAACTGGGGTGCTACTGGGGATGACTGCCCCGGGGCTTTGGCTTCTTCCCCTGGTAAGCAAGGGAAACAGAGGTGGGAAGCCCTCAGCTGGAAAATGAAGGCAGAAGATGAGGAGAAGGCTCTGCCATGGCTGTTCACAAGGAGAGGATTGTTCACTGAATTATTTGGGTTGGAAGGAAAGTCTCACCCCCACTCAAAGCAAGGCTACCTGAATCATTGCAGGGTTTGGTGGACAGCTGCTGAGCAAGCGTGCCATTTTTGTAGCATCAGAGAACCCAAGCTGGGGTTGCATCTGGGGAAGGACTGGCTCTCCGTGATGCCTACAACTTAGCTGCACCCACTGGTACCAGTGCCTGCCTGGTCTGCTTGCTCCTAGCCTGGGTAGGGAGAGGAACCAAAGAAAGGCTTGTGCTACTCCCTTCTCCACCCAGCCCCAGGATCAACAGATGGGATGGTTTCAGCATCACAGTGAAGGCTGAGATGCACCCCAGAAGTAGCAAAGAGGGGTGCAGGCTGTCCAGGTAGCATGCCAGTCCCCAGGGCTGGAAGAGCCGTACGTGGATGCAAATCAGGGCAGCTGATCRCAGCCCCACTCGAGGCCACGAGCTCTGCACCGTGGTTCCTCGTGCCTCTCTCTGCCGGCTCCCTACATATCAAGGGGTGCAGGGAGGAAGGGGGGGGGTTCCTTTTGGTGAGGATTTCTTTGTGCAAGAGGCTACCCCAGGAGAGGTGTTAAGGGAACATAGCACAGGGAGTTGTCCAGACAGAAAACTCTTAGTTCAAGCAGAAGCGTGTGTGTTTGGGAGGGTGGGCAGAGGAATTTCATTCAGAAGGTTATAATGGGTGCATAGAAAAAAGGGGGAGAGTCTGAAGGAAGAGTCTCATTTACTGAGCCTATCTGTGAGCATTTTTTACTCCCACCCTCTCCCAGCTCTTTGCCTCTGGATGGAGGAATCTGCCTGAGCTATTAGTTTGCTTGTGAGAACCACCTCTCCCTTCTAGCCATTCCTCACGCTGCGAGCCAAACCCTGAGCCATCCCTGCCAAACACTGGGTGCAGTGGGGTTCAGCCTGGCAGGGGCCAGCGCTGCCCCGGGGAGACCAGTCTCTTCATGGTCAGGACTGGTGACAGCCTTCTGTGAAGCTGTGTGTGATGGGTTTTTACACRTATACTTGAAACCACACTATCACTGTTAATTCTTGTTCTTCCTTGCCTTTTTCACGGTATCAAAGTGCATGGTGTTTCACACAGCTCCTTCCCCAGCTCCTTTCTCCATCCCTCCAGGAAGCCCCAGTCTCTCCCAGCACTGCAGGAAGGGGACGGGGTATATGATGGAGCAATAAAGCATGCTTTGCACTGACTCTGGAGGGGAGGGACTGGTGAACACCTTTTCTTTCCAGGGGGAGGAGGAGAGGAAGACCACCAGCAGGGAGATGGGGAACGAGCTCTGTCTGCAGGCCAGCCTTTCCCCAGTGCAGGTCATCTTTAAATGGCAGGCAAAGGGGTTGTGTGGAACATGGTGGATTGCTTTTACCTGAAAAAMCCCCGTTTCTTTCACAAATATTCTGCCTTAAAATTATGTAAAATATGTATATGTGAAAATAAAAATGGTACATGCAGTGCAAACTCTTCTCCTGGCTGTGTCAAGGGTTTTCTTCCAGAAGCTGTACTCCTTTGCAGAGTGCTCTGGGGTGCATTATAGGTTCCCCTGCACAAATTTGCACAAGCTGTTTAGTCTCAGTTGCCCCATTAGTTTAGGAATACCAGGCCTTCTTACACTTTTTCTAACATGAAGAGCTAGATAGGGAGAGAAATGTGCTGCTGAAGCTTGCTTTGCTATCCCTGAGACATAGTGCCTTTACAGCAGATGCTGTGGGGATGAAGAAGAGACCGCTGTAGTAATCTGCTGTCTGATCAGCTGCTCAACCTGCCCAGAAGTTAAGGATCTTATCTCTGATGTGTCCACACCTCCCTAGCAGGAAACAATAAGGATAGGAAATTGCAAAGGAAAAAATCCATTACAGAGGAGTACAACAGGATTCTCAACTGCCATAACACACTCCAGCAGATGAAAGGGAAACGCATGTTCTTATCACAAAAGCCCAACACGTCAAGATGGGGAAGTGCTACCACAGTCCTGTATTGGGATGACTGCAATACCTCCYGCCAGTTAACAACTCTAGCTGACTGCACAGAGAACTCACATTGCTAAGCGGAACTAGGGTTGGCACAAAGATGGGAAACTGGGGCTCCTACAACAGTCACTGTCCTGGGCTACCTTTCCCAAATACCAGCCCAGATCCCTAGGCTATGCCACTTTCAGCTGCTCTCTTTTCACATGCCAAGACAGGACATGGGCTTGTACCAAGCTGCCCTTGATTGTTCCCTCTCCTGCACCGCTCTCTTTTGCTCAGAGACAAACCTTGCTGCTTACCTGACTTTTCACCCCTTGCAGGACCAGTCTGGATGCCAGCTTCCACCAACCATTCCTACTAGCACTACAGAGCTCCAGCAGCATCTGCAATGGGTAAAGAAGCAGGTGATGGGAGGGGGACAGGATGCTTTAACACCACTGCATGGGGTGTGACACCTGGGACAGTGTGCCTTGTTAATGAGCACACTCCTCGCTAATAAGCATGGACACACCCCACCTGTGCCAACGGCCCCCCAGTCATCCCCGCCTGCAGCCACTTCTGCTGATGCCTTCCCACCTCCAGCACTGGTCGCTACAGCCCTTGCTTTTGGGCTGGGAGGAGCCTCCCCTCGGAGCCCCAGTCTCTTGGTCACTGGTTGTGGTGGGAGGCGCTGAGCCCAGGGCAGCCCGCGGTGACTGCGGTGGGGCAGGGGAGATGTTGTCTCCATCAGTCCTTGCTGATGAACATGGAGCATCCTTCCAGTTTCCCTGTCCCCACCCTCGATATATATCTGTTGTTCCGGTTGAGAAAAGGAGAGGGGTGGGCAGTGGCAGGATTTATGGTTACTGTAGGACTCTGTGGTGTAACAGAGGTGGCTTTACAACGGGGGTGGCTCTGCCTTGTCAGCAGGCAGAGCAGCACAGCTGTCATCATTCAGCCAGCTTAGCTTAGCGATGAATCCAAGTGACTCCACAGCTCCCATCCACCGCTCTGTCCCATCCCACATCATTGCAACCAAGTCTGTCTACCAACAGAGCAGTGACAGCTTCGTGCCGTTACCCTTCATGCACCCTGGGTGCCTGGATTTGCAATTTCTACCTCTGAATGCCAGTCAGTTAAAATGAGGGAGGAGAGCTGGAGGGCGGGATGCCTGCCAGGATGATCTGGGACCAGAAGGTGCCGGAGGGTCTGAAGCCAGGCCATGCCCATTTTCTGCAGAATTAATCCTGGGGAATGTGTATGGGAGTGTTGGGAGAAGGAGAGGAGATGAAGGCTCTGGTTATAAATTGCTGTAGAAAGAGTGGGGGCTCAGGCTTTCCACACAATCAGCCAGTAGCAGATTAAGCATCGGAATTCTAAATAAATATTTACCCTCTAGTTCCTGGTCTCTATAAATAGCCGTATGACACAATTGCCAGTTGGTACTTTGGGATCGCTGCAGTGAGATTCGAGCAAGATGAGAGTTATTCCCAGTCACGCAATCTTGCGCATACCTGGCTGACCTGACACTCTGCACACAAAAACACACTGCTGAAGCTCCGTCCCTTGCTGTCACTGCCTCTCTGTGCAAGTAAAGGTTAAACTTTAACAAAAGATAAATGGCCCTAATTAAAGAGCCAGCTGCTCCTGTAATCCACTTTGTGTCCTGCCCCAAAACCAGATCAAGCTCCTAATTAAATTACCAAAAAAAAAATTAAGGCCACAATATTATTGAAGTATTTGCCTTTGGCCATTCAAATAGAATTGACCCTAAACCAGAATCCAAGATCTGGTAGCAATCTAGATCTAGATCTGGTATTTGAGACAAGTACCTTATCTCTAAAACTGGGTCAAACTCTGAACCACCCAGAGTTTTGCAGAAATAAAGGTTTTTCTAGTTAACTTCCAGGACAGGAAATGAGAGTGGGCAGGAGCTGGGAAATCACACTTGTTTTTATCATCTTAATTTTTTAAATAAAAATCCTTTGCTCCCAGGCAGGTTTCCTTCATTTGGCATGTGTTTGAAGATTCTCAGCCCCTGGCTAAGATTCAGCATGCTGTCATTACAGTATCAGGGATACGCTTCCTCCCAAGGGCTTGTTCACATCCATTCATCTCACGCATCGTTTCTACCACTGGTATCTGGGATTCCACATGGGACCTGGCTGCATTGACACAAATGAATTGAAGGAAACAGACTTTGATCTCCCAGCTGGAAGGGGAACACGTGCAGCAGTAAAACCCCATGATTGACATGAACTGGCACTAGCACCTCCGACAGCAGTAGTGCCTTTGTGGCAGCGCTGTGAGAATAGCTTGCAGCAAACAGTTTACTAAGCCAGGGTTTTTTTCCATCCTGTGAATTGGCAGCCAGAGATGTGGATTCTTCTCCCATTTATTCCTTATTCCCAGATCTCCCTGACTTTCCCTGAACAATCTCCATGAATTATGGTGGTCTGGGCAAATTCAAGAGAAGACAACCCTGGAGGTACGTTTATCATTTACACCGTGGGATGAGATGAGCTTGTTCCAGCAGACATGACCGTTCTGACACATATGAAGTTGGGCTCTGCTCTGCTTTCCTGGCAGTCATACCGCTTTCGGGATCAAAGCTGGAGTCTGTCCAGATATCAAGAGCTCTGGCAGAGCAATTTCATGTCTGCACTTGATATACCATTTAGACATACCCTTATCATCAGATGGCTGTGGGGAATACTCCAGTAATTCAATGCCCTTGGATGATCACTGTTGTAAAAGGAGGAACCTCTTCAATTAAAGTTAGAAGACCCGATTCAGCACAAAGCAAGCAATAAATTCTGTTTTCTACTTACACCAGTCATTGAAGGAGACCAAACCATAACACTGTCTTTGTACAAGTCACATTTCTAATTCAGAACTCCCTCTCTCCAAAAATGCCCTCACATTTGCTTGAACCATGTCTCTGCCCATCAACTTGCTCACCAGAATAGTCCAGGGAAGTACCCTGGCATTTACCATGTGCTGATTTTGCTTGTCTGGGGGGATTTACACCCGTGATTTAGGTTGTTCTACACTTACTCTGCAGAACCTGGAGCAAAGGTCAGAAAGCTGAAACTGGATGAGGTCTACATGGCTCAGATGACACCCTCTTTGAACTCTATGGCAGCACACAAGTAGCACAAGACGTTTCACAACCCATTTTTCCTTGCGATCTTCTTGCCAAAATCTGTAGCTAAACAATGGCAACACATGTAATGACCATGGCTCAGCTGCATTTCCTTAAAAACAAAGCAATCCTACCAGCAAGGCACCACGCAGCAAAGCTTTGCCAAGGCAGCAGGACAGCTTTCTAAGAAGAAATGAGTCATTTTTAGCAGCTGGCACATGTGAGTGAGGGAAAGGCAGACCCATAAAGACAGCAAAATTCTGGCACTCCACAGCTTGTTCAGAGTTTGAGCCTTGCCTTTAAAGCAATTCATAGATGTTCGTTTTGTTATTTGCAAGCAGTGTTACTCCTGCTGCATCCCCATCTTTGTTACTCCCTGATGCAGATGTTGTCAGGGGAAAACACGACTGAGCATCATTCCCAGCAGAAGCGTTGTGCTCCATCCCTCCTAGACTTTGCAGCTGGCAACTCCTCTGCTGCTGAATGGAAAAAACCACACTCCTGCAGAGGCTTCTGCTGTGACAAGTTTGTGTGGACCATCATGCCAGGGGTAAAGCCACCACAGTAGGAACCACCCCATCTGCTGAGGAACTGACCTTAAAAGCCACTAGAGAAGGGCATCAGGAACAGATACTGTGATCCACTTGCTGTCCCTACCTGGAAGGTGCTCAGATGTGAAGCATCTGCTCTCCCTCACAACTGGCTGCAGCCTTCTGGAGAGAGTGCTGCAAGAAGCAATATTCACTTTACTCACACATCTCTACATCTGGGAAAAAAATAAAGAAAAAAAGACAGGCTTGTAACGACTCACTAGCGAAAAACCAAACGGAGGTCCTAAATAAGAACAACACCAAGGTTAGAGCTGTTAACTCAAGAAAAGGATGCGCACTTCAGAACAAATAAATGAAAAAACCCAACATTTGTCATATCTTCCAAATGTTGTGGTTTCTCTTCCTTTAATAATATCTTGGTTTTCTGCAGAATCTTTACTTTTATTTTCCCTTTGCTAGGAATTCCCTCCGGGCCCTGTGTTCTTTCACCTTTTCACTTTCTATTTCTGCTACGACTGAAGAAACGCAGAAGAAAAACATAGTTTTTCTCCTAACAAAAACTTCTCAAAGCATTGTTTTGATTCATTTTGACAGATTCACAGTTCTCAGAAAAAATATTTAGGCCAAAAAGAAGCAGTCACTGAAGTTTTTCCTCCTAGTAAAAAGGGCATTTCCATTAAAAGAACAACCAAAATACTTTGATATAAGTTTCTCAGCCAATCTAATCTTGGCCTGAACTGAAAAAAAGTTAATAAATGCAGATTTAGAGGTAATGGTTCTTCCCAGGTCATGTGGAAGCCTTGGATTAATAAATTAGGGTGGAAAACTCCTTCCACTGAAAATCCAAGACAGCTGGTCCCTTTCTTCTTCGTAATCACCAGCAATAAAAGCCTTGCAGGCTGACTAATGCTTTCCCTAATACCTGGACAAAGCTTGTTTCCAGGTTTTGTGCTTCCTGAGCTCTGGGCAAGCCAAGGGCTTGACAGACCCCCCCAAACCTGGAAGTAGCCCTCGGGAGGGACCCTGACCTCCTCTCACTGCCAGCTCAGCAATGCTGCATCAGCAGGAGGGAAAGGTAAGTTATAAATCACAGCCAGGAGGCTGAGCTGGCTAGGGTGTGTGCAGAAAAGGGTTATGCCATCCTGCTCCGGAAATGAGAGGCATCCAGTCTACTGGAGTTCACTGGTTGATGCCTGTTGCTGGTGCTTGTCTTAATTTCCCAGTTCACTACCTGAACCACCTGGGTGGGGAAATATCCAAGAACTTTTCTTATAGTTGCAGAAAACACAGCTTAGGGTCCAGAGGTTATCTGCTGCCTTTTTTTTAAGGCCTCGGGGAGGTACGTGCTGCCCCTCAGTTTCTGGCTTTCCTCTGAAAGCACCAGTAGGAAAACCCTCTCCCCAATTTTTTCATAACTGGTGAACATGATGCCCTTACTACAAAGCCTTGCCTGGCTGGAAATCCTCACCAGTGTAATTTAGGGCACATCAGCACATGAAAGTGAACTTGATTTAAGTGAGAGCATCACTTGAAACTGCAATAGCTTTTCTCAATTAACGCTGCATCTAGGAAAGACCTTGAAACGCATTTTAAACTGCTATATTAAGGCATTATAAAATCTTTTGTGAACACTATTATTCTGGCTCGCTTTAAACCCGATACCCCAATCTGACAATAACACAAGGGTTGCGATCATGACTTAATAAGACATAACTAAGCAGCTGAGTTGTGATAACACTTAACCCACTGCAATACAACACCCTGCCAGTGACTTTGTACCATTGCTGCAGCTTTTTTGAGACAAAAAGCCAGCCCTCTCTGCACATCCCCAAGTACCACCCTCGCAGTGCCAGAAGCCCAGCATCCCACCGTGCATGAGTGGACGACATGGCATGGCATGGTCAGGGACACCAGAGTTACGTGCTCTTGCTGATTTGACTGCTGCGGGTCAAAATTAGTGCTACCAAGTACTCTAGTAAAGCAGGTATTACTGGTCACGGTAGTTGAAGGCAAAATATTTTATGTCATATTAGTGCTGGGCTGGGTCTGTGCATGTGGTTAATTAAAGAGGCTCAGCTAGAGAGTGGTAATTTGTTAAGCTGCATAACTTAATTGCTTGCAATCATCTGCCTGTCCCCACACTAAGCTACTCCTAACATGAAAGAAGGCATTGAACTGTGTCCGTTAAAATTTGTTCTTTTGGCTACTGAGGTGCAACTTCTGCGTGCAGATAAGACCGAACCATTCCCCTTACGGTTATCACACGTGGGCAGCTCTGTACGCCAGCCCTCACCAGCTCTGCTCCTGACAAACAAGCAGTGCTATGAGAAGCCCCAATATTCAAAATTTGCCTCGAAACTCAGCCTGACCTTTCAGTTCACAGCTGGCCACAAACAGAGCCCTGCGGGATGCAGAGACCCCAGCCACGGGAGAGCCGGGCGAGCCCCCATGGGCGGCAGYGGGGAGCCGGGGTGTGCCCGGTCCTCCCCGCGGGCAGGGAGAAATCAAAGGCTGAGCCCTCAAAAATTAAGGAGCCTTTTCTGCTCTTCATCTCACAACAGAGTTTGTTCCTGGGATTAGCTATAATCAGGCAGGACCGAGCAAGGATCTTGTGCCTTACAGAAGAGCCAGTGCCCCTGTGCATCCAGACACAGCGGTGTCCTGCAGGCAGTACTTTTTAACACACTGAGAACTGGACTTTAATCCTAAGAAAGATCTGTTTTAAAATTCCCTCTAGTGGAGAGAGGGTGGAAATTCAAGCTGCAAGGTTCAGCTCACCGAGCAATCCACATCCAAGTTCTGAGGGGCTGTGAGCTCTTGCGCTCGTCTGCCCAGGGCCACCTCAGCCCAGGTGGAAAAAAAAAAAACAAGTGACCAGCTGGAAATTCCTATATCATTTCATATTATCTGGAATTTTTATTTCAACATAACTGAAAACTTTTAAAGACAAGCTTTTATTCATTAGAAATAAAACTAGGGGATTTTTTTTTTTTTAATGGCTTTTCATACTGAAAAATGAAACATTTTATTTTGCAATGTCAAGGCTGGCAGGTTTGAGTTGTTCAGAAGATGGTGATTGCCATGAAGTTTCCTCCCTGGCCACCGCCGTGTCCTTTGCGGCAGCTCGGCGAGCACACTCGCGCTCTCATCAGTGGCAGACAAACCAGGACGACTTTATTGCCGATGTAAATCAGAGAAGCTCCGCTGGCTTCTGAGGAGCATTGGAGATTTATGCCAGGAGCTGACCTGGCATCTCTATTTTCAAAACTAGGGCAGATTGAAATATGCTGTTTTTCAATAATATATTCAGGTTAACAGGGCTTTTATATTTGGGCGATTAATCTTGCATAGACTGAGAACCTCTTGGGACAACGTGCAAAGGTTGCTAAGAAGAGGAAAACAAACATGGTTGTGTAACTCTGTTCTCCCATGTCTTTTCTTTCATGAAAACACATTGCAGTGATACAGCAGCCATCTGAAACCCAGCAGTAATGTTACTTTTATAATCGGAAGCATACCAAGACATAGTATAGAAATTATTTTACTAAGAGGTGGTATTACCTCATCTTGTATTACTGTAAAATGATTCAAACGACAAATATTGAGACATAAATCTGTGGTAACAGAGGAAAACCAATATTGTGCTAGAGAAAGTCTTTCCGGTTTATTGCAGGACTGTTCCCTCCCGTGGCATGTGCTCACATACAGAAGGGGAGGCCTGGGGCACGCACACACGCTTGTCTCGGTGTGTTTATGCACGTGCTCGTACTGTATTTAAACTCACTCTGGGTCCCAGTATTGATCCCTGGTCAGTGCCACCAAAGACTCTTCCCAAGCCTGATCCTTGTCTTTCTGCGCTCCCTCTCGYTGTCTCTTCTGCCTATCTGCCCAGCAGCCCTACTGCCACCTGCCAGCGTCTTCAACTTCATCATTAACTAATAAACACCGTAACAGATGCTATTCAGAAGTCCAGACTAATGACATGTACCACATCTCCTCGCTTAGGAAGCAGACATCTGCCCAGGCAATGGCATCCGCTGTGATCCACTTCGGGCAAAGTGGATCACATTACACGTTATCCCATTTTTCCATGTACCTCCATGTCTTCACTTCTCCCTTTCTTTGCTCTAAAGCTCGAGTAAGACTGATATGTGATTTTTAGGCCTGTAATTGCCTCTGGTATTTTTTTCCTCTTTGCATTTGCTATTCCCCAGTCATGCAGCATCATCCCCAGCTTCACAGATTTACCGAGATCCTTGTGATTTGACCCTTAGTTTTTCATTCTTCCAGCATATTAGACTCTAAAATGGCCTGGGAATACAACTGCTATATGCCAAGCAAACCAGTAATCATGGTTTTGTGCTCAAGCCCAGGGAAGGAAATACTACCAACTAAAAACTGTTGAACTGCTTGCTTTCTGACCAAGTTGCCAAAGCCTGGTGAAGGCAATGCTACCCAGCAATCCGCATGATGACCGCTTCACAGGAGAAGCGGCTGACTGCAATGGAAACCATTCAATCGCATATAGTAGCTGCATTGTTGCATGACAGAAGTTTCCAATCGCAAATAGCAACAGACTCGGAAAGGATATGCAGGTGGCTACTGCTTGATTAATGTGTGCTGCATCTGTTATTTCAAAGTGGCAATTACACTATATAAACACACCACTGCAATAGCAGTGCATTGATTTATGCTAGCTGAAAATCTGTCCCTTTACACTGTTCTTTTTCTTTCTTTCTCCTCCCACGAAAAAGAATTTCCTTCTGAGCCCAATAAAACAGAAGATCTCATTGGTTCTATGTTATAACAGTAATATCGCATTCTGCTAGGAACCAGCAATTCTGCCTCTGGCCGTGAAATTCAGGTAATGACCCATAACTGAAGTAAATTAGTGTTTAATTTCCCATCCCTTGCAGACAGCTTACTAATGGAAATTGATTTCTAACTTTTTTCTTTTTCATTTAACATGCTTGTGTAATGTCTTTACTTTAGATTCAAGTGGTTTCCAGTGAATTTTAGCCAAAAGGCTTGTGTACAGGCGACCACCGAAAGCATCTGGTTAATCAATGTTGTGTTAAACGGTGCACAGGGGACCAGCATGGCAGGGACATCCTCGTGCACGCAGCGGACTCCTCCTGTCCTGCCCTCACACCCATGGATACGCTCTGGGACAGATCCTCAGATGGAGTAAATCAGCAGAGCTCACATCCACGTAACACACACAAAAGTCCTACTGTTATGGACCTGATCCCTTATGCACAAGCTCTTACACAATTACCATGTTCATTTGTACGTGACACACTTTAATTTACACTTTTGCATGCCCAGTGCGCTCCCAGACAGATAAAAGGGTGATTCTCTGTCCCATGCAGCCACCCTCTGACCTACAGGCGAGATGCTTGTCCTCAAACCAAGCCCAGAGCCTCAGATGTCACATCTCGGTGCTGTCTGGACCCAGAAGCCAGTCCTGCCCTCCACACCGTTGCTCAACCACCACCAAATCTTCTGTAATTCTTGCCCGAACGTGGGCTCTCTTGTGTAATCTGATACAACCACCAGCGCACGCACACACACCCTTTTTTCTGCTATTTAGGTAGAACTCAGCTGACAATTTCTTCATTGTATAGCAGCACCAGCATTAGAGACAGAAGCTGGCCTTGGATGTCCAACCCTTTTTCTTTGCAAGGCAGAGAAAGGCTGTAAGAGACGGTAAGGTTTTTTACAGCTCCAACCCCATTAAGTTATAACAGCTGTGAGACAAAATAAGGTTTTATAAGTGTGTTGTGTTATTTTCAACCCTCAGTTACTTCTGCAGTCTTTTAGGTTAGTCTGGCAACTACAAAGGAGTTGGGAGGAGGTAAAAATCTACTTTTCCCATTTTACTTTTCTGAAGTGCTATGGAGGAACCAGAACTCAGCTGGTGCTGTTTTATACTTTAAAAGCAGGACTAACAGCTATTATTTTTCTCAGTGTTCGGTTGATTTTCTGGTTCCATAGACACTTTAATAGCGCTATAAATTGTCTGGTAAAGGAATTGTTAGTTAGAGATGGTGTCTGGGGTATTTGTTCCTTATTGATGTGTAAATTGGCTTGTACTGCTGGCATGCGTTTCTAAAGATGAATGCTTTGTAGCATGATGATAATAATAACAATTAGCATAGGATATAGCAAAGTGTTAATTGTGAATTAAAATCCCAAACAGAGATGCCTGTGCAGATCAGTCCTCTCCTCGTGCTCCCTGTTTCTCTGACTGGTGCTCAGAGTGCCAGGGACATTTCCCTGGGTGAGGGAATTTTCGGTGCCTGCTTCTCTCTTCTTGCATTGCTAAAAACCAATCTTTCCTGAGTGCATTTGCTCAGGTGCATTTTGCACTTCTGCTGATAGCACAAAACTGCTGTGCTCCTGGAGAATCCTATGTGTTACCCCCGATGAATGCTAATTTGGGTTTAATTCCTTAAAGGATCAAAAGGGAAGGTGAATATAGAGACCAAAGGAAGGAGGACAGAAGACTGGCAGGTTCAGAGCCCTATAGAGAATAATGGCAGGGGAAGATATGGGACAGAGAATGAAATGCTAGATGTTATCCTTATCACAGCTGTCTTGTGTGGGAGCATAATGTAATTATTAAAGTAAATGTTCCTTCCTTTTATGCAAGAGGAAGACCGTGAGCAAATTACGAAACTACTCTTGTGCCTCAGCTTACCTGCTTACAGAGGTGAGAATCTACCTCTGCCTGCTAGGGCTGCAGGGAGGATTAAACAAGGTTCACTGAGCACTTAAAATTTGTTGTAAGGATGTTGTCTTGACCTCATTTAAAATATAAATCCATGGTGAAAAATTAGATGAAGTCAGAATGGACGGGGTTTTCTGGGCATGATCTGTCGGGGTTTTCATATTCAGAATAGCGTGCAGAGGAGAGAGAACAGCTCTGCTGAGATGTGTYGCCTCCGTGAACATACATTAAAGTTTGTGTGCTGTCTGACTTAGGTATTCGGAGGAGGAATGATAAAATTAACTGCAGTCTTGTCTTCTAAGAATATAACCACCTTAGCTGAACCCTGCCACACAAACATCGTAAGAAGCCATGAAATAGCAGGGGGGAGCCACTTTGCTGGGTAGATCAAGGGGAAAAATGTAACCATGACAGAAATAATTACCCCTATTTCAGAGATTGGGAGATGGGCAGAGGGGAGCCAGCAGCAGAGCTGGGTACAATATTAAATACTTACCTTCTGCCTTGGAGACTAAAGTGGAATATGGGCAATTAGAGAAAAAGCTTGAAAGATCAAAGTAGGAAAAAATGTCCTTTTAAAGCGATAATCAATTATTGGTTTTAACTTACAGCAGGCAAAAGGCTACTTCAAGCCACCAAGGAAGGATGTGGGCTTATACTGTTGGTTTTACCGTCCTGCCTCATGTTGGAGGTTTCCTTGGCTGGTTCATTAATCGAAAAGACACGCCTGTTTGGTATGAGAAGCTGAAAAAACCTTCATGGTGCCCACCCCGCAAAATATTCCCTGTTGCTTGGACTGTCCTGTACACTGGCATGGGGTAAGTAAGTTCTGCATACCGCTCCCTCTCTCGTCCTGCTGTTTCTGATACACAGAAGAGCAGTCATTTCAAACTCTCTCATTTGCTTTTGGGATATCCCTCGTACCCGAATCAGCAGGGCATGTCAGGTACGCTTATTCCCAGCAGATGAAGTACAGCCTGAGCCAAATTCTGGGCTGAGTTCCTCAGATTCACACTGCAGGCAATGCTTTTGGCCAGGGACACAGCCCATGCTCAGCTTTGTAAACAGATACTAAAAACAGCCGCTGTCCTGGGGAAGTTGTACAAGCCACGCAGGTATGAGACAAGCGATGGGTTTGAGAGTAGCGAGGGACATGGATGCAGCTGTCCTGCAAATACGACTGTCCGGCAAATCTCTGTTGCGAAACAATCTTACATGAAAAGACTTTGTTTGTATTAAGGATTTACCCACTGTGAAACACTAATGTGTTTCCCTCTTCACAGCTATGCCTCCTACCTGATATGGAAAGACCTGGGTGGCTGCAGCAGCAAAGCTATCGTCCCGCTTGGCCTCTACGGGGCTCAGCTGGCCTTGAACTGGGCCTGGCCTGCCTTCTTCTTCGGTGCACGTAACCTGAAGATGGTAATGTATCTGGCCATCCATTAATCTGCTGGAGGCTTGTTTGCTGCTGTCCCTGCCACGTGGGTTTTGGGGTTGTTTGGAGGTTTTCTACCTAGCGTTATGCAATTGTAGAGAGAGCTGCAAGAAGAGCTTTTGCTCAGATATAGTTCACGCTGCACCTGGTTCTACACAATGGTATCAGTCCCTTCCACCCCTCACCCTGCTCTTGCCATGCAGATAGCTGGCGCGACCAGAGCAGGGTGGGAGATCAGGGAGTCAATAGTCCAGCTGCTGCATCTCCTAGTTAAGGATTCGGGGTTAGAGATAAGTCCTTCTGGGAGTCACACCCTGCGCCAGCAAAGTAGGCATCCCTGCGGGGGCATATTAGCTGTGAGTGCTTATCGAGCAAATACAATGCACTGTGCACTGTAGAGCCTGTCAGAGGATATGCACGAAGGTAAGGCACGGTACGGCAGAGGTGGACTTGTGATATATTCAAAAAGCACTTACCTGAGGTGCCAAGGCCTGGAGGTGACAGAGGTGCAGAGTGGGACTTATGTTTCCATCTGAATTTTGTCACTCTGTGGATGAAAGGTAAATTTAGAAAGTTTGTTTAGTGGCAATAGCTATCGGTACTAACACAAGCATGTTTCTGATCTGTCTGCATTGGCATTATCAGCCGAAGGGGACACTGATCATCATAAACAGTGTATTAATCTGCGGAACTCAATAACAAACAAAAAAAATGAACATTAGTCTTGGCTCCTGGTGTGACACTTTCAGATCTCACTGATTAGAGTTCAGAGCCAAGGTCCTGGGGTTTAGGATCACTCTAGGTGACTTTTCAGTGCTAAACCTCCCCCATTCCTGTTCCATCTCACCACCTTCAGTAGGACAGTTTATAGTCGTGCTGGGGAAGACCGCTGCGTGTTCCCAAGAGTGAGCACCAGAGTCATTGTCTTCTCTCTGCTCCAGGCACTGATTGACATCCTGTGCTTGGACGGCCTGGTGATAGGCACGATGTGCTCCTGGTACCGCATTAACAAGATAGCAACGCTGCTGATGGTGCCTTACCTGGGCTGGCTGGCCATGGCGACTTGTCTCACAATCYGCATCTGGAAGGACAACCCTGAGCAAAAACCAGGAAAGAGTGAATAAGAGCAGGACAGAAATGAAGGCATTTTGTGAAACTAAACTATGCTGATGTGAACCAAGATCTAATAATCTGGGGGATTCATTTTGGGACAGGTATGAGAACATGCCTCCTCCTCCCACCTTCATCATGGTTGTGTAAAAGAAAGGTTTGCACGATGCACGCGTGTGCTCCTTTAAAGTAACCGTGCATCCTTAACCTGGGAACTATTTTCTCCAGCACTGTTGAGTTTGGGGCTACAGCTGTATGGTGACCTTGATGCTATCAGGTCAAATTCCATTAGCCAAATTAGGATCTCATGATACCAGCGTAATTCAGAATATCAATCCTGGACACCCCTCGAAACTGCTACCATTCCCCCAGAGAGCAGAACTTGTTCACACACGTGGTAAATCCCATCTCCTCTTCTGGGACCAAACAAAAATGCCCTTCACTCATGCACACCAATTTTTAAGAACTTACTTGATTTTTTGCTATTTGTGCTGTTGCTTCATTTTCATGTATCACCTGTTTTGTGCTTTATACCATTAACTTTTTATCTGTCAGCTACTGAGCAAGCAGTAATCTGTCTTGTTCTGCTAGTGAAAGGAGACTGGGCACTTTGACTTCTATTTGTGGAGTATCACGCTTCTTGAGTTTCATGCTCCAAGATAAAGCAGCAATGATTAGAATGCAAATGCTTCTCCCAAGAGGAAATTTCTCTCTTCCACCTCTGTGTGCTATTCCTCATCAGAAAAGAAAAACCGACATCAGTGCCTTTGAAAAAAATACTTAAAAGGTTTTTTTTTAAGTACAGATACACAAGAGCCTTTGTAAAATTTAAGAACTTGCTCACCCTGCCTCGAAGGTTGTAATTACATGATTGGCAAAAAGCCCCGTGCCAAGTCTGTCAGGTGCAGAACAGGTATCTCATCCCAGAGTCTTTCCATTCCTGAATATTATTAATCAGGAAAGGTTAAAATACAAGTATTTCCAGAGAAATGGGACTAAGCCATGACAGAATCAAACACAAAAGGTGCGTGGACTAGCCCTTGTCCATCCTTTATTCTGGCCCTTGCCTTTGATAGATCTGAACCTTAGATGTTGCTGTATACAGAGAATATTTACTATTATTTTTTAATTGATAGAAGCAATGTATATGAAGAAAAGTGGTAGGTGGATCTTCTTTCTGGCAGCTGACTGTAGATTAAGGTGGGTGGGTAGACTTGCAAAGGGTGGGGGTAGGAAGGCTTAGCTGGGGATGTAAAATAAATTGTATTTGCTTTTAATAAAACCAAGCCACTTTTGTTTGGACAATAAATAAATYTAAGTTACTCCTGTTTTACTGGTTTGGCACTAGGTTTTCAAAAGCTCAGGGGATCCTGTCTGGAGTCCATGGCTTGTGCTTTGGCTCCAAAGGGAAGGGGATTGGCAGCAAAGCTCCGCAGGGCTCTGGCAGCCAGACTCATTCCCGGGTGCATGTTAGGAGTAAATGGGCTGCATGGGTTTCGAGCCTAGAGGTCCCAAAGGTTCCTTCAGCTGGGGCACCTGCACAGCGGAGACATGCTCACTTGGGAATGCATCCCTGTGACAGGCTCCTCCGTTATACTTCACCCCCAGCTTCAAGGTAAGGAGGCTAATTCTTGGGTTTGGGGTCCTTCCTGAGTCACATCAAGCCTGATTTTTGGAGATGATGAATATTCCCAGGTCCAATGCATGTAAATGGCAGAGCTGGGTGCTCAGCCTGACTGAAAGCTGGGGCCAAGAGAAACAAATACCAGCAGCTGAGAGCAGTTGAAATTTGTAGTACCTTTTTAAAATTTGGTCATATATCTTGTTCTGTCATTTTGATCCCATCCATTATTTTTCCCTTCTAGCTACAGGACACCTTTACACAGGACTGCTGCTGCAAGCATATTGCTGTAATCTCCGGAGTAAAAGCTGCATAAGAACAGGCCATTGAATAGATGTGCCTGTAAGCAGGAGTAGGACTATAAAGCATGAGCACCGCAAGCAGCACTAGCAAGATCATAAGCTACTTTAAAAAAAAAAAAATCCTATATATTTCAGGGCTTTGTATAACTGTAGGTTACCACTGAGCTTATTTACAGTGATGCCTTGTCTGTGTCTTCCAGAAAGCCACATGCCAAAGGACAGGAAGACATAAATTATTTCTTCCTAAAAAGAAGTTAATATCTGGGCTGCAGATTCAATTCAGTGGAGTTAAGAATGATTTAGGGCGCCTGAACATCATTATGCCTGTCCTTTCCCAGTTAGCATGGCAAAGCCACGAGGAATAGCGATGAGCAGAGCCACCTAGTGAAGTCAGGAGGGATAAAGCAAGTCTTTACAGAGATGTCTGCTTTTGAAAAGGGGAAAAGTATTATTTAAATCACATTTAAGCTGGTAAGTGACTCTGGATCTGGTTCAGACCTGCAAYGTTTTAATAGCATTTCCAAATTAAACATATGGATACATATTTGATCAGCTTTCATAAATTAGTCCTCTTTCCCCTTCTACCCATTTTTTTTCTGCAGGTAAAGGAAAATCTGGAATTAAGAGTAATAGATTTTTTTGATCTTTTCATGTTTGCCCTCCCCATTTCCCCAACTGGGGTGACTAGCTGACTTGTTCTTGTCTTCATTTCAGTTCCTCTTCYTTCCAGTCCACCTGTAAGTGCACCAATAGCTTTTCTTTGCTACTTGTATTTTCTTGCAGGCAGCAAAAATAGCAAATGTTCCTACATGTAATATACATAATAGCTTGAAATCAATTGACAAAGTTAAATTCAGCAAAGCACCCTCTTGTATTAATATTTAAAGCATCATTTAGTATATTTGCTATTTAAACAGATACACTAAAACCCCTTGCGTAAAAATAACTTTAATGACATTTCAAAGTCAGCCATCTAGAAAATATCTTAGTTATAGTGTGCAGTGCAGACCAAAATCAGCCTCTGCCTTTGGATCTAGAGGGGCCCTGGTTTCCCATCAGTGCTGCGGAACGGGGCTCGTGCTCCTGGTCACGCGATGGCTGGAAGAAGCACGTGGCCACGCAGCCCTTGTCCGGATCCGTCCCTGTGTTACAAAGAGACCAAAGGGAAGAGGAAAAAAACCAAAACAGAGAGGTGCTAGAAATTCAAAGCACAGGTAGGAACCTGGCTTGTTAAAATCAGTGAAATTTTGCCTCTGAGCTCAGGGGTCTCCTCCCTGCCATACACCATCTCCCTGAAGGGCCCTTTTTCCCAGGGGATCCAGAAGGAGCACGGGGAAGGTTTGCTCATGCCAGCATTAACCAGGCGGCAGGCAGGCTAGATCACCTTAGCAGGCACGCAAGGTGTTTGTCCAGCCCCCCCAAAATTAGCTTATGGAATGGATACCGTGTCCCACCCAGCGTCAGGAACATTCATAACCCACGACGGGACATGTTGCGGTCTACATGATTGAAGCAGTGACTCAGACAAAGGCCGTGCATTTGTGACAGCTTTCATGGGGTCGTGGCATTTAGAGAGAAGAGCCACCTCTCAGATCACCATGTCTAATGATGATTCCCCTCTTCAAACTTCAGCCAGTCTTTCCAGAAAGACGTATTTGATATTAAACTGGCCGTTACACTTGATCTTAGCCCAAAGGGCACATCCCCTGGCTGCTGGATACACAATATTTGTGCATAAACAAAATCTTTCTGCCTTTCAGTCCAGCCTCTTTTCCTAAGCCTTGTCTCATTCAATAATTTACCAGCTGTTCCAGAAAACACTCTGGCTTCAGCAGTAAGGAACTTTAATTGATTTGCTGATGTCTGGAGCTATGTTAAAATACAGAGTCAAATGCTAGAGAGGATTTGCTGCTGTGTGCGTGTAAACTTCAGAGAGCTGACTACAGGCCAGCAGCTCTCCCCACTGCCCCTTTGTTAGCACAGAGTGGTGCAGAATATAAATTCCTGTGGCTTTGAGCACCTGCAGCATGGCTGGGGCTGACCTTCCCCTTGAACTGCTCCCACTAAAACTGCAGCAGAAGCCCAGCAGGGAGGAGGTAGTGCTGCTTGGAGCTGTCATTAACTACCAGTTGGGCACTGAATTAATTGGACAGCCAGCAGCACCTGCCAACAAAACAGACTCCTTCCCGGCTCTACAGCAGCACGGTAATGGGTGTGCGAGGGTTGGGGATCACGGGCCAGGGAGGCCCAGGCTTTAGCTGTGAAGATAAGGCAGGCAAGGAGGCGAGAGCATCGCTTATCTCTGCCTGCACCACAGCTCATGTCAGCTCTGGTGTAGCACCTTTCACGGGGAGCTACCACCCCGCACGGAGGGATGTGGGCACCGTCCAGGTCGAACCCGTGGGACACTGCAGCAGCCAACACCAGTGTTTCCTACCCCTTCTTTTAAATCTTGGCATTGTGGTCCTGCAGTGGGAGGAGAGGGACAGGTGAGAGCCTACAGGGGCTGAGGGAAGGAAAGCTGCCTCTGCACATCACTGTCAGAGTGTTTATTTATTTATCACGTAACGGTAGTTACAGCTGGAAAAAGCAGGAGGGGGATTGCTGCCAGACAATGTATCTAGGGAGATGTTTTGTTAGTGCCACCAGCTGTCCCCTTGGAATAGAGAGCACGTCTGAGCCATGACTCACGCAGCCAGTGTCTTATTTCACTCTCGCATCTATCCAAAAATGTTCCTCCAGCCCGAGAATGCAATAAAAGCCTCCTTTTCCTGGCAAGGACTTTCRCAGCCAGGTCTCTTCTACTACTTTGTGATCAGGAAAGGAAAACAGCCATTTCAACTTCAGGAAAGTAACTCCTGCTGCAATTAGAGGAACAGCAGATGACCTGCCTGGGAGATAGGTCAAGGGAATATAGTACTCTCTATGTGAGATACTTATTTAACATGGGGAAAATGTCATCAGATTGTTCAGAAATGCCTCTAAAGTCAGTGCAGAAACTTTTCTGGACTTGGATGGATGCAGGTTCAGACCTTAATATCCAATAGTCCAGCAAAGCCAGAAAGCTTCTCCTCGAACAGGTTCTCATCTTAGCCTTGCCTTGCTAGCAGTTGCCTTTGCTGGCAGCGTTCCCATGCAGACAGCTCTTCAAATCTTTCTGCAGGTTGGTGTCTCTGAGGTCTATTCCTCCCCATTACTTCATCTAGCTCTGCTCAGGCATTCTGGCCTCGATGCCCCGACACAGTGAAGCCAGACCTTTTAAAATAGAGGGAGACAGACTGTCAGATGTTGCGGGACACATCTGTCACGGGATGGAGAACGGGCTCGGGCAGGAAACCACAACTGGGGTTTGTGCCACTGAGATGGAGTCGGCTCAATGGCCGATCCCGTGGCTGCGGTGCAGGGTTGTGGTCACTCCGTTGGAGGTTTCCCCACACACGAGGTGCAGCTGCTGAAGAGGATTACCTATGAGGGAAGAGTCCGCACCTACCGGCTGCATCCAGCGTGCTGGGTACAGGGAGAAGCCACGGGGCTCTGCTGGAAACGAGCATGGTTTAGCCCTTGCCATGGGGAGCGAACGGGGAGAGGCAAGGGCTCATTCTCCCTGTGCGAGACCTGACGTACGTGCGGATCTCTTGTGCCTCTTCTGTGGCTGAACAGCGATTCTGCTGTGCAGGGCTCTCCGAGCAGAACAAAATTCGCAGTCAACTAAATAAACCATTAAATCAGTGGGGAGAGGGGCAGGGTGGAGGGAAGCCTCAATAAAAGGTTGGCAAGTGCAATGATTTTAGTTTACCCAAGTGCCATTGGGAGGCCCTTAYGTGAGGCTAGTCACATCCCTGGCACCTCTCAGCACCCACGCCCCAGCTCTTTCTCTGAACTAGCTGACGGAAAAAAATTTCCATCACTGGCGGCAGTCATTAGGCCCRTGCACGCGTGCTCTTGTACACACGTGTGCACTTCAGGGGAACTAGGGTCACTGAAGAACAACCGAACAAAATTGATCAAAGCTTTCATTCCCATGGCTCTAACGCAAAATGTCAGATTGACAGCAACTCGGTGGCGTCCCTTTATATTTTTGGCACTGGCAGGGGGTGGATCATGACTATTTAGTGCACTGCCCTAGATGGAGCTGCGAAGCAGCTGGGGAAGGGCTGGATAGAGGTAGAGTCTCAGTGCCGCATTCCCAAGATTAGATTAGAGCTCAGCCCTGAACCCTACAGAGGGGCCAGGCCAGTGAAAGCTAAAGGCTGCAGGAAAGATGGGACCCTAGCTATCAAGAGCTTCCAAAAATAAAGAAAAGTGGGTCAGAGGGACTGAAGAGGGGCTGGAATGCTTCTTCAAAGTGTAAGGGTAAGAAGGAAACAAGCTGTCACTCATTAAGAGAGGATTCCCATCCCCAAAAAACACTGCCTGAAATGTCAAAGGTGAGAGTAATTGGACAGGGGAGTTGGAATTTGAGCATGCAAGAGGAAAAACACTACACCTGCCCTCCAGGAAAGTATTTTAAGCTTAAAAATAAACAAAATTCTGCACCATGAAAATGAAAGATATACATTCCACGGATAGGATGTCTTGGAACTTGTCAAATCCTTGATTGCGCTGTTGTCACAATACTCTCCATGCCAGCTGTGTCAGTCATCAAATAAACAACTTCTCATCACTAGCAAACAGTGTGGGAGTAAAAGGGGGGGGTGCTCTGTCCCCAGAACGACTGCATTTCAATGATGTTACTAATGAAAAGCTGCAAAGGATATTGTAGCACAGAAAGGCAGGCTGTTGTTAGCAGGGGGGCTTGAAAGAGTAGCCAGAATAAATTATCTATGATAATATATTATTTATTATCTATGATAACAAATTATCTGACCAATGGCATAAATTTATTTCACTTTGTGATAGTGCAGACCCCTCTAAAGTTGTAAAAAGCTGACTACAACAGTATCACAAAGACTGAGTTTGGCCTGAAAGCAGGTATTCACACCTATTTGATTTCTACGGAATACAGTTTATCCTCCTCAACCTAAGAGCAGGTTTTCCACTAAGTACAGACTGAATACTCAATCAAATATAGCTTAATATTTCATATTTATCCAAATCTTGATGACAGTGGGTTCTGAACTAAGTGCAGAACCCAAGATATTGGAGATTTGATTTCCAATATGCTTTGGCTAAAACATGAGTTCTGCACAGCTACACATTTTCCATTTACTTTCACCCTCATGGTGTAGCAGGATTAGTCTCTGAGAAAAATCTTACTCAGGTTTTCATTAGGCTTGGCTCACATGGGATTTATACAAACTTTAAATGATTTAAATTTAGAGTGAGAAATCGGAAGAATTTCACATAATCCTGAACAAAAAAAAAAAGAGAACCCCCCAACCCAAACATATAAAACTCTTTTTAGAGCTCATGTGAAAGCTACATTACCCCCAAGTATCCTTCTAAGTTACCACAGCCTCTTCAAGAAATCTGCTTGATACAGTGCTGAGCAAACCAAACCTCCCAAACTTGTGTCAATAAAATCTTTACAGTCCTTCTCATTTCTCTTTGTATGAAAGGCAGATTCCACACCCACACTAGTTCAGGCAAATCCCAATAAGTACCTTACCAGAATGTCTCCAGTACTCTGTCCTCGGCACACTGCTGACACCAGTCCCAGTTATTGCTGCATAACCACACACACTTCACTTCTCATCACACCTCCACCACAGGCTCTCATCTGTCCGATTCTTTGGCTCCAGTGCAATCACTCGTTCAACATCTGCATCCTCTGTAGCAGCAAAGGTGAAAGAAACAAAGAAATCCTGCAAGAATCACTAAGCCTGGCAGTTTTCAAATGCTTACTCTTACCTAGCTATGTTATCGCTCCCAGTATGCTGGGCACTTTTCAAACATTCAGGCAACAGAGAGAAAAARTACAGAACAATGGGCAGATGCTCAGCACATGCAGTTGGAATTGCCCTGCAGCAGAAATACTGCCTCACTGTGAATTATAAGGCTGACTTTAAAATATCTGGGAGAAGGTTCTGGTTTGCATTTACACCAGTACGATCTGACACCAACTTCAACAAGCAAGTTTTCACCCCGTTCAGCTCCTGTTTTCAGTGTCCCTGCATGGACGAGCAGGGTGGAAGGAAAGGTAGGTCTCCTGCTCCTCTGAGCACTCCTGCTGTCATGCCTCAGGTGGCCCATGAGGCCAAATCCACCACCAACGGGCATTTTTCAGCAAACCAAATGGGGACTGCCCCTTTCCCCTCTTGCCTGAGCCAAAACAGTGGTCCTTCAAGGTCAGCAATGTAATAAACTGGCAAAAGAAGGTAGATGGAGAAGCTGCCAGCTCTGCATCTTGCCAGCTATCTGTCACACTAATGGATAAATAGGTACTTATGCTTCCAGGATTTTCCATTCATTGCTTAACCCGCCCACAGTGAAGTCGTCACTTAATTTTAAATTAAAAGGGGAGCAAGAGGGATTGTTAAAAAGACCTAGAGAAAGCCCAGGAAGGAGGCAACATCTGAGAGCCCTGGGTCATCCTACCCCATCCAGCCTCCATCATTGCTGCTTTGTTCCATATTTAGCTCCTGACAACTGTGCCTAGTGCAGGAACTCCCAGCTCTGTTTTTCCCTCCTCCCTCTGCTGTCTCCTCTCCCTTAGAGCTCTCAGAAATCGCTCTTTCTTTTTCCCAGTGGCCATAACTTAATACCCCTGTACTCAGGAAGATGGCAGAAAAGCAGGAGGAGCCCAGCAACACCCAGAATGGTGAACCTGACAACGCAGAAGAGGGCGAGGAAAAAAAGAAGAAGTTGAAGCGGGAAGACCTGCCACCGTTTGAAATTGTGACAGGGTAAGAGGTTTAGATATAAATATGAGGGTGCAAGAGAGTGAAGTGGGGATGTTCAAAGGTCTCTGCCTCAGCTCTTACGTTGGGTAATTAAAGATGGTATCTTCAGCCAGTGCACTTCTGAGTATTCTTAAATGTTAAGAATGGCTTTCATTATTGTGGGATTTTGTTAGAAGTTTCACCGAGTTTTACAGAGGATGGATTCACACCAGGCAGGTAGACAAATCTGTTTGTTTTATACAAGCACGTCTGTTTCTATAGTGTTGACCGATTCCCTTACAGTGCAAGTAGTCCCACTGACTGCGATGGGATCACTTGCCTGATGATATCAGGATGAAAGGTATTGGCCCTTGATGAGCACTGAATATTGATTTCTTGGTGTGATCAATGACTCTTGCCTGAAAGTTTCTCTATCTGTGGATTAGGAAAAATACCCCTGGCTATGGCTGATTTGCTTTATGGACCTAAGGGATAGATTTTTCAAGAGAGCTAAAAGTCCACATTTTCAAGGGCTCCACAGCCACAGCTGGAACCTGACTTTCAAAAAAGCCTAACTCACAGAAAGGCACCAAAACAATAGGCAGTTTTCAAGACAGCAAAGCAGCAAGCAGCTCCTTTTGCTCCAGTGAGCCTGGCCTTTGAAAAAGGCAGATATAACAGAGATCTATTAGGAAGCTGAACTCTGTCAGACATAATGGACAGCTGCAACTAGGAAAAAGAAAATGTATAATCTGCTATCTCTAAGCATTTCAAAATGCTTATTGTAGTAGTAGCAATATGCCCTAYGTAGCTCTTCCCTCTGGTCTCCCTTAGCAGTCACCAAGGCAGCGTTCCCAGCATGTAAACCAAAATCACGATTTCTTCCAGCTGCTTGAATGTAAAGCTCAGGCCAGACTCTTAAAATCCCACTTGGAATCCTTCAGCCTGGGACATGGTCACTGGTAAGAAAGATTAAAAAAAAAATTGAAAAAAATTGGCTGGCATTTCTGAAAACAATGCATGAGGCAGGACAGCACCTATGTCTGATCTCATACAATTGGGTTACATCCCTGCACAGGGGTGAAAAAAACATTTTCTTCTTAAAATATGTCTGCTCTGAAAAACCACTTCTTGGGCTGGGGTTGTTCACAGCCTTTGGTCTCTGTCATACACAGCCATAGAAATAATACATGTCTGCTAGAGCAGTGACTTTTAAGAAAAGCACATCCCTCTGCTAGGAACAGAGCTAAGACACCAAAAAATGTTTATATAAGCTATTGGACCAACACCACATATGGTGACAACTTCTAGACACTTAAGACATGCACTAAAATGAATCTCAATGAGGAAATCAGATTTTTCAGCCTTAGAGCACTCAACTTGCAATTAGAAATTGCTAAGGAATTGGGCAGTATCTTCAAACTTCCTTGCTAACCCCAACGACCTGGATAGGAATTGGTGTGCTGATCATGGATGAAAAATACTTTCTTAGTGTCATCCTGCAATGAAATTATTTGTTGAAATGACAAGGGTGTTGCAGAATTTGACAGGACTTTCCACTCTGGAAAGGCAGCAGCAAGAACGTGAGGGATGACATGTGCTTGCAGAAAGGGATAACAATAGGAAAACTTAACCTGCTGAGGCTTAGGAGTGAGCTGCACTGCTGGAACTGCACTGGGGCAGAGGTACGAGAGTAAGAGCGGCAGGTGATACAAGGAAGCCTCGAGTTAAAGTCTGTGCTATGGTGTCTACATACCTTAAGCTGGTACCAGCTGATTTTCACATTCTATACCATTCTGATACCAAGGCGAGACAGGAGTTTAAGTTTCTGGAATGAAAGTACTCAGGCATTTGGTGAGGGACCATAGAGCTGTCAGTACGCAAGTATTTATACTGTCCTCATCACAATACTATTTGGAAAGTGCTTATAAATATCTGGTGAATTCCTGTAGGAATCATGACCAAATCTCCTCTGATTATTAGTTTATGACTAATATGCTGGCTATTAAAGGTGAGAATGAGGAAGTAAAGCAGAAATCCTAAGGGACCCTGAAAGAGGTACAGAAAAATCCAGCAATTTTTACTTTCATTTTAAGAAGTACCCTGTGAGTTTAGACTGTGCCTCAATCTGGTATGATCACTGTTTGGATTTTTCTAATTATTTACAAATTTTCAGCCAATAAAGCCAGTTATGTGAATTATGAGAAAACACATAACTGCAACTGTGGAGGCACTTAAATTCAATTACACTGCATCTCAGTTTTAGCCCTTGGATTAGGGGCATCTTAAGACACGCAGCCAAGTTTTCAAGCTGTTGCTTATAGCTCTAAGGAGTCTGGCTTACACAAAAAATACTGGGAACCTAATCACTCTGTTTAAGAATGTTAACCCCTTTTTTGTCAATATTTGGCTCAACACAGTCCTGGATAAATATAAGCCCCATCTGTGTACATTTCATGACATTTAAGTAGACACATTTATTTACACTTTCCCCAGGGTGTAAATGAGGCTCCTTCTAGCAGTGATAAATCCTTGGTTCCTGTTACAGTTGATCATTACAGACTTTCTATAATCAATGAGCCCAGCATGAGCGTGTTTATTTGTGAATAGTTGTCAAAGAGCAAGCAAAAGGACACTGTTTTATCAGCTCAAATAACCTAAGACCATAGTATAAATAGTCATTGAACAAATATTTAAATCTAAAGAATATGTGCTACTAGTTTACAGCATCTTTTAGATAATCCCACCTTTTTATTCTCTCATTAGAAGTTCTAATTCTCTTCTCCTACCCAGCATGCAACAGCACCGGGGTCATGCTGGGCAGCTGCTGTATTCCTCCAGCCTACCTTATTGCAGCAAACTTAAAAGCACATTATCTGTTCAATCCAGTACCATTCTTACAGATTGAGGTTTCTGCCTCAATGGGTAAAACAGGGATAATATTAACATCTGTACACCAGCCGTCATTCAAACATGGGAAAATAAGCTTGCCAAGAATTAGTCGTTTACTCAGGAACAGTCAGGAAGCTATTCAAAGCTAGACCTGAGTTTCCAAAGAAGTTGGCTTAGTTTTTTGTAGTAGTTGACACAGCTATTTCAGGGATGTATTTTGATGCTCAGTTGTTTGGAAAGAGTTTTAATCTACTCAAATAAAAAATGCAATTACAATAATTCCCTTTGCAATAAGTTATGAGGGTCATCAGCCACGCATGCTGTAACTCAAAGGTGAGATTATGCAGCATACAGCATTTAAGTATGTATGCAGTCTTACAGTACATATGGTTTGTTCTTGCCCATTCCTTCACTGCTGAATCACTCGCTACGGTGCTTTCCAATTACTCACAGGACCAGAGACACCTTGCCCAAATCCCCACTGCTGGGAAGAGTCACATAGCAAGGACTCAGCTAAGCCCTGTCAGGACAGAAGTTTACAATTCACACTTGTGCCAAAATGTCCTCCCTGCTCTGGTTTACATGGGATTAAGCAGCTTCTTGCTAACTAGCACACACAGCTCGCTGGTTGCCTATGTATCCACGATCAGCAAATTTTCCAAGCTCTCAGCCAGCTACTTACAGACTTGTAAAACGCCCTTAGCTTTGTTTATATTCTTTATCGGAAACTTATTAATTAAGCTGATGCATATTCCATGTTGCTAGGAGGACAGATTTAGGTGAATATCCCAGATAATCTTAGACAGACGCCAAGATGATAAGCAATAAAATCCGTCTAGAAGGCCTGACTAAATACACCTCTGAGTCAACACATCCTGGAACAGACTGCTGCTGTTTAAACAGTTCATCAAAACATACAGACCCAATCTCATCACTGATGCAACCGCTTTGTAGTCAAGAAGAGTTAAATCAGGAATGAATTTCCATGTGACTCTGATGTGCTACATTTAAATACATGATGTTATTTTAAAACAACTTACTGTAGCCTTACAAACTTAGCTCTGAAACAAGGCAATGGGTGGCTTATGTCAGACCCAACATAGCTGGACTTCAAAGAAATCATTAATTAAAGAATCATTAAATCATTAACCAAAGAACCATTCATTAGCTAGGACATAAAGCAGGAAAAGCGCTATTCTTGGAAGCATGTAAATTTTTTTTGTCTCAAAGAACAAGAGAAAGGAGTTCAGGGAATAAGAGGCACTATGCTAAATTAGAGTCTGTGAATGTTCTTTTATAAAACCAGCGGAAGTCTTGCAATTCATCTTAAAGAAAATGAGACTCACTCTAACAGGTAACTTTAAGTCATCTAACATAAGGGAACAGAGGTCAAAATGCTACAAAAAGGAGGTTAAAATAGTCTTTCAGGGTAGTTTAGAACTTGTGCAAGCCAGTGCAAGTTTCCCTTATCTAGGCTTGTACAAACTCTCAACGCAAACCAGAGAACCATAGACCAAATCATACCAAAATAGCATGATTTATTTGCTCATTAATCAAAATAAAAGTCTGTATCCACACTACTGCTTCCCATCCCTCATTAATACACTGCCAGCTAAAACAGTAATAGCATGGAAGGCTCCCAAACAGGCTTTTCTATTGTTTAAGTCCTGTCTTGTGCAGACCTCATCTAAGTAGAATTGAACAATGTAAGGGTTTAATTATATCGTTTAAGAAGCAGCTGAAAACCTGCTTCTAGTAAAATTTCTAAAGCCCAACTTGTACTCTAAACTTCCACTGTCACGAATCAATGACATGTGAAAAGAATTATGGTGGTCCTTGACTGACAGCAACAGTAGATATTCCCAGTGTAGATGCAATTCTATGAACAAAATTGTTCTGACTCGTACATCTTGTTGCATTTGGAAGACTGATGATCTTCCTCTCTCAGTGCAAAGTACAACTGT
Organism: Phoebastria nigripes; assembly: GCA_035582835.1. Lineage (NCBI taxonomy): Eukaryota > Metazoa > Chordata > Aves > Procellariiformes > Diomedeidae > Phoebastria > Phoebastria nigripes. The sequence continues at coordinate 4,283,137 of JAYKAV010003266.1, read as the reverse complement.
GCCAACCTAACTGCATCAACTCTCACACCATTTGGCTGGTATAGTACACTGATATTCCAAGTGAAGTTGTTCATCTGTAAAATTATGCTGCTGGGAAATCCAAAACAGAAGTGGGAACTATAACTCCGGGCCTTTTACTGCGAATCTGTGTAGCAGGCCCAAATGGACCCTAGATACTACTGTAGTATCATAAAAAATTAAATAGAGAGGTTGTTCTTTTATGTTTTAACTTTCTCAAAAGCCAAAAATGCCACAGGACTTTGGCAGCAAGAAAATTCCTGGCTACATTAAGACAAGTATGGAATATACACATACCGAAGAGAAATTTCTGAAACTTTGTAAGTAGAATTAAACATTTATGGAAAATTGTTTTTAAACTTTTAAAATAACACAGCTAAAGAAGCTTGACAATAGCTGTAATTTACTCTGATTTATGTATTTAGACAGCACACTATTTCCAATTCTTACCTAAGCAAAAAGCCATTTGCTTACAGTACCTAGTGTAATATTTGCAGCCAGGTATTACATGAAGAACTCCTAAGTGCCTGTTCCCTGGTCTTTCTGTTCAGACATTCCTGTTCCAATCCCTCTGATTTGCACAGAATATCATGCTATTTGGGGTGTTTCACGCAGTCCTAGCAAAGCCTTATCCATTGCACGCTATAGAAAGACATGCACTAATTTTAAAAGGCATCAGATCCAGCTCTTCATGAACAGTCCTTATTCCTGACCTGCAACCATCCCACATTTTCACTGTGGCCCATACCGGCATTTCCCACTAGCGAACTGACAGTGCATTCACTCATGGTTCCCACATTACTAAGCGAGCATAACATACTGATTCTGATTCTCTTCACTCTTTTCCATACCCTTCACTTCCACTGCCTCTGGAGACATCTTGTGAGATGTTGCATCACAAATTGTTCTTTCCTCTCAGCAGAACGACACTTTGCCACTTACTCCTGCAGCCTCATTGCTCTCCCCAGTTAAAATTTTCAAGAGTCTGAGAATCTCTCCTGACCTTTGCTCAGTGTACCCCCTGGAGAGGCCTGACATTATAATCTGACTGTAGATGAGACAGGGATGAATAAGACACTTACTGTTTTACAAAGATTCATTATTGCCTCACTGGGAATATCAAGGTTATAGGTCCACCCAAAGCTCAGATGAGAGGAGTACAACATGCCAGAAGATTACTAGTGTGTAGTAAATGAAATGTTGTGTTATTGCTTTTCATTATTTCACTTTGGCTTTGGCTACTCCGTGCAGTCTTCACTCCCATCCTTTGTAGCATTTAGCAGGTCACAAGGCATGTTGCCAGCAATCTTTTTCATCTTTCCACCTAACATCCTTCAAGTACTAGTTCTTACACTGATGTACTCCACAGTTAGATGCTACAGGGGGCAATCAGGAAAGCCTGGTACTCCATTAGAAAATAACAGGTACTATGAGATGATGCAGCTTTCCTTTTTCACCTCTTCAGTCAGCAATGCATAAAAGCTATACACAGTATTTTAAGGGACTAATTTTAACTTCCCTAAATAACAGCAGACTACCTTCTTTGGGTGAAAGAGGACTGCAAACACATTACTCACTGCGATGATTCACTTTGGATTATGCTCATTTAGAAACCCAGAATGGAAGAGGTGCACAACATTAAAAAAAAGTATCTCAAGTTTATCAGAAGCATCCATGAAGACAGCTATCAAATTTCAGTGGGAAATACACTTCTTCATAGCAAAGTTAGCTTTGATCTCAGATATTTTATTAAACCAAAGTCACAACATAATCCTACTGAATATTAGTATTCAACTGATACTGCAAGAGTAAAACTAGAACACGTAAAAACTGCAACTAGTCAGTCACGCTTGCCTCTACTCAGGAAATCCAGACTGCAAAAGCACTGGGGGTAAAACATTAATTAGCAATGCCAGAGTTATCATGCTAACAATTTAGGACAACAGATCCTGCAGATTAACATTGCAACACCACACTGAAAGAACTATATTAATGGCCTAGAAAACAGTAGAAGGAACAGTTCAGTCTACAAGTGCATTAAGACTGGGAAAATGCCAATTGCTGTCCCTCCTTACCAACAGTAAATATCATAGTCTCAAGAAGCAAACATTTCAGAAGCAAGTTCCTCTTCAAATACCTCAATGCAGATACCAGAAATTCCCAGGACAAGTTTGTTAAAATTAAGTGAAAAAGACTAGGTAGTGAGAACGGGCCTGGAAGCCTCACCACACAGCAAAACTAGCTGAATATCTTGTAATTTTTAATGTATTTTTATCCTCCTATTAAAAGGCATCTCCTTTTAATACACAAAGAAATACAGCCATCATAGATGCAGCGACTTGTCCAAGATCACACAGGAACTAAACCAATGCTATAACCCTTTATTATCTGCCTCTGAGATGCTTCTCTCCTCTCCACTCTTTATAGGGAACGCCTCCCAGCCATATTTTTCAAATTCCAGTTCAGAAACGTGGAATACAGCTCAGGCAGGAACAAAACCTTCCTATGTTATGTTATTGAGACCCAAGGCAAAGAGTCAGTGACTTCTCGGGGTTACCTGGAAGACGAGCATGCAGCCGCCCATGCAGAAATGGCTTTCTTCAACACAATTTTACCGAAGTGTGAATCAAGCCTCCGCTACAACATCACCTGGTATGTCTCCTCCAGTCCCTGTGTGACCTGTGCTGATCGGATAACTGAGACCCTAAAGAAGAACAAGAACCTGCGTCTGACAATCATGGTAGGGCGCCTCTTCATGTGGGAAGAAGCAGAAATGCAGGCTGCCCTGAAAAAAATGAAGTCAGCTGGCTGCAAGCTGAGGATTATGAAGCCTCAAGACTTTGAGTATGTCTGGCAGAACTTTGTGGAACAGGAGGAAGGAGAGGAAGCAAAGGCTTTCGTGCCGTGGGAGGACATTCAAGAGAACTTCCAGTATTATGAGGAAAAGTTGGCTGAGATTTTGCACTGAAGCTCACGTGAGTGAGGATTTCCACTTGGTCACCTAGCTCCTTGTATTAGTATTACAGACTCCTCTTTTTTCTTCAGGTTCTTAAAGGCGAAACCCAGAGCCAATTTCAGTTACTGTTACTTTCATATGTACCTGGCTGGGTTTGCCTGTACCTGAATATTGAAAATAATCCTAGGCAGTAACTTACCCCTTCAAGGGTAGTAACACTACAGTGGGCACCTCCACAGCAGACACATAAGGTATTTAGAGCTTTTTTTTTTTCTCTCCTCAGAGTAAACACCTCCAGGAATAAAGAATAAAAAGGTACTAGGGTCACTAGGCGCAACAAGAATACCCCATTGTTCCCCACACACGTGATATTCAGGACACATGTGGAAACAGTGAGAGGAATGTAGAGAAAAGGGGATTTTCCCCACCCCCCTGAAGTCTAGCCCTCTAGAAAAAAAAAACCAACCACTAAAGGAAATCACAGTTATCACTGCAGAATTCCCTTCTTTTTTCTTTTTAAGGGGTACTAAAGAGTCACTTATTTAAGCCATAAAACATGGAAGCATTTGAACCTTCTAATATGTCTCTCTTTGTCCTTCCCCAGGACCAATTCAGAAAAGATCTGTGAAGAGAGATGTGACAGACGGACATCTGGGACGCTCCTGCTTCCCAAAGCTTTGATTCCAACAGGATGGAGTACCAACTTCTGGAAGACTAGGCCGTGATGGACTACAAATACAACACAGATCATTGGCGTTTGGGATTTTTTTGGTTTATTTTGTTCCTCACCCCCCCAAAAAAAAAAAAAACAACCATGCTGCCTTTGCCGATAGGAAAAAGGGTGGCAACATACTGTGTGGTTAAAACCTTGAATGAAATGGATTGCAGTGGACCTACACATGCTGGGACTACTATGAGAAAAGATCTTAGAACAAAGCTGCCAATTAGATAAATGCGTTTAGAAAGTACACACTTCATAAATGTTAAAAAGAAAGGGATTTAAGACAAAAAAAGGTTTTCTTCCTCTGTCCTCCTCAATAATCAGAGCTGTGATTTAAATTAGGACTAACTGGTCTATTCTAAATTATGATGGAGCCCTAAGTACTTGATTTCAAATACATCAAATACCTTCTCCCCTTGTTCAATGATGTTTGTGATATAAAACTGGGAAAAGCAAAGTGAAATAAAATTGGAAGTCACTGCAAAAGCTATAGCACTGTTTATTCCTTCTTCTCTATTTGCAAGAGGTCCTAAATTTAATCTGACAAGTAAGACATCCTGGGACAGCCACGTATGAAATATTTCGTAGCTGAAGTGCAGCATGATGAGAAGGGAGAATTACTATATGCCAAAAAAATTTCAAGAGTACATACAAGTGTGGGAGACAGAGAATATGGGCATATCACTTTCCATATAAAACAAGGCACAGACCAAACAAGGGTCACAGGGACGCTCATCAGCTGAGAAACCGAGTTAGACAGGGTTTGCTCTTCCAATTAGTTCTTCATGTTGGTTTCTCCTGCACTGTCACAAGCTGGAATGGTGCTAGACACACACACACACACACCTGCTGACTGCACCTCTCTCTTACCTCAGTCAACTGCACTAAATTCTGGCATAAATTTTCAAGGCAGAAAAAACAAGCGGCAATGAGAACACCTTTGTGGAGCCACTGTGGATTTCATCTCTTTGCCACTAGATTTAAAAAACAAACATAAGTGTAAGGACAAAATCAGTGAGCAGTCTTCATGTCCACTCTTGATCAACTTAATACTCCAAGTTCCTATTTGTCTTACTGAGTTTATTTTTTTTTCAGTTGTGTATTTAGCTACAGCAATTATCCACCAAAAACAAGTTTACAAAGGATGGTCAACAGGGAGACTAATAATATGAAGCTCTTAAAGATGCAAACAGGATTTGCAGATCTGCATCAGCAAGAAACCACACAATACAGATTAACCCACAATGCTCAGAACAGAAAATGCTCCACCCATCCAATTCATAGTGAAAACCCGTTAGGAACCCTATGTTAGGCTAAAACTTCTCAACTGTTATGTCCCATTTATTCAACATATCTGGCATTTTTCTGGGCCTTCAGTATGAGAGAAGTCAAAAAGATTTGTTATTATGGGAGGGTGAGGAAAACCAAACATAAAGGAAGTGCAGGGTATATGATAGTTCTTCAGTACTGGAACTTTCAAAAATCAAGTGTTTACCAATGGTCTGATGAACTGCGTTACTGATTTGCTTTTGCTAATCAAACATCAAACACCAACCTACATTAACAGCTGAACTACACATACAGTAAAAAAGAAATATGAAAGACAAACCTTAAACTCCACACTATGACTTTTTACAGCACATCAGTCATTCACATGTGTGGATTCTCAGAAAACTGAGTTCTGCAGACTATACCAATTACATGGTATAAAATGCACCCACAAGGTGTCTTTACACATCTCCAGCATTCCCCTTCAAAACCCAGCTTTCCTCTAGAATACAGCCACAACACATACAGACACTGGTATGTTTTTCAAAAGGACCATGCTCCGATCTGACAGCAGAGTACTGAAGAGCTATTTATTTAATGTTGACAGCACGATTCTTAGTGAGTGTAATCTCTTAACAAAAAAATTGTATTTCTGGCCAGAAGGTAGAAATTAAATTTTTAATCCTGTAACAAAGTAAACTGTATGCCAGATATGAACATTGCAAAACTTTAAAAGAAAAAACAAGTGACAGGGCTCCACAGTTCATCATTATCAACCGTAACTACAAACCAATAAATACCTAAGCAACAGACAGTCCAATTTCACTCTGCACAGGAACTGTCAGCTTTAAGCAGAAGCGCTAGTGCAGGCAGGTGCTCCGTGGAGGACCAGTGACATCTGGTGGCTTCCTGGCACAGACTGGGAACTCCCAGAGGGTTACTACAACACCCCTGCCTTCTTCACAGGCTCCCTGAACACTACATCCCAAATTAGCTGTTCTGGAGCTTTTTATTTTTGTTGTTGTTAAAAGCCACTGCCACTGCCAACACAAGAGTGAGCTACGCTCAGACAAGGAATGTGCTCAGCATGCAGTTTCCCCCCTCATCAGTTAAGAGGTTTCCACTCCTGAAAGCAAGGGAAATGGGGCTCTCTTTAAACTCTTTTGCTCACAGAGTATAAACTGTGATCTTTATATCTGTGTCTTCAAACACTTCCCCAAGTATTGCTGAAACTTTATTCCAATCCAGGCGATCAAGTCCACATCCAATCCTGGAAAATAAGACATCAAAACAGCTGTTAAGGGCCTTTTTTAGAGCATTCTATGAACAACTAGCCCTTCAAGCAGCTACAATTTTATGTGGCACTAACTCAGCTCACTATAAATCAACATAAAGCAGTTAAAATAAGGGAACAACCAAGACTGTATGTTTTGCTATCATTTAAACGCACTGGGAAATGCAAATTTCATTTGCACAATTGAACAGAAGAGTTGAATAGAAGATAAGTGGATACTTGAACTCTTCTTTCACAGCAGGGAATCACCTCTCAAACATCCTTCTACCCAAGAAAACCACTGAAGTATTTACACCACAGTAACTAATTTTCTTACCTAGGCATGGAAATGTCAGTAACTCCATTGTTTAGACAGTGAGCTTTCATGGCTTCTAAACTCTTTCGCATATTCTCATATGTCGGTTTGTGAGAAACTTTCTTCTTCGTAATCTAAGCATAAATGCAAAAGGTCAGTTGTGCCTTTGGCATGATCACTGCTAACTTTTCCTTTTTTGAAAAACACATTCCACTACACTCTGGAACTCCACACCCAGACTTGCTACTGTGAAGGGAAGAACAACTATGTTTCACAGCTTAAAATAGTATAACTTAGCAGCTAGTTCTGTCAATTTAAAGTTTAAATATACATACACAAGAGAGCTTGGCTCCTCCTCAACTAGCAGTATTTGAGTAATACATCTCACACCTCTTATTTAGAAGAGCATACTCAAAAAACCCACAACTATTAAAGCCCTCATCATCATATCTAATACAGTTTAGTTACAGAGAAGTGCCTAAGTAATGCCCCACTCTTACCAGGTAGTAAATATATCGGTCCTCTCTTTGGAGAACCGCCACCTCCCCAGTCTTCTTTTCTAAAGTGAAGAAATGAAGAAGGTATTTTTAAAACAGTTACACTTCACTACATAATCCCCCCTGCACCCCAAGTAGCTTGGAATACCCTTACTGCTGGAAATCAAGGTTTTCCCTTCAGCTCCTGCATGTCCACCCCACGTGTATCACTCACGTTGATCCAACAGCTCTTGTACGCCTCCAAACTTTTTCTTAAAAAGAACAGCTATGCCTGCACCCATGCGACAGTCCTCGCTGATGCAATGAGCCAATGAGTCCGTCTGGGGGCATGAGAAAAGGTCCCCCTTAACACACTTGATCTGGAAAACACCACAAACAGAAGGGTAAATAAAAACAAGCTGAGTGCAGACTCAGATAAGAGAATACTCAGGTAACAGGGAATTTAGCAAGCCTGTACAGTAATAAGTGTAAAGCATCGAGTTTAAGATGCAGTTCACAAGTAAATGAGTTGGTATGAATTATGAACCCAACGTACAGGTAAGTATCTTTTCTACAAGATCAGTTATGAGTATCACGTGCCAGCTCAGCAGTTAATTTTACAAAATCAATGCCTAAGAAGGAAAATTATGTAATAGAGAGTACAACTGGATTAGTGCACATCTTCAGCATACTATCAGTGTGTCAGCGCTGGATATCCCCAGATATTTAGTTGAGCAGGTAAGCTCTGTGCTGTTGTACAATATCTGCATCACTGACATAAGCACAAAAGCACAAGAAATTTAGCAGTATCAGCCACTTTCCTCCAAAAAGCTACATGGTACAGCCAGCTGCCATGTTATTAGGGGGACCGGAAGGTCTCTTTATAGAGACACCCATCACGGCAGTAGCCCAGATAACCCATTTTCTACGCACTCTCTCCTCCTGATCCTTGGAGAAGTGGGTGGCCATGGTAACGTGGGCTGTGGTGAAGACTCCTGCAGCTGTAAAGATGACAGAGAGAAAAACAGAGTTATTAGGACCCAAACTAGGCAATAAGCTGGTGTGCCAGAAGGTGCAAGGCTGAGCCTACTTTATCTATGGGACAGCTGGGACAATCAAGACACCCCCTGAAAACAGAAAAGGAGGAGGCCAGTACCCCCCAATAGTGTGGTGCAAGCTTTCCTCCTGCAGCCCCACAGCTCTAGCCCACGAGGTGCAAGTAGGCCCCAGGCCAGGGTCACCACACAACCGGCACCCACAGGCCTTCCGTCCTCCTCCAATTCACCCCTGCCCCTTCAGGAAACCCTTCAGCAGGCCACACCCGCGGACACGGTGTGAAGAACGATCCACCGGGCTGGGGCCTGCGCCACGAACCACCCCGCCAGCGCTGCCCACATCAGTCAACCCAACCCTTCCGCTGCTCCACCACGGCAGCCCTATCGTCACACAAAGATGGCCGCCGTCGCTCGCCTCTCTAGGCAGGCTGGAGGGACACCCTCTCTATGATACTCGCCGAGAACATTCCGAAGGCCAACCCACCGTCGCCCTGGCGCATGCGCAAGACGCTCAGAGGCGGAACCTAGAGCGAGGCGAGAAAGGAGGTGGAGCCGCAGCCGGCGCTTGCGCATTGCCGGCCGCGGCGGCCCTAAAGAGGCGCGCGCACTGCCTGGGGCGCAGGCGCAGTAGCCGTGGCTGGGCAGGGCGCAGGTGGGCGGTGCCCGGCGCTAAGGGCCGCGATGAGGGAGGTGGGGCCATCCGGGGCGGGCGCCGCCGTGCGCCTGCGCTGCCCGCGCCCGCCCCCTCCCTTGCCTTTGTTCGGGGTTGGGCGCCATTTTGCGCGGCGGCTGAGTGGAGGCGCTGATTGGGTTTCGGGGACCGGTAGCGGAGCCAATCAGCGCGGGACCCGAACCGGGGGAGCGAGGCACGGTGAGTGCGAGCAGCCAATATGGAGCCCCCGAGCGCCGGCCCCAGCGCCGGGATTGGCGGGGCCGAGTGACCAGTCAGGAGGCCGCTCGCAGGGCCGGGGCCGGCCGGCCGGGCACTGGGGGAGGCGAGGGGACGGGGCCCGGCTCCTCCGGGGGTGGGGGGACGCACCGGGAGGAGAAGGGCTGGGGGCGCCGGGCCCCGGGAGGAGAGGGCCCGGGTCGGGGGCGGGTGGAGCGTACCGGGAGGCGCGGGACCGAGGGCGGCAGCGGTGGAGGAGAAGGCGCGGCTGCGGCCTGGGCCGCTGAGGGGAGGCGCGCGGCGGGCCCGGCCTCCCTTGGCGGGGACAGGCCTTGCCCGTGCGGGGCCGCTGGGACGGGAGCCGGCAGGGCCCCGCCCTCGGCCGGCCGGGCGGGGGGAGCGGGGCGAGCGAGCCTCCCCGCCGGCCCCGCTGACAGATGGGCCGCGGGCAGCCCGGGCTGCCCCTCCTCCTCCCCCTCCCCCTCGTCCTCCTCCCCGCCTTGCCCGGGGGAGGTGGGGGGAGGCCGCCGAGTGCGCGCCGAGGGCAGGTCGCAGCCCCCCTTCCTCCTCCCCGGGGCTGCCAGCGTGCCGGTGGAGCGGGTGTGCACGCTGCCCCTCCCGCCTCCCCGAAAGGCACCTGGACGCCAAATGTCGCCAGCCACGTGCTYCTCTGTGAGGAGAAGCTGCCCTTTTTGGGGGAGCGAGGGGCCCCGGTGCTACCTTGTTTTCTCTGCCGTGAGCTGCAGGGCATTGCCTCGTCCGCCTGAGCACAGCGCAGCGTGCTGTGCCCGCCGAGAAGATCCCCAGGTCTGAGGCTTTCTGCAATAAAATAAAGACGTTCCTGGGTGAACTCCTTGACTTGCATGTTTGATAAGGAGGTCGGAAACAAAATCTGGGTACCACGTTTTATTCTGCTGAACARTGGGAGATAAGATTGTGGCCTGTCTGTGCTCTTTAGTTAAATCCTGTCTTTGGCTTCGCACGGGTGTCTGTCCTCCGCCGGTGTCCTTAGAGGACAACGATCATCCGGGTAGATTGACGGGGTCTGCCCTAGAAACTTCTGCCAATTTAGTAATGCTGCTTCAGGGTGCAACACGTTTTAAAATGATGCTTTCAAGCTAGCTCAAGTCCTAGCACAGTTTATCACACTAGTTTGTTCTTAGCATAGCGTGTTTGCCAAGAGAACTGTTGTTGATGTAGCTTCTATAGCCTCATATATATATATGTATATGAATATATACTGATAGAACTAGAACACGAAGTCATTTTCAGTGCAGACAAGGGCCTAGTGAGGAGGAGCCGACTGGTGAGATCAGCTGTGGGAGGAGCATGCCATTGAAGTAGATCACTGATCTTTAAAATTTGACTTTGACATAGTAATGCTGGTGCTCAGTGTTTTAATGAAGGGAATGAAGTAATCCCTTGGAGGACTATGATCCAGCACATGTAAAACTTTGGCTAGCCACAGCTGGTGCAGGGAGTTAGGATTACAATGCTGCTAATATTTTAAGCGAACAAGACAGGGCCTTGATTTGGGGGTCTGTGAAGAAGCCTTCCCAAGTAGAGGTACGCCTGTGCTTCATTATTGGTTGTGGCGTTAAGGAAGCCAGAGAACTTTTGGCAAATACAGTTTACTGGCATCCTGTGCTTGCTATTGAAATACTTCCCTGAAGAATGAAATGTGGAAGCTGTTTTCTGACAGGCCCACAGGCATTTAGGGCAGAAATTAAGTATACAGTGCAAAATTGAAATGAGAACCTTGGTAGACAGTATCATCTTCAGAAAGAATATTTCTCTTCTTTTATTCTGGCAGGCTGTGAAAAACTGTTACTAAATGGGCCAAGCATAGAGTTAAAACTGCAGTAAAATGTAGTGCCTTTCAGTGCTGTGACTCAGATTATCTTTGTGATCTCCAGGGTTAGCGTCATTACATCCTTATTCTGAAAAAAAGATCTGGTAGGGACTGAGACGGTTCTTACATTATTATGGCTGAGTATTATGCCCCCTGTAATGAGCATGCTTCTGGTCTGTCATGATGCATACTGGTTAATCGTTTATTTTTGTAGGTAAGCGACATTTGGTGTTAACGTGCAAGAAAACAACAAAATGTAAAATCATTACATGTTTTCTTAGGTCACGGTGAGGAGTAAGTTGATGAAAAAATGAAGTGTTCTTAAGATAAATGCAAGATACTGAAGTACAAAGGATGTTTTAAAGCTAAAGAGCAGGAAGTGTGAGAGGTGTCATTACAGTAGTAACCACAGCAACAGTTAGAGTTAGTTTAAGCGGTGAATAAATTTTGTGTGCATTTCTTTGAAAACTGAAGGGGCCTGGTTTTTTGTTGCTTTAGACTTCAAAGATTAAAGTTATAGGCTGCTTTTTCACTAATGTAGCAGGTACTTGTTCAGTCAGCATAAATCAAATACCTCATTAAAAGTAATAGTAAGAGTTCTTCCTCTGTTGATCAACTGAGAAGAGAAGAAATGTGAGGGAGAAGGAGGTAATGGAACTTAAGTATTTTATTTCAACAGTGTGTTCTTCATATGTGTAGGCAAGGATCCAAGAAATGAGAGGCAGTAAAAGGATGGAAGCAGTGAGAAGTCTGCTGGCTATTTTCAAAATACATGAAAGTAGGAAGAGAAGAAAGAGATAGGAGGGAGTGCTGCATAGTTGGGGAAGGAGGGACAGTTTCACTTAGCTTTGTTGAATTCTTGAAATGTAGTTTGGTTTTACACCTAAACTTTGTATTTTGTGAGGTTTTTCAGTGATAACACCCCTTTTCTCCACCAATATGCAGTGTAGGCAACTATAGCCCAGAATACACAGACTCAAGGGGTAAAACAGGAAGAGAAACGGGTTCATAGCTACTATTTGATTCACTGATGATAATGACAGAATTGAGATTGAGATACTTTTTGCTTCTCAATCAAGTTATGTGTTCTTGAAATTAACAATTCTAGTTTTGTTACTCACTGAAAGTAAGGTGACATTATGAAAGAGGTAGGTCCTTGATTAAACAGCGGCTCTTACTGTGTGATTCTGACCTCAATGTCAGCAGATGGTTTGCTTTTCAGCTATTGTAAGATAATACTAATCTTCAAACCTTGGGAAATAATCACATGCTTTTTTAACTTGTCTTGCCAGATACACAGACTGAGGTGTGCCTTTTACCATATTGGAACAGAAGCGCTATGGAGCAGTACACAGCGAATAGTAACAGTTCCACAGAGCAGATCGTTGTGCAGGCTGGCCAGATTCAGCAGCAGGTATGGAAAGTGGTAACGGGTGAGCTGGCATTGCCAGTGCTGAGTTACAAAAATCTTTTTGTACTTTTCAGAGTTTCACAGAACCAGCAAGATGCTTCATTATACTGTCTGAATATGTGTTTACCTCACTTCTGTCACCTGATCAGTGGTCAGTGATCTGACTTGACTTGAAGTCAGAGTAAATATGTTTTTTAAAAAAATACTTACTATAAAATTAAATTAATAAAATTGCAGGTATAAAAGTTACCAAATTCCAGTGTAGTAGGGAGTTTGCAAACTGGTAGTGACATGAGGAAAGTAACAAATCCTCTCTGAAAATGGAGGAAACAGAATATTAATACAAACAGTCAGTTGTCCACAAGGAACAATGTAGATTTCCCCCCAAAATTGATATAAGTTTTTTTCAAGCCCATAGAGGCTTTCTCCAGTGTTCTCAAAATAAGTATTTGTTGAGATCCTTTGTTTTAGAACTGCAGGTGGACCAAAACGAACACAGTACGGGAATTGCAACAAAACATGTAGCTTTGGATGAATTCATCCATTCCAGAAAGAAGTTTCTAGTTCATGTTATAATGTGCAGATGAGTAGGGCTGGGTTTTTTTAAGGGCTTATAGATTTTTATTGTAGTTAAGCTTCACCCATTCAGATACAGTAATGCATTTTTCAGATGAGCTGTGCAGGTGCTGAATTTTTGTTGCAGCTTATGTTTGTTCTAGTTCAAGGCAAGAGGAGTTTCTTAGTTTGTCATGCAGGTGAATGAGCCACTGGATTATGTTTTCAGTGAGATATGCTTTGCTTTGTTATCAGCCTATTTGAGTGTTTGATAGCGGGGACAAGCTTCTTCCATTGAATTTAGCTGAAGTTCACTTTTTCAGTCGGAACAAGATTGTACTTGAGGTTAAAATAATATATATTAAGAATTATCAAAAATACCTGCTTCCAGCAGATAACCAAAGGTATGTTTGGTTTTATTGACACTTTGTAGGTAAAAGTGAGGTAAAAACATACCTTGGCTTGTTTCATTTTTAGTACGTGCTCTTAAAGCCTGTGTTGTATTTGACATGAAATGTTTTTCTAAAATAAATTTTTTTAACAGGCCTGTTGTAGTACAGCTTTTAGTAGAGAGATGTCCTTCATCTCCCAAATGCTAACACAGTTAACACAGATTATTTTGGGACTCTTACTAAAGAGGCTAAAGATAGAAAAGGCTTTTAGATTTAACTGCTCTTGCAACCTCTCGAGATTGTCCTTCAAGGTCAGTGGTGGGAAGACATTGATGCAGGGGTGACATAGATGAAGCTTAGAGTGTAGTCATCTGTGCTGCTGTTCTGTGCAGAAAGGAATTTATGGCCTTTATTGTAACTAACAAGTCTGACAAAAACCTGGAACCCCTTCACAGTAAGAAACCTGGGCAGTGAAAGGAAACATTAAACAGAAAGGTAGCAGTCTAAAACACTGAAGCTGAGATTTTAAATTCTGCAAAATAATCTCCCATGTTCTTTGTAAGTGATTTTTGTTTGGGATATTGAAGCCTGTCAGTATCGTATGCAGTTTTGTTGGTATTCCATTCTTAGGTTTGCTAAACATATTCACATTCCTTATGTTCCAAGAGCAGTGTGTATGAATTTTAAATTCACCCTCTTCCAGCAAAGTGTCATCTCTTGTCAGAGCTGTGCATTTCCATGTTTCAAGCTATTCCTGTTCCTATTCCCAGCAGCAGGGTGGTGTCACTGCTGTCCAGTTGCAGACTGAGGCCCAGGTGGCATCCGCCTCAGGCCAGCAAGTCCAGACCCTCCAGGTAGTGGTGATCTCTCTAATTGTGTTTGTGAGCACTGCATGACTCTCACCATCGCCACATATCTAATGCTGTGTTTTTTCCAGGGTTTGAAATAGGAACAGGAAAATTTGTTAGCAGTAGTATCTGTGCTTTATGCTAGGTGTAGGGTTTTCCATGAAGAGCATGGGATTATAGCTTTTCATTGGATCTCAGGTGCATGCCAGAAACCCTGATGCATTCATGAATTCCTGCTGCTGTAATTCTGAAAGTGAATAGTGGTTGAAATGGGACTTAAAAGGAAAAAACAGCAAGATGAGGAAGTAACAGTCAAGAGAGATAACCCAAAGATTTCCTATAGTTTCAAGGAGATTAGATTTCTGATATCCACTGTGGGTAGTTCTGTGTCTTTACTACATGAAGGAAAGACAGAGAGGTGGTGGATGACCCATGAGCTTGAAGAGTGAAACTTTTTAATCTGTGATTAAAAAGGGCACCTGGGGATGATATTGGCCTCTGTGGGATTGAGAGATCCAATTTCTTATTTACATGTGAACAACACAGGGAAACCCAGGAGAAGTATGTACCCTAGCAGTAAATACATCACAAATTGGAAAGAAATGCAAGGTTATTTCAAACCCTGATTTGTTTCAGTGTGAAGTATTTTCTGTCTTGCAAACTTCATTTCATTAGCTCACGTAGGAGGCTTTTAAAGGAGTTGATAAACCCTGGATAGCCGTAGCCGTTTAGTAGTGCATTGTTCGCTCAGTATTTTGGTTTTGTTTGTTTTTTTTTCTTCAGAGGAGGAGAGTCCCAAGAGGCTAGAGTGGTCTTGCTAGGTTCAAAGTTGAACACAGCATTTTTTATGTTCAGAGTTAAAATACGAAAAGCTGGCTGACTTGAATTGCTTGGGTCACTGTGGCCTCCTGGTCGTCGTTATGTGCGCCCCCGCCCCCCCCCCCCCCCCCCCCCCCCCTTTCTTTTTTTTTTTTTTTTTTTTGCCCCCCCCCCCCCCCCCCCCCTTTTTTTTTTTTTTTTGGCTTGCTGTAATACATTAACAAGAATCCTGGAATGTATCGTTTTTCTTTCTGCTTATTGGATATTGTACTGCTGACTGTGCTTCTCTGTGGCTGACATGAGCATGCTTATCTCCCTCTGTGTTGTAATTCAAAACAGGTACTACCAATTTTTGTTAGGAACTCATATGCGATAGTTACAAGGTTGAGGAAGTGTCGCAAGGGTATTAGGTGACGTGTAAAGTCACAATATTCTATGTAGGGCATTGATCACTGAGGTACAACTGTGGTTGTTTCCGCAGATGTGTTAGCATATAATTCACTAAGGTATTTGAACTATGTGAAGTGAAGCTTTTTTTAGGTAGTTCAGTATGTGCTGAAAATCTGTACTGATGTTTAGCCTGGTATTCTACAGTAGTTGAAGAGTGAGCATTCGCTATTGCATATTCTTGAAATTTACAGGTAGAAAACCCAAGAACTCAGTGAAATTTTTATCATGTTGTGTTGCTCTTGTTTCTAAACAACTCAGAGCGTGGTAAAGAGTAATTACCTAGTTCGTAAGACTCACCTCACATTTAAGCCGTGGAGGTATGGTATTTTCAAAGGTATATATTGGGGAGTTTGGGGACTTGGCGGGTAAGGGTGTTTAAACAGAGAGGTTTTCCCATTGCTTTTCTTTTCATTGGCCTTTTTCCTAGTGACCAGAGACATACCTGGTCCAAGAGCCCAGAGACTCCTATGCTGAATTTATAAATCCACTGTAAGCCTTGTTGGGCCAAGAAGTGGCTGCTGCTCATTTTCTTTCATTCTTCCTTACTGAACTACATTTTGTGTTGTTATATTTATAATTTCACCTAATAACCACAAAAAGATTCTCTAAGAACATCGCATGCTATATATCGGTTAGGAAATGGAAATGTTGTAAGCATGTAGTTGGAGAGAGTTGAAGCTACCTCAGAATCTCTCTGTCAGAATAGCTTATTTAGAGCTTTTTCTCATTAGGAACCCCAATTAAAGATTAGTAATAGTGATGTGGGTAATGAAGTTTCTTTTCTTACACTTTGCTCTCGGGCTGTGCATGAAGATAGTTACTGTGTCTGGAAAATTTAGCCATGCTTTTCATGCTTTATTGCAATTAGACTTGCAAGTTTTGGTTAGACTGCAACAAAAAAAGGTAATTTACTAAATCCAGTAGCGCATCATGGAAAAAGTTTTAGAAACTAAAGATATTTGATGCTGATCATGAACCCGGGTTAGTGACTGTTGCTCAGGTTCTCTGGTCACCGCATTAAAATAGGTAAGCATTTAGCCTCATGTGGTAGCCACTTCAGTTTCTGGCTTCACATCACCAGACTTTTTCATTGTTCTGTTTGTTTTTTCTCCTGTTTCCTAGGTCCAGGGTCAACCACTAATGGTACAAGTAAGCGGAGGTCAGCTGATCACATCAACTGGCCAGCCGATCATGGTGCAGGCTGTGCCTGGGGGTCAGGGCCAGACAATCATGCAAGTCCCGGTTTCTGGAACACAGGGACTGCAGCAGGTGAGATAACCCTAATTTTATTTAAGATAAATTGCAGAGAACGAACTGTGATGTTCTCACTTTGTCAGATAGTACATTTGCCTCAGCACTCTTAAAGTAAACTGGGCAAAGACGGTTGTTCTCCAGCTATGGATCTGGCAGTGAGCTGCGTGTTAAGAATGCAAAGAAAATTCTTTGTGTATTTGTTTTTTGTATTTTATGGGATGGTGCAAACCTTTTAAATGAAGTCCATTAAAATACAGCTGGAGTTGGTTTGGGTTTTTTTGTTTCTTTTTATTATTATTATTTTTATTTTAACTGGCCCTTGCAGTATAGTTGGTGATCTGGTGCCTACCCAATTTATGGCTCAGAAAGCGGATATTTTTTTTTTTTTTTAAATTTAAGAAAGCTTCTTGAAAATAACTCTTGTGCTTGAGTTCATCTAATATGTGATGGCTGAAGGTGAATTTAAACATTTCCGTTGCACAGAAGGTAATACTGTAGAAGGTGTAGAAGATGGATTTTATTAGAAGCAATTATTTTGAAATATTTGTCTAAAAGACAGTTTTTAAATTTAAACAGGTGCTCGAAGTGTGTTCCTCAAAAGCGAAGGGAAGAACTGTAACAGTGGCATAATGAAAGTGATCTAGTGATTTGAGAATGGGATTTAGGAATCAAGTTCAGCACAGTGCAGGAAGGCACATGATGTCTTGGTGTTTTGAGAGGTTTATTTAGTGTTTATTTAAAATTTCTTTTGTTGAAAAACAATATATTTTGTGTTAGGTTCTTTACAGTCTGCTTGTTGGAGGAAAATCCATAACTGGGTTTTTAAGCACAAGCTTCAAACCATATTCCAGTTCCTCTTTTCTAACCTAAGAAATGTTCCACAGTGGTGAAAAGACTTCTCTGCAAAGCTGAAGACAATTTTTATATATATCCAGGAGTACTTCTGTATGCTGGATAATTAACACTACAGATAATCTTAAATCTTAGTCCTCTTTTTATCTTTCACCTGAGTATTATTATTCCTAGTTTCATGTGAATAATTTATTTCTTTTGACCGTTTTATTGTGTAAGCAGTGGAGAACTGCTAGGGCATAATGATGCTAGCATGTTATGTTTCCTCTATTCTGTATGGTTGTGACTGCTGTGTCACAGGGAGGAATAAATTAAAACTCTTCATTTTAAAGTGGAAAAAGAGACGAATCAGTGCTTTYTTTTTCTTTGCAACAGTAAATCATCCTCAGAGATGATTTGGTAATGCTGAGGCCAAGGAGGGAGAAATAAGAGGCATAGTTAATGTTCCTTTCTGACTCTTTCTTCCACAGATTCAGTTGGTCCAGCCAGGTCAGATTCAGATTCAAGGTGGGCAGGCTGTGCAGGTACAGGGGCAGCAGGGCCAGACCCAGCAGATCATTATACAGCAGCCACAGACTGCAGTTACTGCTGGCCAGACACAGGTAACTGCACCAGCATGAAAGGGTTTTCTTGAGAGAAATAGGAAGAGAAACTTGACAAATGACTTAAGGTGTGGTTAAGTAAAAGAAGGAAAAAAAAAGAAAAGAAAAAAAAAAAAAGAGGCATTATTAATATTGAGGAGAACTTGAGAATAAATTTCATATTTTTGTAGTGTTTTCATACATAACTCTGGGGCAGAATAAATAGATTGCATGTTTTTATCCATTGTGTTTCTGTATTTTATTGGTTCGTGGTTGTATTTGTCTATTAGTTGAAAATTGAAAACATGAAGTATTGCTAATTTCATACTTGCGCCATGTTGTGAAGTAGTCTAGTCATACCTGGGTTTTCTGCCGATTCTTTTGTTTAGGACCAAAATTAAATTTCTGCGCAGAATAGTTCTTCCTTTAACATATTCATAGTGAGACAGGAAACCTAGAACTTTTTTCTTTCAATATTAAGTACTACACTGTTAGAAAAAGTATGTTATATGTGCTTTAGGTATTTTATCTACAGTTCAATTGGTTTGTGCTCCATCCTATTTCTTGATGCTGGTAATAAAGCAAAAGAAATAGATGCCTGAAACACCTTAAGCACCATGTGTTAATTCAGGAATTGTAAAATTTGAAAAATAAGCAATTTGTAAAGTTACTGTGTTCTTTGTTTTGTTTAGACCCAGCAACAAATAGCAGTTCAAGGACAACAGGTAGCACAAGCAGCTGAAGGCCAGACCATAGTCTATCAGCCAGTTAATGCTGATGGAACCATTCTCCAACAAGGTATGAGCTTTGGTGTGAAAAGAGTCAGGACTTCTTAATATCTCTTTGATAGGTTTTTATTGCCTTGTAATAATTGGCAAAGAAAAATACTGAATTGCAATGCTAGTAGTGCTGTGAGTGCTGTGATACGAATTGTTGGCATAGTGAATGGAAGAAGAGATGTTTCTGTTGTTATACAGGAATTCAGCCTGCAGTTCTTTCCCCAGAAAAATAAAATACGGCTCTTTTCTTTGGCAAGGGCTATTAGAATAGAAACACTTAAGTTTGCTTTTACACCTTAGAGTACATGATCTCTTACCTGACAGTGGGATTACTGTGCAGATACGAATGCAAAAAATAGGAAGTATGAGGACCAGATGATGGAATTTAATTAACAACTTGCAATGCTTTTCTAAATCTTTTTGCATGTTATGGAAGGATGAATGAGTAAAAAACAGAAGCGGGACTAATGGTGTTCCCTTCTTTTTGTGTGCGTGTTTTTGGTTTTTTTTTTCTTTTGTATTTTATTTTCTTAAAGTTACAGTCCCTGTTACAGGCATGATCACCATTCCAGCAGCCAGTTTGGCTGGAGCGCAAATTGTCCAAACGGGAGCCAACACCAATACAACCAGCAGTGGGCAAGGGACTGTCACAGTGACGCTGCCGGTTGCTGGAAATGTTGTCAATTCAGGTGGAATGGTTATGGTATGTATTTAACTTTCCATTGTTTTTTTTTGTTTTTTTTTGTTTTTTTTTAAAGGTTGAAGTTTAAGATGTCTGTACTCAAACTGTTGTCTGAGATTTGTGTCACCTTAATATGATTAGTCTTCTCAGTAGCCACTGTTAGTTTAAAGTTTAAACAATTTAAGTTTTCAGTTTTAATGGCTTGTGTCCTATTGCGATCTATGTATTCTGTACTTTCTTTCTCCCACAGCAGATTGAGATCAGAAATCTAGAAACTGAAATTCAAAATAAGCTGTTAACTGATAAGTAGAGGTTTAAAAATACTGAATCAACTATTGCTTTTCTTGAGGATCCCTTAGTATTTGTTTTTCTGATTCATAAGAGGGCTTTTTCTGCCAACCCTTACTTCTTTGTAGTGTGATGCCTTTTAACATGAATTTTATTGTTCGTCCCCACTAGATGTCAGCAGCTCTACAAGTAATATTTGCTTAAGAAATGCTCTGAAATTAACATATAAATTAAATAAGTGATAACAAAAAAGAAAGGGAAGTGATGGGCATGTCCTGTATGCTTAATTTTACAAGAAGCACTAACATGGTCATAGAATTGTCTATTGTATTGAAATTTTACCATTATCAGAAAAAAAACCAAGCAGAACTGATATGTAATTGATTTGTTTAAATTTGTTCTGCAGTTTGAGAACAACTTTATTACTCCTTTCAATTTAAGTAGCTGCATTATCTGAACAAAACCCAAACACTTCCCATTTTAACTTTCTTTTTTTTTTTTTAATTACTTTTTTGCATTCACTTTGTGTTCTGAGATGCAAGTGCTAAAAACATACTCTTCTCTGCACAGATGGTACCTGGAGCTGGATCAGTACCAGCTATCCAGAGAATACCTTTGCCTGGAGCAGAAATGCTGGAAGAAGAGCCCCTCTATGTAAATGCCAAGCAGTATCACCGGATCCTTAAGAGGAGGCAGGCACGTGCTAAGCTTGAAGCAGAGGGAAAAATTCCCAAAGAAAGAAGGGTGAGAATATAACTCAGATCTAATACAGCATTGCTCTATGAGAAAGGCACAGAAAACCACCTGTGCTGGAAAATGAGGACTGGAATCTTAGTGTTGTTCAATTTTTTTTTTTTTTTTTTTTTTTTTTTTTTTTTTTTTTTTTTTTTTTTTTTTNTTTTTTTTTTTTTTCCCCCATAAGCTACATCAGAGTAATTTTTTTCAGTCCCTTGGTGGCAGTCCTGCCTCCTTTGCATGCTTTTAATTGTTTAATATGTATGTAGCTGTATTGCAAATGGGCATTTACTGTAAATACTTTATCTTCGGGGAAGATAAAAGGATGGGGACTGGGTAGGTTTTTCTAGTGGTCAGGAGTTTCCCCTACCAAAAGTACTGAACTAGAAATAGTAGGCTGGTCTCTCGTTTCATATTGTTGCAGAAATACTTGCATGAATCTCGGCATCGTCATGCCATGGCTAGGAAGCGGGGAGAAGGTGGACGTTTCTTCTCACCAAAGGAAAAAGACAGCCCTCATATGCAGGTAAGTAGAATTTTGTCTTCTTTGGACAACTGCCACTTTCAGTTCTTCAGAATACACTTTAGAGGTGTCTTTGTACTGTTTTTTGTTTGTTCTTTTTTGGGCTAGGCTGCTGACCTTTGTCCCTCTCTGCCTTTGAATTTATGTTTCAGGCATTGTAAAGAAACCTTCTGTCTCACTTCTTGTAGAGAGCAAGTGTCTATTTGCCTTGAGTAATTAAATTATAGTAATATTGATAGAAATGTATGCACTTTGTTTTACAAACAGAGAATGCTTGTATTTGTTTGTCCTAAGAAATACAGTCTTTGCAGCCTTTCTGATTGCATACCAGAAGTATTTTTTAGGACATGAATTAAAGGTTGAGACACCTTATCTTACATCTGATGGAAAATTAAAAAATGTGAATATCTGATTCTTAGCTGCACACTGACATTACATTAAAAGTGCAAGAAGGGAAACAACAGAGTAGAATTGGCAAATTCTGTTGTTGGTTAGTGCTTTAAAGCAGTCCTGTAGCTTTAGCGGAAGAGTATTTCTTGTTCTGAAGTGGAATCCTTCCAAAATACTGGACCGGTACTAGGTCTTCCCTATTACCAGAAACAGCACATTACTAGGAACTATTAGGATTTATATATCCCATTCTGTTACACTGGCCTGTAAAACCCAGGAAAAATATGGCATGTTTAGAGATCAAGGGAGGGGGCAGGAGTATCTCCTCTTGATAGAGTTGTGTGTGATTCTCTCTGCTGTTATGGAAAAACATTGAAGTTACAACATGATATGTATTTTTGAATCTGTAGGATCCAACTCAGGCCAATGAAGAAGCAATGACACAGATGATCAGAGTCTCCTAACCACTGCGTAACGAAAAAAAATAACTGAATAGAATTCCCGTCCCTTCTGCAAGTCTGTCCTGCCTTTCCAGTGTATCAAGCGAGTCTTTCAATGGGACAATCGCCATATCACAGCCTATCCTTTTCTACAGAACAAGCACCACGTTTTCAGTATGTGGTTGAGATTCTAACTGCAGTTGACTCAACAAATAGAAACTTAATGACTTTCTTGGTATACTCTTCTGATCCAGCGCAGGGATTTCAGTGTCTGACTGCTCATGCTGTTTTTTTTTTCTTTTAAATATCTCTTGCATTAAGATTGGCCATGGGTGAGAGTGTGCCGCTGACTCAGTGATCAGCAATACCTCTGGCATCCCGAAGCAGGGCCAGCAAAGACCTCTTGGAGTTACAGCCCTTCTGTACAGAGACATAATCCAGTTTATAGCAACCAGCACTGACGTGGCTACACCACARTACTTTGTTTTCCCAGCAGAGACTTGTTATTTACATCCACTCCTTATGCCTTTGGACTTCATTGTCAACTGAACTGGTCCCTGTTGTTGCATCTGCACTTCTGAAACTGGCAGAAACTGAAGGGGGTTCTTTTAAGTTCCACCTTGTAAAATATGGAAACAGCAAGCTCTTCTCTGGAAGAGTTCAGCCATCCAGTCACAATGAAAGAAATATTTCAAGATTATTACAGGACTTGATATATTGTGTATCCATTCCAAGAAGTAAGAGGGGAGAGGGTGATGTGGGGATAAGGATTTGAATAGTAAAAGCAATCTCTTGGCGTTTTTTGGTATGTTTATTCAGTGGTTGTTGCTTTGGAAGAAAAGTGGATACTAGTATAAAAAGGATTAAAACTTCTAAGTGAGTCTCTTCCAAAGGATTTCTTTTTTTAATCTTCCTTCTAACTTGCCAGTCGAGTGTATGGTTCCTCCAAAAGACATAAAATCTGCAATCTTGGAGTGATAGCACTTGACCATCTTTGTGACAGTGTTTCTTGATGTCTGTTCTAAATCAGTTCTACAGTTCTCTCATTCTACATGGAGTGAGGGATTGTTTCGTGACAGCAGAAGCATAGGGCAACTCAGCTCAGCTCATCCTGATGTAACTGAAGGACTGTTAAACAAATGAAGGCAGATATTGATGAACCTTTCGGGCTTTTTATAGACTATCCTCTTTAAATAATAAAAAAAAAAAAGTAGCACTTAACGAAGGAGGAGTACTTACATTTTAAAAAAAGGATTTTTTTCATGACCTGTAGCTGGGTTCTGGCTGAGTATGTYGACAAAACATATCTTTACCTTTAATTCCGTAGCTCATTACAGATTTTAAGCTTGCTCCATTCTTACCAATTTGAAATTTGGCGATGGAAGCTGTAGTTCATAAGCATTTTAACAGGTGATGCTTGCATCTTTCCATGCCTGTCTCCTCCCATCTTGAATGAGTTTTACAGGCTCTCTGTGTATCACCTGCATGCTATAGTCCCATCTCTTCCAATTTTTGTGTTCTGTAGAACATAAAATTGCATCATGGCAGTTAAGCATGGGGTTGGAAATATTGCCAGGCGTTGTTATTGAGGGAGGTGATTATGAACCTGAAGAGGTAAAGAAGCAGAGGGTGGGGTGTTTTTGAGGAAAGCATYCAAGGACGGGAGAGACTGGTTTAAATTCAGTGAACTCTGTTTTCAAATGACAAAAAAAGTAAATGAAACTTGAAAAATAAAACGCATATTATCTTGCATTAAGATTGGCCATGGGTGAGAGTGTGCCACTGACTCAGTGATCAGCAATAACTCCTGACATCCCTCCTATGTTTTTCCCATTTACTGAAAGCTTATGACTAAATGCAAAATGGAGGACAAATTAGCAAGTTGTAGAAGACTGGGAGGATACAAAAAGACAGAGCCTTGAAAATTCTGTTTACTTTGGATAAAAGAGAAAAATACTAGACCTAAGAGTATGAGAAGATGGGAAGGAATGCAAGAGGAGGGAGCAGAGATGTGGAGAAATGTTAGATTCTACATTGCCAGCAGGCAATCTTGGAGGAAGAGTATGCCTGTCTAGATACTAAGGATGACAATGTTTAGGTCAGCCATCTGTGGAGGTATATAGCCAGTGAAAGAACAAAGAAGAAATGCAGATTTCGTATTTGTAGTTTGGCAGCTGGATTTTCTAAATGGAGTTCAGTTCATTTTTTTTTCTGAATTTTTAGTTCCATGTTCTTACCCTTACCAGGGCTGACATGGTGAACTGAAGCTGAGAAAGAAACTGTTCGACACACAGTGACACCTGCAGCTATGGGAGGAGGTGGCCTCATTCTTGACGTGCAAATAAATCTTTCTTTTGATTTTTGTCATAAATTATATTAGTAATCTAATGCTCGGCGCTCAAATCTTACAGTAGGATTTTTTCTGATGATTCAAAAGGCATTTGTTTACCTCCGTTGCATTGATGGCATCTTTGGTGCCTTTGGTTGCTTCCGCCTTAAAATACTTGGCCAATTAGAGCATGGTGCTTATATTCTTCAGTTGGCAACTATGAAATCCTCACTTAGCATTTCTTGTGAGGTCACCCATTTCAGGAAATATGTAGCTCTCCTTTAGTGAAGGAATAATAAAA
Organism: Phoebastria nigripes; assembly: GCA_035582835.1. NCBI lineage: Eukaryota > Metazoa > Chordata > Aves > Procellariiformes > Diomedeidae > Phoebastria > Phoebastria nigripes. Next base: position 4,258,683 of record JAYKAV010003266.1, on the reverse strand, counting down.
AATTTGCTTTAGTTGAATTTGCAGCATTATTTTAAATATTTTTTTTAAGATCATCCGTACATTTTGTCAGTGGAGTATTCATGTGCTGGAGGAATATTTCTGTGCTGGAGTAAGACAGCCTCTCCATAATGTTTCTGCTTTTCAACTGATGGCTAATCTCTGGAGAACCCCCTCTGAGAGTTGGAAGTTAGGGAAGCAAGATTATTGCTCTGACATAGGTATTTTTTTTAATGAGTAATTACTTCTTTTCTTAAAGAACTTGTAAACTTCTTCAAAACAGCTAGAACTTTTTTCCCAATAAGCCCTTCATATATAGGTTCTCTGATCTGTTGTTGTAGAATGTGTATTAAGACCTATGGATTTGTGTTATATAGGAAGTCTTATCGTTAATACTTTAAATAGTGATGTGAAAGCCTGAGTGCTACTGTCATATTTTTCATTTGCTTTGGGTTATGTGTATTCACTTCTAAAAGTAGTGTTTGCTTGGTGAGATTGGAGTTATCGGTCAACACCATGTTACCAAAAAAAGTCTGCTTTCTTTTCCTGGGTAAATTTGTTGAATTGGAGACGTCATCAAGTTCAAACCTCTCTAGTAATTAAATGAGAATTCTTTGTGGATTGGCTACACTTGAGCAAAAATTCCACTTTGGGAGTGCATAAAAGAGTGGATGAGGATAAAAGAAGAGGCTGGGGAAGAACAGGAAATGTGGTCAATTGACCCAGAGAGCACTGGAGCAGCGAACCGATCAAAAACCAGTTTTATATGAGTGTAAAAAAATGGGATGTGGAAAATGGTCCTCAAGTGATGCTAAATGGCTTTAAGGCCTTGCATGTTAAAAAGGGCAGAGGGGGGAAATCTTTTTGTGAATGGGTGTGGGAGGGTACTGAGATTAACGTAATGTAAGGCAAAGTTTGTATATAGTTAAGAGTTTATAATTTTTTTTATATGATGCATTTTTTCAAGTGTATTTTGGTCTTTAATAGATGCAATTGTAAGTACTGTGTACACTATCCAGCTAATAAAAATTTATAAACCAAGAACAAGCTTTGGCTCTGTTTTTCAGACCTTCTGCTCTTTACAGTCAAGTGGCAGCAGTGACACGGAGTGGTGAGGAGGGAGCGGTGAGGGCAGGTGGCGGTTTTAGCACCGCTGAGAAACCCCTAGGCGGCCGGCGAGTTTTCCTGCCCTCCATGAAAGCAGGGAGGAGAAGGGGTCAGCTCTGCCTCCACCTTGGGGGATGGCTGGGTGCGCCTGCTGCACTTCTGCCCTGTGGGGAAGGGCCAAGACATCTTGGTGTTCATCTTCCCCTCCATCCCCATCCTGCCATCTTGCTGACTGAGGGGACTGCTCTGCCCACCCTCGGGGCCTGGTTGCTGGTGAGTGCTGGAAGCCGATTGGCTGAGGGAAGCTGGGGGGTCTGACGATGGGCGTTCATTGGATGGGTATTGTTCTGGGACACTTCTGATTGGCTGGTGAAGAGGGCCTCCATCTTGCCCTGCTGCACTTCATCACAGGCTGAGGTAGTGCCTCAAGATGGCGGGCGTAGGGTGGTTTGCCTGCAGGAGCTGGATTGTTTGAGGAAGGGCTGCAGGGAGGATGGGAGGAGGCCTTGCGTCTCAGCTCTGAGCCCAGGGAAGCGGCTGTGACCCTCTTGGAGTTGGGAAATGGCCTCACTGAGCTGGGGGAGAGAAGGAAGGCTGCTTCGAGCTGGCCAGTGTTGCTCTTGTGTGTCCTTCGAGTGTGGGGAAAATGTTCGGTGAGTCTGGGCTGGGAGGAAGGAGGATGCACGGCAATTATTGTTTGAAAGAAAAATTACCATTCTAATCATTAAGGGAAATATGCCTGGTGGTCACACTATGTCCCTTCCATAGCTAGTCAGCTCCTGGATATCTGTTGGCGTAATGCTTAGCATGCCTCGGTGACATTTCAGTCTTTTTGCATGCTTGCTGCAGGATTCATTGCATTGAATAATTATCCCCAAAAGGCCATGCAGAAGAACCCAGTGATTATATAGAAGCTGCCCTGGAGCACAGGGAGTGTCCTATGGGTGCAGCGATGGAATCTGTCCAGGGTTGCGTAAGTGTCAGAGATGACAATCCAACTTCATGTTACCCAAATGCTCTTCTTCCTAAGACACTCATTACTTTATATTCTTGGTTACCTTCCAGGAAGGCAGTTTCTTCTTGTCCCCAAATTCCCAAGTATCATGTCATTATCTTTTTTCATAGAATCATTAAGGTTGGAAAGGACCTCTAAGATCATCAAGTCCAACCGTCAACCCAACACCTCCATGCCCATTAAACCATGTCCCTAAGCGCCACATCTATACATCTTTTAAATACCTCCAGGGATGGTGACTCAACCACTTCCCTGGGCAGCCTGTTCCAATGCTTGACAACCCTTTGGGTGAAGAAATTTTTCCTAATATCCAATCTAAACCTCCCTTGGCGTAACTTGAGGCCATTTCCTCTCGTCCTATCACTAGTTGCTTGGCAGAAGAGACCAACACCCACCTCGCTGCAACCTCCTTTCAGGTAGTTCTAGAGTGCGATAAGGTCTCCCCTCAGCCTCCTCTTCTCCAGRCTRAACAGTCCCAGTTCCCTCAGCCGCTCCTCRTMAGACTTGYTCTCCAGACCCTTCACCAGCTTCGTTGCCCTCCTCTGGACACGCTCCAGCACCTCAATGTCCTTCTTGTAGTGAGGGGCCCAAAACTGAACACAGTATTCGAGGTGCGGCCTCACTGGTGCCGAGTACAGGGGCAGGATCACTGCCCTACTCCTGCTGGCCACACTATTTCTGATACAGGCCAGGATGCCGTTGGCCTTCTTGGCCACCTGGGCACACTGCCGGCTCACGTTCAGCCGGCTGTCAACCAGCACCCCCAGGTCCTTTTCCGCCGGGCAGCTTTCCAGCCACTCTTCCCCCAGCCTGTAGCGTTGCATAGGGTTGTTGTGGCCAAAGTGCAGGACCCGGCACTTGGCCTTGTTGAACCTCATGCAGTTGGCCTCAGCCCGTCGATCCAGCCTGTCCAGATCCCTCTGCAGAGCCTTCCTACCCTCGAGCAGATCGACACTCCTGCCCAATTTGGTGTCATCTGCAAACTTACTGAGGGAGCACTCAATCCCCTCATCCAGAGGATTGATAAAGATATTGAACAAGACTGGCCCCAGAACAGAGCCCTGGGGGACACCGCTCATGACTGGCCGCCAACTGGATTTAACTCCGTTCACCACAAGTCTCTGGGCTCAGCCGTCCAGCCAGTTTTTTACCCAGCCATATTTTTGGCCAAATATGACTGAATGGACACCCTTAGAAAGAGCTTATTTCTTGTGTTTTGGCACAAAAGGAAGTCTTCCTCTTAAGAGGATTGGGCAGGCTTTGAAAGGTTTAAGAGACAGTCAGTTTCCGTGCCTGCCTGCTAATCCCTCTCAGGCGTGCTGTTTCTTCCACGCCTGCTGCTCAGGATCTCTCAGCAGTATTGTAACTTAAACATTCACTATGATAACGTAAATACTTTTATTAAGGCTGAGGTCCCGCACTGTTAGGTAATGTTTGTGTGGTATCAAGTAGTTTTACGTTATAGTATTGTCAAAACAGTTCCTGTGTATGGTTACAGCTTGCAAAGCTCTTTGGGTTAAAAGCAGCCATATAAAAAAGCAAACCACTATGTTCTGCCTATTCTTTTTTCCTGTGTTCTTGGGATAGGCACTCTTTTAGAAGGGATACACTGAAATTCACAGGTGTTTGTAGCTATACACTATGTTCTTGAAAGAACAGTAGTCACTACTGCAGTTCTGGGGGCCTGGTTTTGCCCTCACTGGTGCAAAAGCATCTCTCTGCTAGCAGAGGTTGAAAGCACACATGAATATCACTAGCTGGCAACAAACAGAACAAAAAAGGCAAGTTTTACCCCAAACACTATTGTGTTTCTTTTTCCTGCAGTGGATGCCTTAATGGTGTTTTCCAAGTGAACCAACTGTGAGTGACATCTTTACGCTATCCATAAAACAGCTTGGAAATACTGGATGAGTTTGTACTTAGCTACACTGAAGTGGTCCCAGAGCTCCAATGGAAAATTGGTGTGTACTTCTAATGTCAGTTATAATGGAGCATAACCATACCGCGTATGTTCACTGTCTAAATTAGGGGGTATAGCATCCCCATACGTGAGATAGAAGTTCCTCCAGCAGGYGGTTCAGAGCATCCAGTTAGGTCCTGCTGTTTGGAAGTATCTTCTGAAGATGCCTTTTTCCCTCTGCTGAATGTACAGGATCTGGCCTCCTAACGCAGACACTGTTACGTGCTGCAAAGCCCCCACAGGCTGGCAGTCAGAGTGGGGCCTGAAGAAAGCTGGCCTGGTTTTCTGTCACTGCATTGCTGGCAGCTCTGCAATCATGATGAAATGCAGAAATGCTGGAAGTGTGATTGTTGGCAAATTGAGCAGAATAAATCCTCAAGGACCTCACAGCTGACGATTCGTGAATGCAGAAGAGCATGAAGGGCAGTGGCCCAAGGGAGTAAGCAGGCATYGTAGGCCTGGAGGGAATGCCCTCAGCACATAATAGGTTATCTGATTACAAAGCCACTCGGATATTGATTTTTACAGCTTTTTTCTTTATTCTTAATTTGAAATTCTTTTCAGTTCCCTAACAAGAACAGGGGCAGACTAATTTAAAGCAATCCCTCACTTTGGAGAGAAGTTCCTCTATCTGCTAATCTTGGGCTAGTCACGGTTGCCAGGATCTTGTCCTTTATTGCTTAGTTTTCCTTTCTGGTAATCAATATTTTGCAATTGCTGGGCATGGGAGAGAAGTAAGGCAGGAAGTTGAGAACAATTGAACAGGTATTCTAAGGTGAATAGAATGAATAAAATTTTGTACTACCTAAGTGAATAGGGTTGGTAAGTGCTGGGTTTTCTCTTTCTTTAGGTTCTTCATGCAACGACGCTTTGCTGATTCTTTGTACTTGGAGGAGTTAGAGGCAATCATTTGTTCCAAAAATGTTCTCATGTTTCAGTTACTTCCAGAGGAAAGGTATGAATGAGCCAGCTTCATTTTGTCTAGCAGGAGACTCCTTGGTCTCTGTAGTTTTGCGCTCAAGCAGTATATCCAAAATTCAATTTACTTTCCCATTTTGCTTTCTGTGGGGCTTTCAAGCCATGGGCCAGAACTGTATTGTTTATATAGTGGCTAATGAAACATTGTCCTTTTCATCTCTGCCTTTTGATCAAATCTCCATGGCTTCTTATGCATATGGCAAATTTTGCCCAATTTGCAAAACTGCTACGGGAAAGCACTTAGATGGCATAGTACTATGCTGACTGTAGCAGAATCTCTAGAGTATAATTTATGATTTATTATACAATTGTTATGTTCTTATAGTACACTTAGGGCAAGAGCTTTTTGCAGTGAACAGGACGTAACAGTGAAGGTGCCCAGCCATTAGTCATATGGATATTCATTTACTCCCTGTTAGAGGTGAAAATGGTCCTCTTAGTGTTTACTGCTTTTGAAGTGAGATAAAGAAGAAACAAATAACTATTTCAGCATAGGCTGCAAAGAATGTTTAGATTTGGAGTGAGTTTTAACTAGACGTCCTGTAGAAGGACAGAGGAGATATCTGGAGGCACTGGAACGGAATGTATTGACTAATAGCCTCAGTCTTACAAAAAACTCCTGTCCTCTTACATCCTATCAGCTGTGCCCTGCCCATCTGATACGCCCATTTCCTACAATGCCGCAACTTTATTTCCTGCTACCATCAAATGAAAGATAAGCTGGGAGGACGTGTGAGACATTAGCCAGATACAAATCTACACCACTATTCAGCAGCCAATATAGAACTAGGTCACTAACTAGTTGTCTCTGTCAGGCTTATCTGAAGACATGGCCAGGTTTGTAACGTCCCAGATGTCCAGAGGCTGCTCGTACGTAAGTTAGACCATTCCTGAATGTGGTTGCACAGCTAAGCATAACAGAAGTAGATTGGATGGACTGCTGATGCTTTCCAAACTTAACTACCAAACATGCCARTCTAAACTGGCTCTTAGATAATTCTTCCTTCATTGTAGGCAGTTCAGGTTACTAGCAAATCTCCATCATTTGCACAGAAGGAAAATACCTGTGAGATGTTACAAATTTAGAAAGATTTGAGAATATTTCTTGTGCCTTTATTTTAAATCAGGCAGTTACATATTTACATTTTGTGACAGAGGGCTGATGCCGTCCATAGAGATAAACTGTCCCTAGAAACACCCTCAAATTCATCATATGATAGTAGATCATCTTCAGCTTTTTAGGCAGAAAGAAGTGTATACTAGTAAGCCTCTCTATTAAGTTAGTTATTTAACTTCTATTACTTTAGGGTCTGAGGCCCCCAGAACTTTCACTGTATATGCCATTGCACCCAGATGAGGAATTTGGCACACAAAGTTTTAGGTGCTTTCAAAGAGTCAAACAGACTAAATAAGGAGTGGGATTTGTATATTGAAGCCTATTATGTTAACCATTCGTCTTTCCTGTTGTGTATCATTTCAGACCTTAATGGTATGGTTCCTACACTAACACTTTTGACATCTCAAAAATGACCCAAAGCACAAAGGTGTCAGTCATTAATTCTTTCCAGAGTTGGTCAATGCAGTGATGACCAAAGAAAAAAAGGAAATAACAGTATGCAAGAACAGAAAATGGGAAGCTGGGACAGGAAGTGAAGAATGCAATCTTGCAAGCCTGTTTAGGAAGCCAGAAATTGATTTCTTTAGCTATTACTGTGGTTTTTTCTAGCTTTATTTTCAGAGAATTTGCAATAGAGGGACAAAATAGTCTCAGATATAATGGGAAAAAGCCTGCTATCATGTAGCCACATCAGACCAGTCAACAGAATTTCCTTCTTCTCTCACCCCTCTCTCTCTCTCCCCACCCCCTCAGAATTGTACAAGCACGCACAGGCAGAGTGGAGTTTATATATTCATGGATGTCCTCTCTGCCTTTTTACATTCCTTTCCTCCCATGCCACCCAGTACCTAAGTTGGAGTCTTCTTGCAATCTTAATACCAAAAAATTAAAGCCATTTTTGTATCATATTCAGCATCCTCGGGCCCAACTCACGGAATTAAGATGAAAATCTCAGTCAGATTAATTTTGGGATTTATCCATAATCCCTAATGGATGTTTGCACATATCACCATGATAACAGGATTCAGTAGTTTGATCAAAATGTGTGTAATTTATAGTAAAGTTAAGCTAGATTTATACTGTAGCATGGGTGTGGCACTAATAAACAAGCAGCACCAAAGGCAAGGAAATACAAAGTTATTTCTTTGTAAAAATAAATAAATAACTAACTTTTTGGGTGTAAATTCTGCACCCATGTGTTCAAGCTGAAGACATTTTATACTATAACGTAGACAAATATTTTTCAACAAGACCCTTGTTTACTAAAACATGTCAAGTGCTTTACTTGTCTCTCTGAAGTCCATGAAACAACTCATATGTTTAAAATAAAGCAGATTCTTTACCATTTTGCGGACTTGGATCTTATCAGAGTGGGCAATAATTAACATTTTCTATATAAGTATTTAAGTGAGCTGTTGAAGTTGGAAGTCTAAGAGGAAGCATCATGTTCCCGTATCTCACAGCCCTTTGTTGACTGTGGCACTGTATCAGTTGCTACCAGAGAGAACCAGTTTCCTGTATTTGAGTTTATAGTTGCCTGTCGTTTAAAAATAGAGCAATTTGGAAAAAGCAAATATACCATAGCCTTCCACTAGTTTTTGCTTACCAATAGCTGAATTGTGATGCTGTACTATTAGAAAAGTGCAGTTATTTTTTCAGGGAAGGTTTGTGCATCCACGTGCCTCATCCTTTCAGTTGCTTTCTGCCTCGCACCCCATATGTATCCAGCTTCAGCAACTGGTTACAAATGGATTGTTTCTAAGTGCAGTTCAGCAAAATTCTGCGAATAAGCCCAAGGCTTTGTGCCACTTTGTTTAGGTGGACCTGTTTTTTCAGTTCCAGAATGTGGAGTTGTGGCTCTGAAGATAACAGTAGCATATTCCACAGACCCTGAGGAAACTGAATTGCCTGGTGGTTCTTGAGCATGGAAGAAAACTTCTGGTGAAGGCTGTATGTTGACATATATAACATCTTCAGGCTTCATCTGAGGTTGGTGCCTTATGACAGCATATATTGTACTATCATTCAGTTCCCCATCTGCCATTCTACTTGCTTTGTTTCTTCCATCCTTCTGAGAAATCATGAAGAATGAGAAGTTAAAAAGAAATTCAGCATTTCTTGCTTCTGAATATTAGTCTTAGTTCATCTACAACCACAAATATTTTCTCCTCCTATCATGAAAATGGGGAAGAGGGGAGGGGATGCACGGGAAAAGGGAATGTGCGCTCAGAGAAGTTTAGAAAACTTCTCTTACACAAAACTCTACTTCCTCAGATTTAAGGGACTAGGTAGAAAGGTGCAGCAACAGTTAACACACTAAATATTTAGGGCGATTGCAACTAGCAAAGTTTTCCTTTGATGAGAACCTTTGGTGATGTTACTGAAGATTCAATGCCAGTTTCACATTTATTTTTCTAAGTACTACAAACAAAAATATGCAGAAGGGCTATGACTTACTCAAATAACCAAGTTAGGTTGTGTCTGCTTTGCAACAAGATGTCAGATAATCAACAAATACAGACAGCTAGCTTTAGCGTACTAGCTTGAGTGGATGCTACACATCCACTGTAAGATGCATGGTACCGCGTGCTTTATAACCCCCGTGAGTGGTGAACACAGAGCCAGTGTCTCTGCATGACAGAGATCAAACAAAGCACGAGGAATGTGGGATTTCTGATGATGTCTTACCTGCAGTGCTGCTTGGCTGAAAGAAGGATGTCTGCCAAAGTCCACCCCTTTTCCTGCCATGAAGGACAGAATCTCCTTTGAGTGTAAAACCACACCTTTACCTTTTCATTTTAAAAATCACTACCCCCACTATCCCTTCCCTGTGATTTAACTCACATCTTGCATTTCACTCTCAGCTCAGGCTCATTGCCTCCCTGGACAATGATTGCTATGAACAGACCTTCCTTACATTCAGGGTGGTGGGACAACAAGCTGTAGGGGCAGGAAAACTAGACAAGAGAATTAGGGAGCTTTACCTGCCCTTTTCCTTCTGATGTAAGTGGTGACGAGGAGTATAACAGTAGCAATCAGAGCAGTTGTAGGCAGGAAGGAACTCAGCACCATGAGAGCATAGAGAGTCCTGCAGGGAAAAGCATGATATCTCCATTACTATTTACAGCACCAGAGGTGACTAGGTTAATTTGGGAGGGGATTTTGTGTGTTTGAAAATGGATTATGGTTCCAGGATAAAAATTCAGCATGCAAATATTACCCCTGCTGTCTCTAAACAAGCATGGTTCCATGAGGTCAGTACTGATCTACAGCCACAGAGGATCCATCCCAGCTGTATTTTCTTTGGCACTTGGCAAGCCTGGGGAATACTCAGGAGCTTGAATTCTCTTCCTGCAGTCATTTGCAGTGCTACCAGAGTTCGAAGGCATCCCTCATCAGGATGCGGTAGCCCTTCTCATGATCTGTCTTTGATCAGGATCATTAATAGGGTCACCTTTGATCAGGCCTGGGAATAACTCTCGTCTGACATGCTATGTTGTTCAGCTGGAATTGATCTTAGGCTGGTCTGCTTGTACAAAAGGCAGAGTCATTGTAGCATTGCATGGGCCATATAGTTGTCCCTTTTTAACCAGGTAGAAAGGATGAACACAGTCAAACTGAGCATCTTCAGTAGAGGCCTCACCTAGTGCTCCTGAAACTGATAGGAACCTTCTACATCTTTTCATGGGACTTGGGGAGGTTGGACCAAACTCTATAGGGGAGAAGAGGAAGCCTGTTTGTGTGTGTATGTGTGTGCATGCACATGCTTCAGTTGTTTGTCACACCACTCCTCAAATCCTGCAGTCCATCCAGAATGCTATTCTTAGAGACTGGGAGTCTTTGTTTTTTACCTCTGATCCTTATTGCTGTCATCTGTGGGGTTGGCAACATCCCCCTTCTTAGTGGGAAATGAAATGGTGTCTAAATCTGCATCCCGATTCCAGTTTTCCCCTTGAAAAAAAAAAACGAGAGCAGGTGATTTTCCCACATCAATCCATCCCTGGTGACTTTTTCTCATACTAAAAAATCCTGCTTTGCAGGTTAGTAGAATGGTCCAGGGTTACTGCTTGTTAGCTATGAAATTGTGAAGTTGCACAAGAATATTCATCCTGTGCTATTTACCAGTAAAAGAAGATTTATTAATGCAGCTGAATCACTGGAATGGGATCAACCAGTTCCTCAGGAAAGAGCTGGGAGTTTTGTTTAGGTTGTTGGATAGTACCTGTTACCCATGTATCTAAATGAAAACATCAAGTGTAGGCCCAGCCAGAGAGCTAGTAGTAAGTAGCTAGTAGGACAAGAACAGACATACTGTGATTCCAGTTTTCTTCCCTTTGGGTTGTGGTCCTCTGGTGTTTTTTCATGCTTGCAAAATATTTGATACTTGATTGCATGATGCCATGGAAAACCTACTTATTCAATGATTATATCATGTGCAAAGGGACAAATGAGAATTGGTTTCTGCTTTCCTTACAAGTTTGGGTCCTGTGGCAGATCAAAGGGAAAGGACAGCTCCTGCAGGAGACAAGTTTTGTAGAAGGTATAGGTCAGCCATGAAAATTCATACCGTTTTAGAGAATGATCTGAAAACTGAATTGCTTATTTGGGCACTTGAATGCTATTAGAAAGGAAGCATCTTAGAAAAAAGGTGTGTCGTGTGATTCCCATACACATTTTTCAGTCACATCAGAAAAACCAAAGAATAGCTTCCACTAAGTATCTTCTGGTTTTCTGCCTCCCACACTGGCTAAAAGCAGAAAAGGAAGTAAAGTGTTAAAACAAATACAGAGGTTTACTAATAAGCAGTGGCAAAGAGATGAACTCAGGTAGAAATTCAAGCAAAGATTTAGATTGCTTGGAGTCTGCTTCATCTGCTGATGTAAATGTAAAATTTCATTAGTCAATGAAGCCAAGCCAGACTCCCCCCACCAGTTGGCTGCAATTTGTTTATACCATTAGTATGTATCAAAAATCTGTTTAAAAAAAAGAAATTCAGGAATTATCTGTGTCTCAGGAAATTTCCAGGCTCAGAAGAGAGCTCTTTAACATTGACCTGTAATCTTTCTTGTCAAGTGGTAAGAAATTGCTGACTTTTAGAAGATCATTAATTCTTTGATTAACTCACCCAAAACTTCTAGCATGATCCTATTCAGTAGTTTGTTTCTCCCCTGGAAATGGCTCTCAAGATGATATTCTCCTGAGTCATTAAGTCGGAGCTTTTTCAGCCACACTCTAATCATTTTCCACAAGAAGTCATTCATCATTTCAGTCCTTCCTACTTTAACGATACTTTGATCAGAGTTGCCTCTGATATAGGTTGACATCTAATTCGGGACACCATTTTGCACCAAATAAAATGTTGAAGATTCCTGATTTGGCTATCACAGAATAGGAGCAATGGAGGGACAGGGAGTTCCTTTTTTTTGCAAATAGCCTTACAGGTTCTAAAGAAAATAGTGGCGATTCATTAGAGGGGGAAAAGACAGGAAAAAACAATCCCCATGGCAGTGTACATCTCACCCAACAAAGGAGCAGAGCTAACATCAGCACAAGGAGAACCTGCAGAAGACAAGGAAATAACCAGCCCCAGTCTGAGGACGGTGGTCACTGGAGATGAGGTTGGGGTGACAAATGGGAAATTTGGATTACTGCTGCCCTTTCTGAACATGGGCTGTATCAGGTTCCAGGGCTGTTATTGCTGTCAAATTCCCCAGGTGCTGGGACATGGAGCCACCTCAGCATATCTCTTATGCCTCATACATGTGTTCAAGTTTAGGATGGTGTTGCTCCATCTCACGAGTCTTCTACGTGAGTTATCAAAGCTTTTCTGTGACTGTAAAACACTTGTAACAGAACGGAAAATTTTGTGCAGAAGCAAGTATTGTTTTTTTAGTTTTCATCAACTTACTTGAAATATTTCTGTCCCAAACCCATTTATTTTTGATTAATACACTCCTACAAAATTGTATTAATGGTTTTTTATGGTAATCCATAAAATATTGATTATTTTCTTTTTTTTTCCTTTGAAACGTTTTAATTTCATACGGCAAAAATAATTTCCTGGCCACTTCTGCCTCTAGATACATATAGGTACATATTGTGATTCTACATTGAGCTATATAATAGGGTTTTACCCTGTCCTTGATAACCTCTAGTGGGATCTCTGTGTCTAGATACACTGTGTTTTGCTGTGAAACAAAAATGGAAATGACACATCATTCTTGATTTATTTTGGCTGTCTCCCACCCGGTGCACTGTTGACCTCATAGCTCACCCTCAAGTGAAACCACCGTCTGTATTCTTTGCAGCAGAATATTCTTCAGATCACCCCATACTGATATGTGCCAGAATTCTCTCTTCGAATTGCTGTCATGGTCACAGAAAACCAGCCACGTCCTAAGTCTATCAGGTCAACTGAACAATGCAGTGCATGGTTAAGGTTAATCCTCTCTTTTAAAGGGGAACTCAAGGCTAAGACTAGACAAGATTTTTCTGACAGCTCCTTGCACCAAAATTTCTTCTCATGTAAATTCTTGTGCACATCATATGAGCAGTTAGCTCTGAAGGACTCTCCCTCTGTATGCAGAAACACTTGCGTGTCCTCTCCTGCCATGCATGATCCTTCCAAAGAAAGAAGAAAATAATGCTACAACTAGTCACAGCTCACTATGCCAGTTTTTCTTACATTATACCACTGGGACTCTCACGCTGGGCCTCTGAGAAGAGTAATTTAACTCTTCAGGTTTGCCTAAATAAACATCTATGCTTAGCCTTAGTGCCACTACCCTTTTTCCCTTGTCATTCCTATTGTTCCTCTCTGTGGACTCAGTATTTATTTGCAGTAAGAAAGCAAACAGCAGCTAGCCTGTCTATGACACCGCTCACAATACCTGATCCATGACATATCGGGAGAGAGCAACAAACACAGATTTTCCTCCCCATATGCTAGGTGATTTCAGGCTGAGAACTTCGCAACAGTGGGAGAGAAAGGGCTCAGAAGGGCAAAGATTGCCAGATGTCCCACCATGAAGTTCAGTTTCTGGACAAAATACAGAACTACTATAAATAAAAATGAGAACCCAAAAGCTTGTATAATTAAAATAAGCAAATTTCAGGCTGAACATTTCCTCCCCTCRTTGACTTCTGGGAATCTCATTCTGTGCCTGGCTATAGATGGCTTGAATAAAACGTGCTCAAGCAAATAACAGTGTGCAATGCATGCAACAGCACAGAGAGCATCCTGTTCCTAGGAGAAATGAAGAGTCTCTGAGCCTTACCTGGTAGTGCCAGCAAGAGCACCAGGGCTGGAAACCCCCCCATCCTGAAGTAGAAAATGTTTTAGGGCATAGAGGAAAAAAATGTATCCCAGAGCTTCTTTATCACTGAGAAATTCTCTGCTGCAGGGGAAGCTAACTTGCTCTGTCACTTGCAGTCGTCTGCTGCCTAGAGTGATGATGCCAGTTTGGAATTGCTGAGAATATCTGTTAACCACAATCTTAATATTACTTCTTGGGTGGGAAGGCTGCATAATGTTTACTGGCTGCTTTTTTGCTTTAAATATATTGTTGTCTAGATAGCCATATTTAGCAATCAGGCTGTGTGGCTGGAAAAGAAATAGGCATTTTCAGTCTCTAGTGCTACCTTGATATATTACAGAGCAGCTTTCAGCTGGATGTGTTCATCCTTACTGCTGCTTTGCACTTACATGCAAGTTTTATATCCCTCGTTCCCAAAGCCCTTGTATAGTGGTGGAGAACCACCACTGTGCCATCACAGAGGCAGTGGATGGCCCTGCCTGAGGTCTCTCAACAGGTTGGAGCTGGAACTAGGACCCAGATCTCAGTTAGAGCTGCAATTCCCTTGTTTTATAGCACAAGTCTGGCTGGGCACTACAATACCATCCGGGAATACTGAAGCTAGGTTTGTGTTAGTACAGCTGCAGTGGTGTGTGGCTGTGTATGGGCTAATTTACCCTCTGGAAATAGAGGAAATTAGTTTAGACAGAGCACAACCATGCATAGCCTGATCTGGTTTTGGGATCTGAGCTGCTGTTTCTGCATGGTGCTAAATGGAGCTGGCTGGATGTGCCAGCCTGCCCAGCTGGCTCAGAGCATTTCTGTACATTATAAACACACCAGCGTGTTCTAAGTGTTACCCCTTCTCTGGGTGATTTATTGTGATCTGGTGTACTGCAGCTCTTTATCATGAATCCACACTAAGTCAGATAATCAGTTTGATTTTATTTAGCTTTGCAGGCAGTGCAGGGAAAAGAAGTGTGAATGCCCTTGGGTTTGGGGTTTTCCTGGGAGAGCTAAATGCAGCTTCACTTTGGGGAGTGATGAACAATGGTCACATACATGTTGGTAACATCCCCTTGCGAGGGTAGAAAAAATATAGGGAGAAATACAGAGACAGTTCATTCTTTGTTCACAAAATCATTTGAGAAATGAGGAAGCAGGCTCAGAGCTGTGTATAGTCTTCCCATCCCTTTCTGTTACATTCTGCAGTTCCTTATGCCTTTCCATAGTGACTGTTCACCAAGGATCCACACTGTCCAAGGCAATTTTTGGGAGCTAGTCTTCATCACCTTGGAAAGACAGAATCTCTCACCTGGCACTGCTCTGAGATGACATGAAGTTGATGGGTTTCAGTTCAGACCCTGGTGGAATGATACTGGGGATGAATATCTAGAATAACTGCCTGGTGGTGTGGTGCAGCTACTGGCAGTGACTGGAGATGATAGCAGAGCATTGCATTGCCAAAAGTGTGTCAAAAGCTTCAGTCTTTGGAGAGTGGAATCTCAGTTAAAAAGCTGATTTCTAGACAAATAATAATATTAGCTTTCAATACAAACCACCTAGTTCTGGTTATATTTCATGCTTTTGGGGGAAGCATTCGAGCATTTTGTAGAGACATGTAGGACACCTTGAAAAAAGCTATTAGTTCTTTAACACTGATCTTCAATGAATCAGGAGAAGTTTCTTGGAGATTTGAGACAGAACCATGTCTTTCCATTTTTACACTATGTGGATATGTTTGTGAGTTGCTCAACACACGGTTGTTGAGATGTGTTACCTGAACTTCTATTTATGTTCACTGGTGTATCTGAAGTTTTATTTATAACAAAGCATCTGCCAGTAGCTGTATAGAGCAGCAAAGTTTTTTCTGGCCTAGCAATGAGCTGGGGGAAAACTGAGCAGAGCTCTCTCACCTTTACCATGCCTGGGGAAGCATCCCTGCACATAGATAAGTCTGTGCTGGGTCTCTTGACAGAAAGACTTCATATTCCTCCTTTCCCCCTGGCCCTCGATCCCATCCTCTTCCATTAGGTTCAGGTGTTACTGGCAGCATCTTTTCAGTTGAGTTGTGTTGGAAAAAGTTGGTCAACGCCAATGAGAAGAGATGGTAGATGGTGACATTCCCTCTCTAGAGTGATAGGTTCATCGATACCTATGTTTAGTAGGCGATCCTTTTCTTACGGCAGGTGGCAAAGCTTTGCCTGCAAATGCTTGATGTTCATTTCCCTATGGATTCCCTTTGGTTTAGCTCTAAGCAGTGCTCTCCCAGGAGGGGCTGATTCCATCATGTGCAAGGTCACCAGTGAAAGGGAGGACCTGCTGCTCATTCAAATTTGGGTTCTTCTGCTCTGTTTCTCTGTTCTTCCTGCTGTTGCCAATGATAAAGATCAGCACAGCCACCATGAACTTAGTAACCAGGAATCCAGCAATGATATAGAAGACAGTGAAATCAGCTTCAGGAGGGATGCTATAGGGAACCATAAATACAACAATAAACCTTAGCCATGAAGGGGATGGTTCAACCTTTAAAGAAACTCTTGTAGTATACAATGTGAAGATGGTAACATCTACYGCAACAGGCAGTCTCTGCCTGTGCACAACAGAGCCTGGGAGGTTAGAACAACTATAACAGGTTTTAACTGCAAGATCTCGCATACAGATAAATTATGATCTGCAGGAGTTGTTTTGCTTGGCACTGAAGCACTGCATTTTCTGGATTAGGATAAAGCTGCTGTTTAGAAACCACACAGCAGCTCTGAGAATTGTCATGGATTAGGAAGAGGTAGAGAATATGCCTGTGGTGGTATTCCTCTCAGCTTCAAATGGGGTTGCCGATGCTGATCTGCCTTAGTCCTAGGAAGACTAGAGATCACAGCATGAGGGGAGTTTTATGGCTTACCTGGAGATGCTCTGCACAGCACTAGGCTCCTCTGGCATTTGGGTCTCCACAACAGCTGATGATAGAAACAGAAGTTTAGTCTGCAGATGTTTCTGGGTGATATTCACTGGTGTCACCAACACCGGTGCCCCAGCTAGGCATAGATAACCAAGGAGAGATTGGGCACTGGGCCGTGTGCTAGGAGATTAATCTGGGTAGCAATAAAGGGATGACATGTGTTGGATGTCCTGTAACAGTGAGGTCATGTTGCTGTAAGTCAGGAACTAAAAAGAGGCAATGAAACACAGTCCCTCCTTAGAGTAAGACAAAAGTAGATGTTTACTAAAGTGAGGCCTTGGCATCTGCAGACACATGTGAATTTAAGTAGGAACTCATGAAACTCAGAGTCCCAGGATGTACCTGTCAGCACTTCCACTTGCACCTTCCTTAAGCTGTTTGTTTCCCCCAGGTAGTCAGTTTTGCATTGGTACAACCCAGCATCCTGCTTCTTGAGTCGCTTCATGGTCACTGTCAGGACCCCTTCATGGACATTGTCACTGATGGAGGTGGTGCCATTCCTGTTCTTTAGGAATGGCAGCCAGAAGCGTCGGGCGCTCACCACATGTTGGCATTTGGTCTCATCGATCTGCTTGCACCAGCTCTTTTCTCTCCACCGCTGCTGCCAGGGGTTATAGGTGCAGTTGACAGAAATGGTGCCCCCCTCCATTCCGTACACCACAGTGATGTTCTCTGCAGCACAGGATGCTAGGAGAGAAGGAGGAAGTGGTGAGACAAGTCTCTTTCATATCTATCCCTTACCACTATGTTTATGCTAAACGTCATTTTCCTCTTTTACAACTCTAGTGACAGCTGCTGTCAACTGTAGGGCTGTCACCTGTCTGCTTCCCCCATGAAAGATACAGTGTGCTCAGATTCAGAGTCTTGGTTTACACTTTCTTGAAATATGTCTGTAGTGATCCCTCTGACTGGTGTGTTATTTGGCTCTTGCCACGTAGCTATTCTTGTGTGGGGGACTGAAGGAAGGAGGAGGTATCGGCTTCATTAATATTTGCAGGTTTTCTGAAGCTCAGGAAATTTTGGTCCTTGCCTTCCCTTCTGGCCCTGTGGTGACTGCTCTGGATTGCAGTCTGGAGTTCAACCACATCACACTTTCTGGGCTCCTGCCCAGTAAGGGGAAGCAGTTTCAGCATGATTAGGGGATTAAATATAAACTTGCATTTTCCTCTGGTCCTGAGGAGCATGAAGCTGGGCATTCAGGTAGATTGAGTTGGCATCAGGCAAGCTGTCTTGATTTTTAAAAGCTCTTTTTACAAGGCAGCTCATAAAAACATAGCTTGACCCAACTAGTCCTGCTGTAACACCCCTGCTTTGCAATGTCCAACCTGCTTACTTGCATACAGCTGCAGCAAGGCAGTTTGCTTCAGGTTTTGGCCTTGAGCTTGGCCCTTCCACATATATTCATAGGTGCAGATTTGGCTCTGGAGTACCGTCTGCTGTGGAAAAGGTCCTTTGCAGTAAATGCCCATGAAGTTTATCCCCATTTTAAGGCTCTTTATACAGCCAGAGAGAAGCAAAACAGCCCTGGAAAATGCTAGAATCAGCGTGACACCTACAAACCAGTGTGCAGCTAGCTGTATGGGAGGTTACTTCTTAATCCCACCCCTAATTTCCAAATCCAGGGGTTTAGCAATTTTTTTCACCCCATCTTTTAATATTCTACTAATTTTAATCATGTTGACAATTGGTCTTTGGCTGCTTGCCTTTTTTTTTGCCTTAGTTCCTTATTTCTAATTTCCATTCCTCTTTATGGTAGGCAAAGGCAGAAGGGACAGTCTGAGCTATTAATACTTCCAGAGAGAAGTGCAGTCTGGTATTTGTGGAAATCTGTATTTCTAGTGAAAAAATTCAGAGGCTAGTGCCTTCTGTGAAACCATAAGTAATGATAAAACAGAAGTAAATTAAAAAATAGGCTCTTGTGAGGGCTTTGTGCTGACTGAGCTTTTTAATAACACTTCTTAAAATAATTTCAACCATTCTGAGTGAATTGTAAACTAAAAAAACTGAAGATCTTTCAGGCTTGACTACAAGAAGGCATAAAAATGGATCTGTGCTCTCCAAGTATCCAACACCTACAAGTCTTTATTCTGATATGTTGCTTCACTCAGTTGTTCCAGTCAAGGCTTACCTCACTGCATGTCCAGTCCAGTCCTGTGCAATCCCTCTAAACATTTTAACTCCCTCTCCTATTTCTCTTGTGGACCCCTCCTCGCCTCCAGTTCTGCCCCTTCAGTTCCTGGAATGGCCCCAGGGGGTTGTTTTTTGGTTTTGTTTTAAATAGAAACAGCATTGCAAAAAATCTCTTGATCAGAATCATGGCATTTAAAGATTTGCTGATGCCCCTGTGGAAAACTTTGTGCCATTATCTTTTCAACTAATTCTGCTGACAGATCATTTACTATTTGTGTTCCTCCTCCCTTGTTGTGTGCTACTGAAAAAAGTATAGTGGACTTTTTTCCAAACTCATTCAGATTTTTAAGACAGGTTTCTGTGCTCCCAAAGCCTGAATTTGTTGCTTTTCTGTGCACTGCTGCAAGCATCGGATCTCCAAAGCGTGGCTGGAGAGAGAAGGCTGCCAGCTGGGAGTACCAGCTGGGTCCTGTGCCTTGTTTCTCATTTCAGATGAACATTGCTTTCCAAGCTGAAAATAGTCAAGTGCCCAAGATTTCAGAGATGTCCCCTTCATTGAGTTTTATTTTCCTCCTCTTGAACCCTAGATGCTGCAATTTACATTCGAAGCCCTACAAATGCAAACAAATAGGATTTTGCAATTTCACATTTCATTCTGAGAAGGCACGCAAGACTTCTGTCAACAGTGTTTCCTGTTCTGACTCAAAAGGATCCCTGTGAGAAAAGCTGAGCACATGGATCACCGCTGGCCCTTTGTTAAATTAAGGGAAAAGAACAAACTCCGAGGAAGGAGTCTGACATCCCTGCAGTATAACTGGGGAGGAAGAGTAGAGAGCAGAACACACTGCAATGCTCCAGGTTCCCTCTGCTTGCATTGCATTGGACCTTGCAGTGTATAGACAGGCAGTAAGACTCTTTATCCGTAATAACTGTTTGTATTGGTCTTCCTAAGAACTGCATGCTACAACGAAGATGCCTTTGCATCTGGAAGAAGCTACTGTGTTTCAAGACCTGTGCAGTCTTCTCCCGTAGCATTATCAGTAATCTCATACGAGGTGCAGGTAAAGACTAAGTTTTGCACCAGTCCTTTACCCTATCTGTTAACTGAAACCCAAGGCCATGTACGCTTTCTTACCTGATAAGAAGACCAAGAAGATGAGGTGCATGAGCTTCTCCATGTCAGTTGAGCAGAGAAGGGGACAAGAGAGGAATCTGGAGAAAAGTGAAGAGGGCTCTTGCCCAAGAGCAGCTTGCTTTTCCCCCCTCCTTGCTCCGCCGGAAGGAATGAGCACAGGAACTTGGCATCTTTTTCATCCTGCATATTGAGCAATTCACCAGGGATGGGCATTTCTCTCGTGGGCTGAAAATTCAGGCATCAGCATTGCCCACTCACAGCCACAATTTAGTCTAGACAGCCTGAAAAAGAGCATCATGTGATGGCCTGAAACCATGGTACTGGGAGTGCGTCTCAGCTCAGCAATGGTGCCTATCCACCAGAGCAGGCTTTTTACATGCAAGCTTCGCATGGGGTGAATTTCTGGAAAGCCGAAAAGGAAAGGGTGGCTCTCATCGAGACTCTGCAGGTAGCTCAGTCAGCATCACAAGGGTGAAGGGAGGGCAAGGACATAATCTTGGGGTTTATCTTCAGGGGAAAGAAGGTTTAGAAGAGCCTGTGCATGAAGCATTCCTATTTAACATATAACCAAGGACAGGAAGACAAGAACACTGTGCTAGGTGAAGCTGTGAGGTGCTTTAGATGAGCAAAACAGACATCTTTATTTTGTACCTATCAGAAAGGACATAAGATCAAGGGATGGGGGCATTGATTCAGAGCCAGTCAGTGCCATACTGATGCAGTAGCTCAGGACTGCAGTTAGGGAGCCTCCTATAGTGTTAGCAAACCGGTAGGCTGTGGATGGGTTGCTGTTTTTTCTTTTTTGAATTTATTTACTTGGAGATCTTCCATGCAAGTACGAATAGACCCTGGCTTCTTAACTTGTGTGCTTATCTGCTTCGTAATATGCAGATAAACCTGCAGGTCTAACCATTCATAAATGTGCCTTCTTTTTCTTTCCTCTAATTAGTGTTTAAGAAAATGGTACCTTACAGTATCCAAAAATTCTCTGTGAGGCTTACTGATTGCAGTTTTTGTTCATTCTTGCTCCAGTGAGCACAAATCTGGATTCTCTTTGATCAGAAGCAACTGTCTCCCTGAAAATGTCTCTCTTGAACTCAATTGTTTTCTACTATTACTCTTCCACTGTTTGACCCAGTGTAACTTACTGCATGAATAGCAAATAGTTAGGGGAATCTTGGGTTGAATGAACTATTTCCAGAACCATTTTCTTTTTCTTTCTGTCATTTCAGGTTAAACATGTCAACTCTGAAAATCTCAAAAAATAGATCAGCTTCCCTGCTGCAGCCATAGCAAAAGAAGCCTATTGGATGTCACTGGCTTCTGAATAGGGAGTGGTTCAATTTGCCACCTTTCTGCAGAGCTTGGTGGAGCCAAATAATGTGCCAGGGTTTCTGGGCTTTTGGAGAAATTGAACTGAGCCCCAGCAAACTCATTTCATATTGCTCACCACATGACTGCTAAGTAAAGGCAGCAAATGTGTCATTTGGAGTATTTCCAGCAGAGAGGGGGAAGTAATGGTATCACTTTCCAAGGCCCTGGTGAGCTCTCCCATGAAACTGCACATGCATTTCTGGTCTCCTGTGGCTTCTTCTGAAGCCACAAAAGCTTGCTTTCTACGGTGTAGCCAGAAAAATAAAAAGTGCTGGAAGTAGGCATGCTGATTTGTATTGGTCTTCCAAAGAACTTACAAAGAACCAGCTGCACTGGTGAATAGGCTGGGAAGTACAGCACAGTGCTGCAAAAGAACAGAGCTACATCTGAGACTAGCTGGATAGTGATTCCTGAAGAGATGTAAAGATGCCTCATAACAATGAAAGCGAGAGACCAAGTGCATTGGAAAAACATGTTTGATAGTTTATGGTGTGATTATTTAGGATAGCAGGGTTTGATGAGGTCCCAGCCAGGCTAGTGTTCCTGTGGCAGCTCTTGGAAATTGCCAGCCTGCATCATAGCTGCACTGGAGATCCATAAATATATTGTGTGTCTAAATTACTTGGACATTTACATCTGTAAATAATCCACTCTTTATTACCATTGTGTCCCTTCTGTTATATCAGCTGATGTTGAGACCAGCACTCTTACGCTCATACTTCTTCCTCTTTTGTCTGTGTCATACTTCCTACAACTTCTTTGCACAGCCTACCAGCTTCTTGCTCTGTGCTACAGACCTTCCTCATGTCTGTCTCAGGGCTCGTCCTTGCACTTAGCAGAGCAAGGCAAATTCTGTTCAAAAACGTCCCAGTGCCCTCTCCACTCCTCTAGTGCAATACCACATGTTGTTCCCTTCTTTCCATTCTCCAGAAATACTCATTTTTGGTTCTCYCTGCTTGTCTTGATTCCATACTGCCTTGGTTTAAGCAGCCAGTTTGTGTGTTCTTGGGGAACAGAGGGTGTAAGACAGCAGCCCAGCCAGAAGTTGTTGAGCAAAGTAAGGGCCTTTGAGTAGGAGGTGGTGAAAGGATGGAGCAGTCTGCACAAGCTACACATGGGAAGCCATGCCTGTAACTTCAAATTTCAGCTGCTGCTTCATTCTGTTTTCAATGTACAGGCCTCAAAGACTGCATAAATATGCTGTGGCTGTGGATGACCCTGAGAGCAAATTCAGCCCTCAAGCTTGGAAATAATTGAGTTGTCTAGAGGGTACAGTGTTGGAGGCTCTTGCTAGTGTATAGTGTAAGCCACAGCAGCTGCACTGAATCCATCCCACAACCTTCTGCACTCCGTAAAGGGACACTTGTACATGCACTCAGAAGTGACATCACCTTCATTCCCTCCTACCCCCAAACTCCAGTGTGCACACTCTATTTCTTGATCTAAAGCCAAACATTTAGCTTTAGTTTGAAAGCCTTTTACCATCTTAATTCTTACCTAAGCGGACTGATAAATTTAGGTTATAGGGGAATTTGCATTAAGTCTCAAAAAGCGTACATATTGGTTATATGCACCATTGTTGTTTTGTAGCTACAAGACCTTCTGGTGCTCAGATTCATACAGCACAATCCTCAGTTTGCAAAGTTTGCAATGCAGCATATCATCGTGTTGCAAATACCCTCAAGCTATTTGCCTTCAGGTAGATGCTGGTTCTGCTTATTCCTATAATCCAGTGCTCACATCCCCCACCCATTACATGGCAAATGAACCCGGTCACAGCAAAGTTAAGAGTTTTATCCCTACAGCACTGGAATGAGTTTGCTTGGCCATAGTAGCTGAACCCTTAGGAGCGAGATAGAGTTTCTACCAGTGAACACAGTTGAAATACCAAACCCATCCATGTCCTGACAAATATTGCTCTTATTCAAAAGGTCAGTCTTCCACACCTGCCTCTCCAAAAGAGTCTGCATTTTAATGGAATTGAAGAAAGCAGATGTGCAAGGGATCCTGAGAATTACCCAGCACCTCTGTCTGACCCAAAAGAATCTGCACACTTGTGGCAAAATTCTCTACTGACCTCTAATAGGAGGGAGGTCTTAAAATGCATAGGCAATACACACATGGCAGCAAAAACTTAGATCTTTCCCCAGTGTCCATGCACACACCTTCTACTCCCCATTCCCACTTTGTATTCCAGTTCTTTTCTCCCATTTCTGGATTGTTTTGGGATTCTGTGCTTCATCCTTTGTCATTCGTTGGTAATTGCTTGAGAGCAACGATAGCATATTCCACATTTTCATCTTTGGGTTTCCTGTGAATCTGACTTAGTTCAGCATTGCAGTAGAGAGGATCCTCAGGGCTGACTCGGGATTTAAAGTTCAGGGTAACATATTTTAGGTCTTTGCTGTCATCCTTGGGACTTTCCATTCTTTCAGTGCTGTCAAGCTATGAAAAGAAAAGGAAAACACTTGTGAGCATGATTCAGTGCCAGGCCACAGCTGTTATCAAAAGAACAAGATTTTCCCAGGAGGAAAGGAGAAGCCATGTAAAAACTTTGGTCATGACAGAGGTGGAAGAACAGAAAACTCTTTCCTTCATCACCTCTCCTTGATACAGGTTACAACCTCATCATCTAACCTTGGTTTCTAGTCTTTGAGTAATTTCTCAGAGATTACTAGAATTTGCTGCACTGTTTTTTTCCTACTGGAGTTTCCTTACATTAATTACCCCCTCTCTCTCCACCTTGGGAACATCCACTCTCTGGTGACATTACATACCATTTCCCCTCCTGCTCACAACCAAAAATGAGCACCAAGGTCCTCATCAGATGGGTCAGCCAGCTCCTCACAGACTATTGGTAAGGGATTCAGGTACCATATGGGAAATCTATCATTTTCCTTACCTGTGCTATGTCCTCTGGTTTATCATAGGTGTCCTCTGCTTGTCTGGTACCTTTGGAATGAGCCAAAATCAGAGGTTTTAGAAGTAGAGAAGTCCATGAAATGCCTGGAGTTTTGGGGAAGGCTGTGGGATTGCCCAGTGATAGAAGCAATGGGTGTGCCAGTGGGACCCATTTACCCTGAATCTGGTGAACACATTGCTCTCGCTTTACTTCTCCTCTAACATGTTAGGAGATGTCCTGTGCAGAGTCTGGAGGAACATGGGTTTGACTTATTGTGAGAGGAGATCACAGCAAGGAGCCTGCTTTGAGGCTTCCCAGGCTGCACCTGCCTTATCTTGTCCAGGGCACTGTGAGTTGGGAATAAGCTCACCTGGAGTGGAAAAGTGATGGCCAGAGAAGGCCCTGTTTAGTACAGACTAGAACACGAGGCATCACCAGTCTCCACATACCTCTTCTCTTCAGCTGCTTGCGCCGCCTGACACACAGTGTTATTGAGGTGATAAGCGCCAGGATGAACAGGATGCTCAGGACCCCAAAGAGTAGGATGAAGATGTTTACATTTGAGCTGAAGCCAGGAGAGCAAAGGGGTTACCAGTGTTAGATGGTAGCACAGCACGATGCTGCCGCAGCCCATTACCAAACAGTGACCAAAAAAAGGGACAGGAATAGCTTTTATGCACTAGCTTTTATGCACTTGGAAGGAGGGCTCTCCTGCAGCAATGCTATCTTGATTTTTCTACCTGACTGTGCCTTCTGAGCTTTTCCTAAACTACGCTCCAGGCTTTAAAAACAAGCCACTGTTCAAAGTTCAGAGCACGATTCCAGGCTTTCTGGAGCAGGTACTGCCTTTTCCTCCTGTGTTTTGCTGCACCTGGCGCACTGGAGCTGATGTATGACTACTCTTAGGTGCTGCTGTAGTGTTGATGATGGCAGATGTCCAAAGGGGAAGAAAATCCTTTACATTTAACAGCCTGGTAAATAGAAGGATAAAATAGCAGCCAAGGACTATTTCATTGTTAAATATTCATGGACAGGAGTGAGCCAAGTCGAGACAGAAAGGCTTAGGGGCAGAATCTGGGGGTTTCTATTGCTGCAAAGAGCATAGCCCAAAGAGATAAGGATAAAAAAGTAGATAGGCATCTACATTCCAGAAGGCTGTGACTTGATTTTATCAGTCTGCTTCTTCCTTTGTAATTACACTCTGGGCAGGAGCTGGAAGAGGAGAGGCCATCTTTGGTAAGGACGCCTATCATATCTAATTCCTCTGTAAGCAGGAGTCTTCAGAATGCCCAGAGACTGCCTGCCCCAGGAAGACAGGCGTATTGTGGATGAGACATTAATAACTCTTGTTCAGGCTCAAAGACTTTCTCTAGGCCTTACCTTGGTGCTGGGGTGTTGCCAGAAGGGGTTTTTTGACTTGTGCCTGCAGTACCTGACAAAGTTGTTCCAGCCAATACTGCAATCACAAACATGAAGAGAAGAATAATCACTACTGGGCTGCTTTGCATTTACCAGCTAAACTTCCCTGCCATTACTACATGGATATAAATCCGCTCCCGCTGTGACACCCAACACAGACAAGCTGCCCAGGCTGTAACCTGTGTCATCAAGACTTGCTGGCAGCAGGCAAAGCAACGTAAGGATCAAAACGTGGGAGGGAGACTTGCCTCCCCTTTGAGTGGAGCTCAGCAGGAGCCCCACTCTGCATGTACCCACCCCAATGCATGGCAGAAGGAAGTGCTGTAAGTGCAAGCAGATATGCTCTATGGCAAAGATCTTCAGGTAGCAATGAAGTACTTGACGACTCTGTGCTTAAGCAGACAGAGGCTTGCGAAAACTAAGCAAACAGCATTGTCTATGAAAGACTCGGCTGTTAACAGTTGCTTCTGGGACTGCTTCTGTGCCCAGGGGAGGTTGTGTGTGCAGGAGCCTCCTCGCTTAGAGACTGCATTCAGTCCCATGTGTTAGGATTTTCTCCTAGAGAATTATGCCATCCCTTCTCATCTTCTGGATTGCCATATCCCTTCAGTGCTGCTCTGCCAAATTCCAGACAGACGGGCTGCAGCATGGTGCTGGTCTCCCACAATCAGGTGCCTGTTACCACTTAGTGTTAAAACATCATGCTGGAAGAAAACGTAGAAGTCACAGATCTTTAAAATATGGGTCTAAAGGTTGTCCCCTTGGCAATCAAATGTGAAGGTCTTAATCGTCTTTAAAAGCCAAGGGATGAGGTGCTATAAAGGGGCAGAACTGCTATCATGAGAATGAGTGACAGAAACATCTCTGTGAAAACGACTGAAGCTGCTCTCAGGTAAAAGAGAAGCAATACAGCCCATGCATGTGGTTCAGTTCTGATCCCTGCTGCTATTCCATAGCATGGTTGGTGTGAGAAGGTACAATGATGTAGGGTTTGGGCAGGCAAACACATGCAGATGTAACGTGGGAGGTGATGTAGGCTGGGCAGTGCAGAGGCTAGAGGGAGAGAGTAGGAAAGTGAGTCTGGAATCTACAAACAACCGCATTTCCCTACAGGTCAGTACTTACCCTCAGAAATATTGAGCGTAACCTCCTCCATTCGGAAAAGATGAGAGTGTTCATAAAGCGCACACCAGTACACGCCAGAGTCCTGTGCCTGCAGCTTCTCCATGGTGATGGTGACAATCCCCTGCTTGGTGTCGTCCTGGATCGTGATTCTGCCTTGCTGAGATCTCCTGAGGTACCCTGAAGGCTTCCAATTCGTGTTGGCCAGTATGGTACATGCTTTCCTAGCTCCCTCTTTGCACCAGGCTTTGCTCACAGCCCCATAGTCTGGGGCATTGTATGGACACTGCACAGAGACATTGCCTGACTCCTTGGCTGCGTATTCTTGGGTCCCTGGAAAACACCGTCATGTTTGGTGAGAACCCAAAGCAGGCACAATGGCACCCCTTCCCCATCACTGGAATACATGCTGTGGGCTGAATGCTCCCTGGATGTCCCTCTGCCTCCAGACATGAGGAGCAGAAGGGGACTGCAGCCAGATTACTCGTGCAGAGGTGAGTCACAAATTGGGTGGGGTCCCGTCCTCTTCCTCTGGTTCCCCCAGGGACCGCATGCTCACAGGCACTCAGCCCGTAGGGTCTGGGAGGCAAGGACCAGGGAGGGCTGGCAGCTGCAGGGCCAGAGCAAGAGCAATGCCTGGCAGTGCAGGAGGTTTCCAGCAGTGCCCAGTGTGGGCCAGCTGAGTGCTGAGCTGGGGAAGCTGCTCCTGGAGCCCCTGCCTCAGCCCTGTGGGAAGCAGTTGTGAAGGGTGGCCCCATTTGTGGGAGCTCATGGTGACCTCCCCTGAGTCTCTGCTGGGAGCAGACAGAGCATGAAGGGCCAGGCCTGAGTTTTGGCTCCACAGGCCCAAGGGGCAGCCGCCAGTGTGTCCGCCAGAGAGACGGGCAGGCAGGGAGAGATGGATGTCAGCTGTGCGGCAGCAGCGCTGGGCTTCTCCGTGGTGTGGAACAGGACAGGAGGGAGAACAAGCAGGGGAGCTGGGGCTGAAATCTGCCAACAGGCACGCTTGGCTGCCAGTAGGTACTCACTCTTGGACACAGAGAGCCTGACCTCCATTATCCGGGTGAGACCTCTGTAGTATGTACACCAGTACACGCCAGTGTCCTGGGCCTGCAGCTTCTGCATAGTGATGGTAACAGTCCTCTGCTGGGTGTCATCCTGGATCCATGTTCTGTCTTCCAGAGCTTTGCTGTTACGCTGTGTTGAAGTGTAATCTGTCCTCACCACGACTTTACACCCAGTCTGACCTTCTCTTCGACACCAGGCTTTTGTCCATGTGCCGTACCCCAGGGTGCTGTACGGGCACTGCACAGAGAGCCTGTCCAACTCCCACTTGTGCAGCTCTGCRAAACAGCACATGTGGTCACTGACCCGCGAGCGGTGGGCACGCAGGCATCTGCCCCCCAGCCTGAGCTGGGCACCTGGGCCAAACCCTGCCCTGGGGCAACTGGATGGCCCGTCAGTCAGGGCAGGGGTGAGGTAGGGCAGGACAAGAGGGAGCCGAGAGCCTGCAGGGCCAGCTGGGTCTGTGGGGCTCCTTCACACTGTGCTTGTGTGAGCGGCGAAGGTGGGGAGCAAGGCTGGGGAGGGTGGAGGGCTGTGGGGGTTGGGGGCAGCCGCTCAGCTGTGTGGGAGAGGGGGGACGGAGCGGGGGAAGGAATGATGTTGCTTTCTGACAAGATTTGAGTTTGTATGGAGAAAAAGGTACTCACCCTTGAAAACATTCAGTGAGATCATCTTTACTGGAAAATACTGGTTACTGTAGGAACGGTAAGCGCAGGAGTATGCGCCTGAGTCCTCTGCCTGGAGGTTAGTCATGGTGATGGACATGGTCCTATGTGTGGCGTTGTCCTCTATTGTAACTTTCCCCTTTGTGGCCCGGGTTGTGTATGAGTATTCTCTTGGGTTGGTCGTCTCCACTAAGAGCTCCCATTCGTTATCTCTCCTGCGGTACCAGGCTTTCGGCTGCTGGTAGTTAGCCTGTGCTGTGTAAGGACACTGGATATACAGAGTGCTTCCTTCTGATCGGCTCTCCTCAGAATCAGGTGTTTGGGCTTGGAGACCTGTAAATATCAGATGTGGTGGGGGAGAGGGGAGCTGATGCAGGGCTGCCCACAGCCTCCTGACAGACATGGGGAAACTCTGCCTCTGACTTCCTCCATGGGCACTGCGGCTGGAGAAACTCTGAAAACAGAGATCCATTCCCCCTGATAAACTTGCCTGCTTGGAAACGGGAAGGTTGATTTCTGGTGGGCAATGTTGAGATTTGAGCTGGGACTGCAACTGTGATTTAAAACCCAGTATCTTTGATTGAAAACCCACAGACATGCAGGCGCTAGTGGTGTTGGACCTTCAAGCCTAAATGGAGCAATGGTGGGAACTGGGGCTGCCCCTTCCCTCCCCATCCCCACCGCGAGTTGCCCAGCTCAGAGTCCAGCTGGTGTTGGATTCCCCCCCACTGTGGAGCTCCACAGGCAGCGGGAGGTGGGGAAGGGTGTCCCACGCCCCTTGGGTGCACGGGAAGCCTGAGGCATGCCCAGCTCTTCTCTTACCTGGGAAGCAGAGCAGCAGCAGGAGGAGGACTCTCAGCTCCATGGCCATCCTCAAGCCCAGGGAAGGGGCATTGCTGGGGGCTGCCCAACGTGTCCCGTTCAAAAGTGTCTGCCTCGTGAGCCCTCCCGCATCACAGTGACGCTGCTGGAGGAAGTGCCTGAGGTGTTGCTTTCCCTCAGAAGTTCTTCACCACATTTTGCAACAAGACTGATATTAAGATGATTTCAGGGTGCATTTGGGGAAGTGGCTGAGAGCAGATCTTGGCTTGTCCTGATAGCAAAGGCCCTTTGCTGCTCTCGCCTGGCCGTTGTCATGCTCTGCCCTCACACCAGTGGCAGCGGGGCACTCCTTTGGCTGTCCCAAGCCATGGAGATGGAACAGGACATTTGCCCTGGCCTAGCCCTTCTCTCTGGGATCCCAAGATGCCCTCTGCCCAGTCTCTTGCTGGAAAGTCTCCTCAAAGCCAGGGTGGCAATGYGTCCAGGGCTGTGTCTGCATGGACCCTCCCACGGGCCGTGCCGTTTAGGATCCCAGATCTCCCCAGCCAGTCCCTTTGTGCACTGTGCTCTGTCATGGTGCCTCGGGGTGCCTACCCCCAGAGTGCCCAGCTGGAGCAACCAAAACAGAACCATTTGGCTTTTGCACATTACACAGTAATGTCTCCACAGGCACAACTGAAGTGATGTTAAGTATAGGGGAAACAATGCAAATACTGAAATAATCCATTCAAAGCAGCTCCTGACACGACTGACTCTTGGCTCACTGTGAAAATGGACAGCTAAACACAGCTTCCTGGCTCTGCRTGTCCTTTTGGTTCCCCAGTATGATTCAGGAACTGGAGATGATAGGGTGAGGGAGCTGGGAGTCAGGAGTAGCCTCAYAGGTAAAATGAACTGCGGAGTACAGAGAGCAGAGAATGGGTGGAGCAGGTGGGGCAGCAAACCTGGAAAGTGAGTTCTTCTGTAAGGAAAATGAGGAGAAAGGAGTTTCTCCAATTTAAAAAAAAAGAGACACTCACCCATTAAAACAGACAGCTTAATTTCCTTTATGTGGAAGAGGTGAGAGTCATCATTAAGAGCACACCAGTACTCCCCAGTGTCTTGTACTGTGAGCTTCTCCATGGTGATGCTGAGAACTCCCCTCTGGGTGTCATCATTTATGGTGCATCTTCCTTTCTGAATGTTATTCTCATTCTGACTGCTTGTCTTTTCTGTACGGACCAAGACAGCACACACTTCCCTGATTCTTTTTGCACCAGGCTTTCTGCACAACCTTGTAATCTCACATGTTGTATGGGCACTCAGCAGAGAGACTGCATCTCCCTAGCTACACATCCTTGGATTTCTGGAAAAGGTCAAACTGGTTAGTAAGGCCCAGACAAAATGTCCAATTACATCAGTTTCCTGCAATTAGAATAAGCACAATATTGTAATCCAATTCACAGGCATTTTAGCAACAGGAGGATCGAATTGAACTGGGATGCTGAATAAAAAATAAATATCCAAAATATTCTGTCCTTCTGAAGAAATTTTAGAATAATATAATCATGTCCCAAACAAAGCAAAGCTTGTTGTAACAGAAAAATCAGGAGTCTTTGCTCTGAATTCATCAGCTGAGTTGGTGATCAGAGAAAAACAGCCAAGAGAGAGAAAGATCTGAGGCACCTTATGTACAAGAAATTACTAAAACAACTTTTTGTCTGGAAAGGAAATGACAGCGGTGATATTACAAAAGTCTATAAAATCAGGAGGAGCAGGGAGAGAGAGAACAAGAGCAATAATTCACGGTCTGTTATAAGAAGGAAGTCACTAGTTAGGAGACAAGGAGAAAAGGAAATTCTCCATGCACGCATCGAGTGTGGAGTTCACTGCCACAGAATGTTAATATACCAAAAGTTTTTATGTGTCAGCAGAATGAGTAGATGAATTAAAGAGAAAAAATAATTTAGCCATTGCTATTATAACATAAATATCCTCTCCAGAAAATCACTGGAGGCTGGGAGAGTATTCTGGAGAGCTGTTTCTATGCGCTTCTCTGTTTTCGTACTCCTTCCTAATTATCTGCTTCAGCCAGTGTTGAAGACCTTTGGTCTGACCTACTATGGCTATTCCTCAGTAACCTGGGAGAAGGTAATACAAAACACTGCAAAGGTAAGCAGAGAAAGTGAGGCAGAAATCTACAAAATGCCCCACATTTTCCTTAAAAAGAAATACTCATTCTTGGAAACCGACAGCTTAATCTCAATTACTTGGGAAAAATGAGACCATGTACAGTGTGCACACCAGTACACTCCTGAGTCTTCAACTTGCAGCTTTTGTGTTGTGACAGTGATTGTCCCCTTTTGGGTGTCATCAAGTATAGTGCTTCTCTCAGAATGAACCTTGTTTTGATATGCTGATAGGTGGTAATCAGTGCTGACCAAGATATCACATTTATCTTTATCTTTCCTTCAGCACCAGGCTTTCCTTGTAGCGTTGTAGTTCTGGACGTTATAGGGACATACAACAGAGAGACTCTTCAGCTCCATAGCAGAGTGGTATTGGACCACTGCAGAACCTCCACAGTATAAATCCCAGCTAAGAGCCATGATGACACATCTTCCATGAATGACATATCCACTATGGGATAAAGTCTTCACAGGTGAAATCCAGACCCTGGCTTCAACTGGGACCTCAGTCCTGTGTACCTCACACACTGCCTGCTCTCTCTGCCTCTCCCATAACAACTTATTTTCCCACAGTGTCCCAAGTTCTGACAGGAAGAAGCTGCTGGGTTTAGGTATAGTAGCAATTTTAAGATATAAGTGCTCCATCTCTCCTTTTCTGTTACCACCATCACAGCAGAGCTGGGAGAAACTCATCAGTGTTCACAGCTGAGCAGCCTCAGCCCATTATCAAATGAGTTAGTATAAAACCTCTGGTAGAGGAAGTTATTCCTATTTTCAGACTTTGTGGAAGAATCTAGCAAGCTAGGAGCTGCTGAGTAAATTCTTAGGCTGCCTTATCTCAGGTTGTGGTTTTAGAAAAAAAAAACCAACTCCTGCAAAAATACTGGAAGGAACATAAAACTGAGGTAAGCCTTAAAATAACTTGTCCTTTTTTTCACAGAAATGGAGAAAAAGGAGACTAATGTAACAAATTTTAATAGCATTTTGTTTGAAGTCTTGGTCTGAGGAGTTTGTGATCTAGCAATAAGGTAACAAAAGGTTAGGGAGAAGGGGAGTCTGGGGAACATTCAAATGTTTCCCCCAGGTTTCATGGTTATTTGTCATATGCGTAGTTTTTATAGCCATTATTTTTGTGCTGTCTGCCTGTTTATCAGTACAAACCTTGCAGTAAATAAAACAGAACAAGGGTAGGGAAAAGGACTGTAAGAGAGTGGGCAGCGGAGCATTTGCAGAAGCCAGTTCTGTAGTGTTTCTCATGGCGTGGGTCCATCCATGCCCCATGCAGTGTCACAAGTTGGGCGAGAGGATAAAGCGCTGGGCTGGCAGAGGGAATGCTGTTGTTTCAGTGCTGGCTTACGAACATTTCCCTGTTCAAGAGGTTGTGACGTGCCATATAGGGAGGACAGACTCCTAGCCGTATTTTCAAAATTTCCAGTATTTAGCTCTCCACTGAAAGGRAAGAGAAGGAATGTTGTATCTCAGCATCCCTCTGCACTGCTAATAGGAAAATGGGGTCTTTTCCTTCTTCCAAATTCATTTTTTACTGTATTGTAAAGGATAACACAAATTTTCTTTAAGTAAAAAATTTGATCTTTCACAGAAAGCAAATATATTTTTGGGTTAAAAATCAAAAATTTGCACTAAAGTATAGTTTTCCTCAACCAAAGATTGCTGACTGTCTGGGAAGATCTGGTGTAGAAACTGTTCTTTGTGTTGTTGTGTTGGGGGATTCCTTGGTTTTAGTCTGTCCTGCTTGAGCATGAATCAGAAACAGTCCCTTAAAAAATGACGAAATTGTGCTGTGTGGCTCAGTGCTGGCTCCGCTGTAGTTCTGCACAATGTTCTTGTGATGGCTGGTGGGTTCAGTGTGTGTATTCGAGAGAAAGGGAGGGATCAGGCAGGAAACTGGTCATCAAAAGATGAGGAGATGCTCCAGCTTTTGTTACAGCTTAGTACTGTGCACAGGGACAGATCTTTTCATACCTATTCAAGCTTTGTGTCTAGAGATGTAGTGAGCACAAATATATGTGGAATAGTTAACAGGCCCGAGCTGGCTCTGTGGAGGCTTCAAAAGACTGAGGATATAAAAGGTTTGGTAAGGAAACAGAAGACTATGTCAGTTGTGTGTGATAGTAAATCTGTGCCAGTCATTCCTGAGGGCTGCTGAAATAGTATTACACTGCTGTCATTTGAGTGATCCCAGTTCCAAAATTATTAGCAACTCTTTTATGTACATTTGCTTCCTGGCTGCCTCCCAAAGACTCTCCTTTTCCTTGACAGTGGCTTTCAGAGGGATCCTTCCCTTCAGAGTTGCTTTTTGTGCTGCATCAAAGGTGCAGTGCTCTGTGCACTTAGTCTGGTGTGCCTCCGTACCTGGGATTCTGCATCTTTATAATCAACTCCTAAGAGGCATTTAACAGCCATGAAACAAATGCTTTAAGGCCTTCCTATCTTGATTCATGCAGATTTAGCCTGTCCTTAAGTAGCTGTGATTTCTATTAAATATTGCACATGCAGAGAAGGAATCACTGCCGGGACAGTTGTCCCTTGAGCCAGTGACCACATGGTCCTTTCAGGGAGTGGTGGAGCTGGGCCAGGCAGTGTCAGGGGATGTGTTGTTTGCATGACACACTTACACCTGTTTTTGAAGAGGAAACTGTCCCCAGAGTGACTTGGCTTATGGTCCTGGAGAAGCCAGGATCTCCAGGTAATAGGAACCGGAGCTGGCCCATCTCCTTTCGTAGCAGTGCAGAGAATTTCTCCATCTGAAAAGAAACTTGCTTTGGTGGTAGAAACTTTCAGAAAATTCCTTTCCTAATGCTGGAATATCATGCATTGTACAGGACCTTAGACAAATGCAAGAGAAACACTGTACCTGAGCTCCCCTTGTCTCTTGTACTGCCTCACCCCTTCTCTTACTTGAAAAACAGAAGAGCAGAAGCAGGAAGAATCTTGGCTCCATGCCTGTCTTGGAGCCAAGAGGAAGGGCAACACTGAAGGCAGATCAGCAGATGTCTTCTCTCTGTACCCTCCTATCCCACACTGGTGCTGCTGGAGGAAGTGGCTGAGCTTAGTGGCTTACCACTTGGCTTGGCACAGAAATCCTTCACTGCTGTTTTACAACCAAATTCATACTTAAATAATAGAATTGTCTGTATCAATGGAGCTTGGCCCGTTCAGAAGACACAGATGCATTAGGCAGAATTCCAGAAGCTGTTTTCTTCTCCCCATTGCATCAACAGAAGCCACACTTCACCATCTTGCTACACTTTCAATTTGTCCCTGAAGGACCCCTTGACATTCCCATTAGCAACATCATTAAAATCAGCCAGCCCTTGGCCTCAGAAAAATGGAGAAATGTTTCAGTTTTTAGAGGCACATAAACTTCCATGTGGCTGATTCTGAACCTGGGTGCTTTGCAGGCCTGGGTTCAACCACAGTGGAGATGAGGGAAGGAGAAAGACATGGGGTGGTGCAATGCCACATCCCTGTATTTGTGCACTCGCTGGGCAGAGCTAACAGAGGGAACAGGGAACGGCTTCTGTAGCTTTTCCCCTCCTTTCCCTTGGCCTTCTGAGGAACTCTGCCTCCTGGAAATCAGGACAAAGCCAGCTCTCCTCAAGGTGACCAAAGCCACCTATGGAAACGTCCAGTTCAATCATCATAGCCACAACCAAAGTCTCCCTTTAGCGATGRCTGTCACAGCTCTGGGGTGGACTCACTCATGGCTCTTCCACAGCTGGCTCTACCTCAAATAGCTGCTTTGGGAAGCACAAGTGGTGGCAGGTCTTATTTGTCTTGACTCCATGCTTTCTTGGCCTTACTCTCGTTCTAGCTGTTGTAAGGATACTGGAGAAGGACTGTCCTTCCACTCTGCTCCGCAGACACCTTGTGCTTGCCGTACTGGGAAACATGCCCCTAGTCAGTGGGTCTTGGCAGATTCCCTTCTGCCTTCCCTTGAAATCCCTGTGCCCTTCTCTGCCCTTCAAGGCAGTGACAGTAAAGAAGTATAATGGCAGTAAATTCCTCTGCCTCCCCACTGCCAGCAGATGTGCTCACAGTAGTCTCCCCTGGGCCAGTACCTAGCTGCCTCGCTCCATCAGAGCAGTGCAGAAAGACTGTAGTGACACCCTTGCTGCAAATAATTTCCAATTATATGAATAAGCAGCTTATTAACAGTACATTCGGGCTAATCATTTTGTGCTAGATATCTTCGCATTGTCTTGTCCCCAAATCCCTCTCTCATCAGGCACTTGATGCTCAATAACAAGAAGGGGGAATGCACTCGTTCTCTTATGAACAAATCCCAAGAGTCTGCAATTAGTTCAGTTTCTGCAACTGGTTGCCTACAAACTGAGCCAAGAACTGTGCTGAATTGCAATGCCTCATCCTTTCCCATAGCATCTGCATTTGCCATGTCCACTGGAGGTCATGAAGAGATGTCTGTCCAGGACCTAGCATGTTGGTCACTAAGGAGCAGCAAGGAAGTAATGAAGTTGGTCCTTTTGCTGCATCTCTGACAGAGGATCAATATGGCTTTTAATTATAGTATCACAGAAATTAAGATGAATGTTATCTCAGGAGGTCACTTAGTCTAGCCCAGTGACACACAGTAGGATCAGCTCTTTCGATGTAATTTCTAAAGATCTCTGTTTAACTAGTTTAGGTTGCAGCATTCTCCCGGTGACCTGTTCCAGTGCTGCACCATCCTTATTTGAAAGCTTCTCCTAACATGAGACTCTCCCTGCTATTTAAACGCCTTGCTCCCTTTTGTATCCACTATGAACTCTGAGAACAGATGATTCCCTTTCTCTGGCTTTGTACACAGTGGTGCCTGCCATGCCTCCCCTCAGTCTTTCCACTCCAGACTAACCATCCCCAAGTATTTTAATTTTCCCTCCTAGGTTGTGTTTCTGACAGCTTGGATCACTTCCCCACCACCACCCCCCCCCTTCTCTGAACTCTCTCATCAATCCACCTCTTTTCTGCCTATCTACTTGGAGTCCCCAAAGCCCCCTGAAGTTTCTTTTGAGCTTTTCATCCAATCAAGGATCAAACTATATGCTTCTCTGTTGCCTTCCATAGAAATTCTTGCTTCCTGTTGATTTACTCTCATTGCCGCGAAACCCACAGAAACCTCTTTGGATTAGACGCTTCTTAAAATGTCAGTGGCCTTACAGAGACTTCCCTGCTTTAGGTTCACCTGCCCCATACGTTGGCCCTTGCTGAGCGCTATAGGAAGACCTGGCAAGAGGGGTCCCTGCCGCAGCAGCGTTGGGGCTGCTCCATGCGGTTGCAGAGCGCGGGCAGCGGCGGGGTGCTGCCGCGGAGCTGTGTGGGAAGGGAAGGGCTGGTTTTGGGGTGCGAGGCCGCTAGAGGGCAGAGGAAGATCAGGAATGGGGTGCCGGGCTAGGGGATGGGGTCCGCAGGAGGGGGCTTCGCAGGCGGAGGGGGTCTTGGGCAGCCAAGTTCCGTCTCCGCTTGCAAGCAGCCGGATAGCTGCCTGGAGCTCAGCACCAAGGTGAAATGCTGGCCTTACAGCGCCTTCGCGATATTCCCCATGTTTAGCAATGAAAACGAAATGTTCCACTCGGCTAGCAGACTGCGCAGTGACCAAAGCCGGGGTGTCATGCTGCTGGCTGCAGGCAGGTGCCCAGGCATGGCGGTTTGTCTGTCACTCCTCTGTTTCCCCTGGCTCCAGGAGGCAAGTGTTCATGTAAGCCCGTCTTGTGCGTGCTACAAAGTTTTTAGAGAAGCTGTATATCCTTGCCTCACCCTGCAGTGTGCCTTAAGGGAGATCTTGAACAGACAGCAAAGACTCTTCCTCCCAAAATTGTAAGCAGGCTGCAGTCCTAAGGCCTTATCTGCCAGATGATGGAGCCTGCCAGGGCCTTCCTGGGGGCATCACCACCAGTTGCTTCTTCAGCAGAGCAACACAAACCAGTCCTTCACCCTCATCCAGGCCTGATGCTCTGCGGGGGTGCGAGGCAGTGGGGAATTGATGCTAAATAATCCTGAGAAAGGGGGATGCTGGGATATGGGAGAAGGTCGGGGCTTGTCTTAGAACAAGGTGGTAGAAGATGGCTCAGAGGAACGGTAGCTTCAGTGAGCAGTGAGAGCAGGGGCATGGCTGGGGGGGAGGCAGGCAGAGCCGGGGCCGGAGGGGCTGGCCGTGTGCGTGCAGGGGCTGCTGGGCACGTGGGACAGGCACTCTGTAAGCAGGACATGGGCCATGGGCTCGGCTCTAAAGGAGAAGAGGCCCCACAGCAGCAGCTTAGCGAGAGGCCTGGTGTTTGGTCTGTTCCACATCAATGGGGCGTCCAGCTGTGGCTGAGGATGAAAGCAAGCGAGAGAGAGAGGATTAAAGGCTCCCAGGGTCTCCTCTAACCCGCCTAAGACTCACCGAGAGGGCAGTGTGCGGCTTCAGGAAGGCTTCTTCATATGGAAAATATTATGTGAGGGAGAGAAAGAGAAGGGGGAAGGGAAGAGGGAGAGAGGGAGACTTCTGTCCAGAGAGTGCTGGGGGAAGACTGATGACAAAAAGCATTTTGGAGGCCCAGACCCAGCCCAAGGAGAAAGTGCTGAGTTCTGCCATACCCAAGAGTGCAGTGGGGCACAGGTGTAATGAGTTTGGGAGGCCCACAGACAGGACAGAGAGCGCGA
Source organism: Phoebastria nigripes (assembly GCA_035582835.1). Lineage (NCBI taxonomy): Eukaryota > Metazoa > Chordata > Aves > Procellariiformes > Diomedeidae > Phoebastria > Phoebastria nigripes. Next base: position 4,220,790 of record JAYKAV010003266.1, on the reverse strand, counting down.
GGTCCAAATGTGCTAAGAGGACATAGCAGCAGAAAAATAAAGGGATGAAAGAAGAGGGGAAGTGGAGAAGGGGAAAGAGGAGGCTGGCAAAAGGGAGGAGAAAGGAGAGAAATGGAGGGGGAGGTGGTGAAAGGCGGAATGAGGGACATGGAGGAAAGCRAGAGGTGGTGAAAGGCCGGCTGTCTGCTCCATTGTGTTATTAACCAGGTCGCCAGGTGGAAGCGCCCCGCACGCAGCCCTCCTGGCCCGTTTCCTACCCCCGCCAAACTTCTCCCAGGAATGCTTGTGATGGGGAACAAATTGCTAACAGAAGTGAGACATTTTGCACTGAATGCAAGCAAGTTTCCAGTGAAAGGTTTCCTGTCAGCGGGTTGAGACCGGAGGGTGTGGAGCCTTGCTGCCTGCTCTGGCAGAATAATCCTGCGAGTTAACACGAAGCATTGGTTATAGCGCAGGATAAAGGACCTGAGGCTGGGCTTTCCTGCCTTCTGTTTTGGCTGCCACCGTTTGGCTGCTTTCATTCACTGTTATTTTCTGCTTTGCCCGCGTGTGGCATTCTCGGTCTCATTAGCCCTTCCTCTGCTCCCCTGGCCACCCCCCACTGGTGAGATCTCCCGAGTATTCACAGGCTTCCACTCTACTTTCCTCCTTGATTTATACTGTTGAACTGAATGACCTTTCTTGACCTCATTTTCGTGACAGTGTGAGCACACACATCAGCACTCAGTGAATGGCAAAAATAGTCCCTCCTTTGCAGTCCTGCCCTCTGAGCTGCAAGGACGCTAACTCTCCTGTTACCCCTACACGTGGGGTAGGTTTGGTGTGTGCTCACACGCTGCAGATGGGTGCCCCATCACCTGGATCTGCAGCACTCCCTTGCACACTAGAGTCCACAGACGTGAAAGGTGCTGGCTAAAAAATGCTGATCTGTGTATCTTTTCACATATGGACAGCGTTTAGCTGAGCTGGTGTCCATGCACAAGCAGTATGCAGGAAAATACTCCTGTGTATTTCACTCTATGTATAGACATGAAGAACTTTTCCCTCTGTCACCTATGCTTTGAGGGAGCCCACAGATATATATGGTCTGTCCATGTGAGAAATGCACACCAATACTGTCTCTCCTTTCTATCTAGATCGCTGTGTTCTTGGTCATCGCTGCAGTAGCTGAAAACTTGCTAGATGGGCCAGACAAGCCAAAACACAGAACTGGGAGATATGCATTGACTCCCTGGTATAGACACACTTGCAAGGTAAGGGAATTTCTATTACCACAAATATCCTGGTGCCCTGTGACTCCTGACAGAATAAGTGGATTTTAACAGGAGAGAGAAGAGATCACCTCTCCCTCCTCCCTAGAAAACACATAGCAGAGTCTCTGCTCCTGGTTCTGAGGAATTTCAGACAAAGTCTGAAGTTCTTAAGTGTAAGACGAGCAGCCAACCCAAAGGTGCTGCTGGGTTTTGGAACAGCAAGTCAGCCATGATCCTGTTTGCCATATTCCAGCTGCACCCCACCCAGACTCCACTCTGACATCCCAAAGCTGAGTGTCTTCCACACTTTCTAAATAGTTGGCAAAGCAGGTTTGCCCCCTTCCCTCGCCCAGCAGTACATAAATCCCTTTGTCCCCTAGTCTGGAAATCTGCCTTCCTGTCCCTCCCTTCCCTACCTTCCTGGGAAGTCAGTGTGGATACGGTGCTGCTGGCTTGCCTGTCTGAGCTGCTTAGTTAAGAATAATAAACAAAATCCTAAATGGAAGGATATTCTTTAAACCTGCCTTGTGTTGCCTGCCAGGGAATGCAGGCAGCAAAGCCCACCTCCTGTCCCCCTCTAGCCCTAGCTCCAGGCTCTCCTGAAACCTGATCTCCTTTGCTGTGGAGCTGCACCATGGCCTCTGTGTGCACCTTCCCCCCTGACCCTGTCTGGATTCTCCTGTCCTTTTCCTGACACACACCCAACAAGCACATGCTCCTCACTCAGACACACACATACCACAGAGGGGCACACAGTGGCACTGCCACATCTGGACTCGTAGAAGCAGAGGTGCGTTATGCCCACCGCACAGATGGGCACGTAGGGGATTTACACACATGTCCGTGCCCGCCCCTTCACACGGGTATACGCAAACACCCTGTGAAAAGTGATGCAAACACCCACCGTGCCAACAACTAGAGGCTACTCGCCCCTTTGGGAAACCCACCTAGGCAGTGTATGCAGATCAGAGGCAGAAATGCTCCAAAAAGTTTGCAGACACATGGAAGTAGTGCCCACACAGCCCCAGACATGAAAAGCAGCGTGGCACCAGATCTGCAAAGAAGTGGCAACCTCATGTCACAGCATGACAGCAAGCATACCTGATAGCAGGCTCACTGATAAACACAGCCAGCATGTGTTCTGATTCCTCTCACACTCGCCTCTTTTTGCGGAGGTGTCCATCCATCTCTCTCGCTATTTTTGTTGCTTTCCTTTCATATATGGGCACTCCCCCTTCACTCTCACACATCCCAGCTTTCCTATGTATACCTGCTGGTCCATTCTCCCATTCCCTGGAGGTTTACCTCTCATACAAGGATATGCTACACACACCACCCTTACTTGTGCTTGAAATGCAGACCTTCCTGTATGCATCTGTTTCGCTTTCATACACTCTCTGCTCTTTGCAGCTTCTCTGACACAGGTATGTCTTTCCCTGTCTCTCCACGTTGCTCATGCACCTTTTATTTAGGCGCACAGGCATCTTCTCCCACCTTCTCCTGCTTGTTCCCCCCCTTCCAGCTCTCACAGCTTCCCAGCTTTCCTTCTCTGTGGCCCATTTTCCTCATGCCAGCATTCACAGCTAGCAGGAAGAGGATGTCAGTTAGAGGCTAAGCAGTCCCTGGAACCCTCCGGCCCTGCCACACTTTTCAACCCACTTCTCATTTTTCTTCTTCTCTTTTTGTAATTTATTGTTTTCAGCTCTTTTCCTCCTCAGTGCCTGCTAAAGGGAGCTCGTCTCCTCGCCTCTTCTTCTCTCTGTTTTCATCTTAAGAGAAAGGGAAAAACCCATTTTGCTCTTTCCCCAGCTCCAATTCCCCTTCCGCCCCCACACCCTCCCACCCCCCTTCCCAGCCCTGAAACCTTTTCCTGATAGTGTTGCTGTAACTGTTCAATTAAACGAGCAATTACAAAATCAATCAAACCGAAACGTGTGCTGTGCGCTGAGGGGGGACCGACTGCAGAGTGGGGACGTCGCCTGAGCCTGTCCCAGCCTGAAGGCAGCTCAGCTCACAGCTCAGCTGAAATTGTCTCGTTTGATGGTGAGACATTGCTCTGAGGACAGGTACTCTGCTTCTGTAGGGTCACACTCTGCTGTGTAAAGCCAGCATCACTAGCTTCACACCACCTGCAAATTTCCCCTATCTGAGAAAATCCTGGCAAAGCTGTTAGTATTAACCATGGCCTTTGATTTGAATTGGCCAGTAAGAGGGTGCCAGTTGGAATAGGTCATTGGGGATGTTCAGATGAGGGTGGTTTCTGCAGCAATAGGAACGAAGGAAGGAAAGTGATGAGGTGAAAATGGTAAACCCAAGCATGGGTCTTGTGTAATTTCATGGAGTTACACCTGCTGACTTCCTCTCCCCTTTCATGTGTATGTTTCTGCTCCTGCTGCACACTTAACACATGTCGAATCAGTGTGTGCCATGGCTCTTTGCCACTCTCTACTGTTTTCTCACCAGGTGACACTCACGCTGTCTTACTCCCCACTATCTGTGTCTCCTCAGAACTACATCCATGATTTTCACTGCAGGAATTCCCTTTCGACACCTGCAGCCCTCTTGGTGCTGTCATAAGCAAGCAGCTAGACTGTCCCTGACACAAAGGCACAAATCCTTCCAAACTGATCACAAACAAGAAAAGATGAGCTGGAGAGTGGGTTGGACTAAGAGGAAAATGTGCAAAGCAGGTGAGTTTTGGGTCATATGTGGGCAGAATCATGGCAGCTTTCCAGTGGCATGAGGAAGCCAGCTTTAGTGTACGATATTTACCAAGGAGACCCAGATCCTGCTCTTGGTTACACCAGGGAAACCCCATAACCATCTCATCCCTTGAAAGGCTGAGGCAAACTGACGAGAATTTGGGACCAGAGAGCTTAATGGAAAGGATGGGGAAGGCTTTCTTGTCTTCTTATGAGCAACATACACGAAAGGAACACCTTCTAAAAAGCCCTTTGCCCTAGTATAATCCATTTGGGCTGCCAGGAGCACACCTTCGTCTTGCTGGTGGATTCTGGTCCTGCTCTTAGAGGAAGACTTCCCTCCAGATTTAAGGGAAGCAGGATTGGAGCTATTTAGTGAGGAGCTCTTATCCCAGACTTGACCCTGATTTTGCACAGTCAGACAAGCAGCATCCCAAAGGCTTATCATTCCTTTAAGAGCAGAAATCTGGCGAGTTTCCTAGGGCAGGAGTCCAGTTTGGCTTTAATTTTAGTGAGTAATACCTAAAGCCTGGTCACCCTGCAGGTCCTATGGAAACACAGGACTCTGTTGACACACTTCCTAACGCAGCAGGAGGTACRCAAATCAATTTGCAAGGATGCTTTAATGAGGTCCCCCATTTCTTTTTTAGTTTGGTCACACCTCGATTTACCGGTTTTATATATATTAATATATTGAAGATAAGCACCAATACACAACTGCTGCTTTGCCCCTGTTCCAAAGTTCCCTGTGTCTGATGGTGACATTCAGTGCTGCTGCAAAGCTCATCTATTTCCCCACCCACCTGGAAATGACAGCATGAAGAGGGCTGGAAAGGGAGAAAATTTGGCAGGGGGAGCAGTGGGGGGTAGGTTGATTTTTTTTATGCCACTTGCCTTGCCGGTGCCATTATCTTGGATTGTACTGATACCATTTAGGGTGTATTTATTGGGTATGCCAAGGATGCCTGGAGCCTGTGGCCCTGGTGTTTGTATAAATCTAAATAAATAAGTGTATGTTTCAAAGCACTTTAAAGTCTATGGCATCAGCCCAGCTGCATCACCCTCGATGCAGGCAATGCAAGTCTGTCTGTCTGCGAGTGCTATTCAGTTAGGACTACTTTGATCTCCTTCTATGACTTGGGGAACTCCCTGAGGTAGTGTCCTTTGGGTCTCGGTCCTAGAAAGATTGTAGCTTGTGACTTTGAGGATAAAACAGGCTGGTACCTCTCCCTGTCAGCCTTTGGTTGGAAGGACCAGCTGCAGAGCCCAAAGGAGATTCCCATTTTTCTTGGTGGGTTTGGGACCCAAGCATCTGGGAGAGGACTCATTTATGGGAAAGATCTAAAATGTCAAAGAGGGACAGGGAGGGATGTTATTTTGCAACCCTTTTGTCCAAAAGCTACAAATCTCTCACCTGTGGCTCTGCCTGTCCCTTGGCTCTCCCTTCATGCCAGGTGCATGCAATCACATGTGTGAAACAGCTTGGCCTGTGCCCCTGCCAGACATACAGCAGGACCGTTAGTCAAGCCACATATGGGAAGGAGCAGGCTACAATTTGCTGATTAGGAGGGAGGAAAACCCAACTGGCTCCTTGGAGGACAAGCTCCCYCTGCAGCAAATAAAGGCTACAAAGAGGCTGCTGGTGTGCAAGCCCTCTCAGTTGCTCCAGTTTGCCGAGGCGTTTGCTGGGGCTTGATGGAGGTGGATGAACGGACCTGAACAYGCCCTCAGTTGGTTTCTGTCAGGTGGGGAAACTGTTGTCCCCGAGGAATTGACTCCTGATTTACGAAGGGCTCACTCCTGACTTGCAGTAAGATGAATAATAGGGAAATTTGGCCCCTGCTCCCTGCTTGGGGGAATGCATTGCATGCTCTAAGAGATAAACACACAGCTCACACGCTTACAGATCCCAGTCTGGCATTTCTGCAGCCCCCAGGCTCCCACTGGGTTTGCTAACACACTTTGGGGCCTGATCCTGTTTTGGCAGTCCTGGGCGAGGGAAGTGCTGCTGTAGTACAACAGATTGGATCTGCTTTGGTGCAACGCCACGTGCCCGTGGTACTGCAAAATGCCACGTGGGTAGCACTGTGTAAAAGCCTTTGGTCATGTCCAGTTGTCTGTTTGCCATCTATATTTGGTAAAAAAATGATTTGGAATTGTTTGTTTGTGGCTCCTTGGAAACCCCCCTTAAGAAATGGCTTCTTTTGTTTGGTTACTTGGGAAAAATATTTTCCCCTCCTCCTTTCACTATTTTGAAACATTAAAAAAAGCAAAGCTTTAAAGAGCCCAAGAATATCCAGGATGGACTGTCAACAGCAGCCTCTGTATCTTTCCTCATGGCTCAGTGCTTGCCTTGGTCTTCGTCTCTTCCAGACACTCTGCTCCACCTTCTTGTAAATTCTGACAATGAAAACACTATTTAAATGTCCTCGAAGTTTCTCTTTCCATTGAAAAAGGGGATTTATTCTCTTTTTTTTTTTTTTTAATCAGAATTAATGTGATTCTAATGTGTTCCTTTTGATCTTCAGGGGATTTTTTACACTGATGATCCCTAATTTTGAAATGATTTTTTTTTGTTTTAATTGTTTTAAAAAGCTTTAGTGAAGGGAAAAAAAAAATCCATCCTACTTCTTTGGCACATCTTTAACCTTTAAGTACCTCCGGAAAAAAATATTTAAAATATATTATACATTTTTAAACAGGGTGCTTTTGACAGGTCAGTTTCAAACCTCTCTCTCTTTTCTTGTGCTGTGTTGGAATAAGACAATTTTGCAGCTTGGATTTTTTTGACAGTTAAATTGCAATGTAGGCAGAGGGTGGAATAGGGATCCTGTCTCTTTAACTCTCTAACTAGACAAAGACTTTTCCCCTTTGAGAGCTGAGCCCGGGATCAGAACTGTCAGATGATCTCGTAGCACTTGGGAGAGTTTGCAAAGTCATAATTATATCTTTTAACCTGTCTTGCTCTTTGCAAAAGAAAGGTCCTATTATATTGAAATGAGATTATTAGCCATCAAATACTTTCTTTCTTGGGATTCTTCTTCTTTAAAAAAAATTCAAATACCTTAACTACTTTGCAATTGAATTTTTATAAGATTTACTTTTCACTAAATAAATGTTCTGTAGCAGCTATTTTTTAAAGTATTTTTAAAAGGGTGTTTTCAATATGCAGATGCAAAAAAATCAGACTAAATGTCTGAAATGTCACCTGTATAATTAAAGGAAGGTAAAGTTTCAGAGCTCAGTTCAGGTTTTTTCCCTGGCTTGGTGGTGAGCTTCACTATTCAAAAACCCTGGTTCTTTTCCTGATTTCATTGCCAAAAATTTTTTTTTTTCCTGAAACCCAATCATTTTCAACCTTCCATTTTCTCTCTTTTTTTTCTGTGTCTTTTCTTCTTCCCTAAACATGAAAAAAATGAAAATGAAACCCCAAATAACTGGAGAGGTTTTTTTTTTTTAAAATCCATGCAATTAAAATCACTGCACTGCAGTGTCGATATGTGCTTTAACAAAAGGTGACGACTGCATTAAAGCAATCAGGGTAACACCAAAAAGCTAAGCAAAATATGATACCAAATTCAGGTACGAGCCTCTTTAAACTAGCTCATCTGAGTATCAGTTGGCAAAACAGTTACACCCAGGCCTAATTTGAAACTTGAGATTAGTTCCAGGTTACACAAACAATAAATATTTAGCACGTGTTTAAATATCTAGCTGAATAAGGACTGAAATGAATATAAAATAGTTGAGATCCATGAACAGTCTGGGCTTGATCCAAAGACCTCTGAAGTCAATGGAGGATCCTTCCACCTGCTACAACAGCTTTGGCTCAAGCACCCCTTTGTTGGAAGTGATTGGTCACTTTAATCCAATGATTAAAGTGCTGTCATTTATAGCTCTATAATTCAGATTGTGTCAGCCTTTCCATTATAAACTCTCTTTCTTTTCAAGGGTGGGTTATGTCTTGGCCATAAAAATTCATTCTGAGATTAAATTCAGCATGTTCCGATCTAACAAAGGAATCATTCCTTGTGCAGACAAAACTCCCCATTAAACTCACAGGATGCCAGGAGGTCACAACTGGTTTACATTTTTTTTAAGGGATTAGATACATTTAAATTTTTAAAAAATGCTCTTTAGAGTACCCAATCCTGCAGCACTCTCAATCATGGAAGCCACTTTACCAGCGTGAGTAGTTTAAGATAATGGGGACTATTGCCATGAGTAAAGTTACTCGTATGTGTTTGCTAATACCACAGTCTGGTATATGTTTGGTGCACATCTTCAGGAAGGTCCTCAGTTGCATGCTGTCATAATGCACGTATATATTCTGTTGACTATATACTTCTTTTTTTAATTCCAAAGACTAAGAATAAAGGCCATTATTAATACACATTTCCTTAACCTTCTCAAAAAGATGTCTCAGTCATAACAAAAACCAGGAGACTGACAGATCAAAAGAACTTCCCTGATGTTAAATAAGGCCCCAATTCTGAATGAGACCCACCTGGGGAAACTTTGTTCATGAAGAATCTCAGGACAGGAAAGTTAGGAAATTCATTGAGCTGCAACCTAAGCACCTGCTGAATGTTAAGCACATGTTTTCTATATCTCTAGAACTCCCCTGTGCTCCTGTTGCTTTGGTATTGAAACACCTCCCTGTCTTACCTGTTTTTAATACTCACAACCCTATTACAAACTAAAGATTCCCCCCCCCCCTCTGCTTTACAGGACAGACCGAGTGTCTTCAAGGAAACTACCTGACACTGTATCAGCAGGTGTTCTCCATCCGTCCAGCTTTCAGTTCCCACTTTCATGCTGAAGCTGCCACACCAGCTACCTCTAAGTTCAAGGTAGGAGCAAATGTCTGGTTTTTCTTCTGCATTTGCGCCCTTATATTTCTTTTCCAACCGGATGACTCGAAAGAGTGCAGATATTCATATAGAACCTCAGTAAGCTACCTTTAATTGTCCATGTGTGCTAGAGAGCCAGGCAGGTAAAACTAGAGAGCCAATTCAACCTGTGTAAATTGGCAGTGTCCCCTTGACTCACTGGAGCTGCTCCAGTTTACACCACTGAGGATCTGACTTGGAATTTCAAGGCTTTTCAGTCACCATCATAAATATCTCTTCTTTTTCTTGGCAATGAAATAATCTATAGAGTAGTTCCAAAAAATTAAAAGAAGTTGTTGGCAGATGTGTCTATTAGTTTGAGCTGGGGATTTTTGGCTTTTTTGAGATTTGAGCTCAGGCACGGGGTAGCATGGAGGCTTCTTAATATCCACAGTAGTAGCTTTACCTTTGGCTGTGCAGTCCCTAGGGGAAGGTACTTTGTTTCCCTGGGTTGATTGTAGAGAGGCTTAAATGGGAGACCCTGGAAATACACAATAAGAGGACTTCAAAAGCTACCCCTTGTCTCACTGACACGCAACCCTGGTGAGTCCATAAGAAGTCCACTGAAGTCAGTACCTTTGTTCCAGCTTTTGACAGAGATGGTGTGTGGCTTACAGAACGTAGATGATGTCTCACTTTGCGTATTTGAAACACGGAAAATAGCGCCTTTCTCAACTGCAGATTCCTATGGAAAACGTTCTCAGCCTTCTGGGAGTAAAATTCCTCTGCAGGGCAGGAGGTGTTATGCCTTTGGAAGCCCTGCAAAGTCAGGCCTGTCATTGCAATGGAAGGAGATTGGGGTTGGCGCCTCTGTGGGTGTGAGTGTAAACATCCATCTGGGTGTGCCAACTAGAACGTGCCCTGGCTTTGTTATTACTAAGGCCCGGCTCCACTTAAACTTTCTCCTGAGTGATTATCGACGTGCTTGCAGTTCCGGGGGACGTGGAAATTGGCTTGTTTACTCTAATTTGGCAACAGCGAGCCGTCAGCCCTTTGAGGCACTGGAGTACTTCCTTGAAGTCAAGAGTTGCTGTTCAGCAACTTTGCAGAGCAGATCTGGGAAGAAAATGAGCCCATATTTTGGACAGAAAAATGAGGTCTCAATTGGTATAGCTCACCTCAGCTGTACCCCATGCATTTCTTCCTGCTGATCCTCCCATTGCTGCCACCAGCCTGTGCTCAAACTCACCAATGCCAGCACAAATCAAGGTGAAAGGTTGTATAAATTCCCGATCAGAGCTTAAATAGCCTAGATTTTTAAATTTGGTCCTGGGACTCATTCAGGAAAAACGTCAAAGCCTTCTGCTCCGTTATTTGCGCTGGGCTAAAAATAACTTGGGGGGCCCCACCTTAACTGAACACACTCCCTTGAAAACAGAGCAGTATACAAATTCCCATGTGCTGGTTCTCTTAGATTTCTGGCAGCCAGAAACCAAAGTCATCAGAAGCTAGAAAACTATTACTCTTTGTGGTGTCACCCTTCCTGATAGAAATCAATGGGTCTACTGGAACAAGGCAAGCGGCAGCTCCAACACATGGAGGAAGGACTTTATTTCCAGCTGGACATTGCCAAGCCTTCAGTCAGAGCCACCACTGCAGTAACTAACACTGTCGATGTCTTAACACCAGTGTAAAGAAAAAGCACTTTGCAGTAGAGGAGCTGCCCTCTGTATTGTCTTTTTCTTCTAATAATAGTGCAAAATCTGAACTAGGAGTCTGGGCAGCACCTTGAGAGCTCGTCTACCTGTTCTCCAGGCAGTCTTCCACAGGGAAGCTTGTCCGCTCAAGCCAGTCATCGGTCAGTGTTCCCGGTTGAATTTACATTATCAGAGAGGATGATGTTCTCGCCCTCCACGTCCTTTGTCTGTGGGCAGACACATCCTTGGGAATTGTAGTGTGTTATGGTTCTGAAAATGTATTTGCAATCTGTTCTCCTCGTCAGGTCTCTGTGATGACCTGGAGGAGATCGTTGGTGGGCTGTCCAGCTACCCAACCAAATCTATGTGTATGTAAACACCTTGTCCTTCATTCCTGCCATGGTGGTGAAATGGGCTGAAATGGCATTTGCTAGCACCAGAGACAAGTGCAGACAGGATTTCTGTTGGTGGGGCCTTTTCAATCAATACTAACTTCCCAAGCTTTGCTAAGTGGAGCATTTCTCCTAAAGCAGCTCCTCTTCTCCTTTCTGGCAAGACAGTCCTATCACCCTCAGATACTCAGTGCTTCACAGGTTGGATCAATGGGCAATTGTTACAGAAACACATTGAGCTTAGCCAGTCTGGGTCTGTCTTTTTGTTGGTTTTTTTTTTTTCTTGTTCTTTTTTCAGCCTTCAACAAACCCCCCCCGAGATTGGAGCAAAAATAGAAAGAATAAGAAAACAAATTCTATCATAATTTTTGTCAAGGGCAGAGAAATAATTTCCCAGCCTGCTCTACTCCTCCTTCACAGCCCCAGAAAGGTTTTATGAGCTGAAGCAATCAGTCTCTCAGGAGGTGCCTGAGAGGAAAAGGGAGACCACGAAAGCGGGGCCATATTTCCATCTGCTGTAAAATAGCAGTGTTTCAGCTGGTGGAAGCTGAGTGCTTTCCCCTGGCCATGGATTGAGCCAGCTGACCCCAGTCTGTGGCAAACCTCTTAGATCGATGTCAGGGAGCTGACACCTAGCTCCTCTCTGTGGTGACCATTCCTGGGGACTGAATACATCTTGATTCCATATTTTGGTTTTACAGGCCCTGCACAATAATCACCTCTTAATTCACCCTCCCTCCTCTCTTCTCTCTCTGCTAAGGAACAGCAGACGGGAGATTTCATGTGCCATAAATATTTAGATTGTGCCTGTGTGTTTATAACACTTGCCTAGAGTGTAACTGGAGCAGCTCACACTCAGCAGCAACACCTGATGCTAGGGAAAGTTTTCCATCACCTCATATGGACCAAACAGCCGTGCGCCGCAAGCCGACCACGCACCAGGGACCAGTAGCTGTGTTGTCCCTGCCCCTTTCTCCCCCTGCCACACTGATGAATAAYAACAACAATAACAATACGGACATGCTTTCATGTCCCTTAGGAGCTGCTGCTCTAAAGGATCTTGGAAAAAAGCTGTGGCTGGGATTGAATGGAAACTTTTTGCAGCATTACCATGGGTATATGGCACGGGGGAAGCATGTCTCCTATGTGACCCATAGGTTCTAGGCCACACGTACTAGGAGATCAATAGTGCTTGTATGCATCTCTGCCTCTCCAACATTGCCTGAGTGTCTTAATTGCATGGCACGGTTGCCTTTGAGAAGGTGGAATATCTAATGCAGGAGCTTTTTAAGAGTAGGTTAGATCTCAGGAAGGATAGTAAAGCTGATCTTTACTTTGGGAGCACAAGAATAGTCCAGCCGAGGTTCTAGGCCCCTTTCCATAGCTGCCAGGATCAGGCCAAGCTGGGCTGTGCTGGTCACCCTGGTTGTCCGTGGAGTGGGTAGACTGGCAAACCAGGCTCTCCAGCTCTTCTTTGCTGGAGCAGCAAGTCTGCATGGGCACACAGCTGTGTCTCCTCAGCCTCGCTGGCTTACACACAGCGGTCAGCCCTGCACTTAAGGTCTCTTAAGTGTTATGGAATTTTTTGTGCTTTAATAAATGTGTTTTTACTAATGTTTCTTTAGGGGAAAATATTTTTCTTTTGTTTCTCTGTGTAGCCTCTTTAGGACTTTCTGTGGAAGTGAAGCCAACAGTACTAGCTTTGGCTCTTTTTTTCCTGTCCTGTGGTTTTTTTCCCTTTCTTTTTTTGGAGAGGAAATAAATCTCTGTTTTTAGTCCCTTCCCTTGCTCCTATTCCACTTACCTGCTGGGTTCTCTGTTCTGTGGCTTTAGAAACAGGAGTAATGACTCACTCTCAAACTTAAGAAGGATTTTCCTCCCTGGGCAGGCAGGATTTGATACTTGTGGGCATTGCTTAAACCTTTTTCCTGGAGCCTTTAATACTTGTCATGGTCAGAGGTAAGACATTGCAAGAGATGGATTGTAAGTGATGTCCAGTTTGGTAATTGTTGGGTTCTTTAAAGATTGGTCTTTACCACCAATGGCAAATTTTTAATTTGGTGCAGTGAGGACTGGAACTAAGAAGGAAAAAAGAGAAAGAGAGAGGGAGAGAACCCTTCCTCATCTTGTTTTAGAATCAGTGGATGGAGAGGAAACATAAACTCAATTTTATGTGGATTATAAGGCACCTATAAAGAGAGTCATATGAACTGAGACACTTGGCTCTGTTACCCTAATGATACCTATGGAACAATATGTGAAACCTATTACACTATTCTGGATATATGTGTATATATATATTTATATATATGTACAGAGAATGAGAGAGAGGAAATATGGGGCCTTTATTTTTATTGGCTTCTGCAAAGAATAAATTACACAGCAAGGGCAAGGTTAAATTATTGTAAATGTCTGTATGAAAGGCATCACTTAATTATTAACAGTCCGCTACAAATAAAAGGTACATATGCTAAAATGGCCTGACCTGCTGGATTGTGGGGTTTTGTTTAAAATTGTTGGTGAGGCCCACAGCTGACTTGTTCTCTGTCAGACAGGCTGGAAAAAGAGGCAGGGTAAGATTTCATTGCAGAGTGGCTTATATCCCTCTCTACCAGATGTCAAGTGAATGCCTAGAAAATGGGTAAGGGGAAGGTGGGGGGCTTTCTGAAAGCAGGGACAAACCACTGTGAGGAATAGAGGATGTGTAAAAACCACCTGGATGGATGGGGAAAGAGGGGAACTCCAAGAAGTGACTGATGTAACTCACTGTAAAGTGTGTCTTACAATCTCCCTCTCTTATGACTTACCCACAAAGGATAAGTCCACAAAGGATATGAGTTTCTTAAAGTGGAGCTCTTCACCCTATCCCAATTAGGAAAAGGTTGGAACCCCTTTAAAGAGCTGGTTAGCCCCCATGTCCTGTGGACCTGCTACGCATGTTGCCAGGACTGGGAGCTGCACTAGGTGAGCAATGAACCCAGGTACTCCATGTTTCGATTTGTGGAAAGAGAAGATGAGATATTGGCCCAAGCTCTTTCAACTCTTGGTTTTATTGCTGGGGGCTCGCAAGTTGGCCACCAGTGATGGATGTTGCTTTAGTTAAGGTAACCTAACAAGAAAGCTGAGGCTGATGCTGCCATGTCACTGCCACTTGCTGTAGCTGGTCTGAACATCATGCCTCTGGAGAAGGATATTGGGCTCGCTGGCTCCAGCTCCCCGACTCTGGCAATTGCTGTGTTAATACGAGTAGGAAGGTGAGGCTTTCAGGACCCTTGTGCAATATTTGTATGCTCTAAGCAATCTTTGCATACATACGGTACTGCTTTACTCTTAGTTTTTATTTCAACAATATCTCTGTGAATAAGTAGCACCGTAGGGCAGAGCCATCTTCTCTGAGAGATCTTCCCTCCCATCCGCAGCCAAGATTGACTCCTGTCCAAGACAATCCTGTCAAAGGCAGCTGGAATGTATGAACAGGACATCTTCCTATTTGCATCCACTTAAATTTGCAGAGCTTTTCAGTCCTGGCCCCTGGAGGCCTTTAGGTTGCACCTGAGGAGTCTGCAAAAGGTAACTCAAAGAGAAAACCATCCCAGGATGGAATTTCCAGAGGGAAACTTGGAGGCTTCAACAAGTTGGTTGGGAAAAAAAAAGGCTAAAAATCCACCAGTCTATATGAATGAAAGAACTCAGTGGAAAGCTCTCCCTTTCACTCCCTTACAAAATTAAAACTGCTTTTGGCAAGGCAGGAGACATCTCTGTGATTTCACGTTCAGCTGCAAGGCCAGACGGAATCCCTCGGAGCGGCTGGGCTGACCTCCTGCATACGGCCAGCCAGGGATTTCCACCCGCTGCTCCTGCACACTCCAAGCAGTCCCTGGTGGAGCTAGGGCATTGTCTCTTAGGGAGAGACATCCAGCCTTGCTTTAAGGATCCCAAACAATTTGAGAATTTGCTGCCTCTCCCCTCTTTGGTAAGCTCTTCCAAAGGCTAGATGTGCCAACAACACCATTTGCTCATATGGAAAAACAGGATGACTAAGAAAATACTCAGTGTGAGCTTGATCCTGATGGATTTTAATGCAGTTTGGCACCTGAGGAGAAGGGACAAAGAGGAGGAGCCCAAATCATCACGATCAGTGGTTCCTACACCCATCTGTAAGTGCGCTGCAAAGCATCCCCGCCCTTGTCTTTGGCACTTAGATTTAGTAAAGCCACATCATGTTATTGTACTGTGTTTTTACAGTGGCCTTTTCATCTGCTGTCTTCTGTGTCAGTGAGACGTGTTCACAAAACATCCATCTCTTCTTCCATATTACTAAAATTCCCATCAGTGGCTGCATCTCTGCTTCCTGCTTTCTCTTCATCCATTTGACTTTGGCTCCTCTCTGCAGGAACATGCATGAAGGCTGCTCAGCATGTGCTGGATGGCCTTGCTCTTGTTTCAAGGCTCAGATTTGTGTAGAAGGTGTTGAAGAAATTGCTCCAGAAAAATTGAATTTTGGTGCACTTTCTCATCACATCAGACTTCTCTTCTGCATGAAGGTTTGAAAATGTGAGCCTTGAGTAGCTGGGGAAATTTCAAGTCTAGTGAAGACTAGTTGGATGGGATTAGTGACAGGTAAATTCTGTTCTACACGATTCGTTAGGTCCTATCTCTGTATTTTACCTTTGTGAGAGTCTGATGTTTTCCCATAAAGCCCTTGATGACAGTGGGAGCAAGAAAATACTTAACCTGCTGCTTCTTTTTGTTTTGGTCACATATGAAAGAAGAGCAGAGCGCTTTCACTCTGCTTGCAGACAGGAACAGAATTCCTCACTGAGAAAACCTGACTCCACAGGAGGTATGTCTTAGAACAAGGGGAAAAGCGTGTCGTGACCATGCAAGCCAACAGTAGCACAGCCCSCTACAGACCCCATGGGCTGCTGAGAATCTCTATCATTCACATCTTATGAACTGGTTTGGCGCATCTCCAAAGGACATTGGCAGCTGTTCAAGGCCTTGCAAGGTGCTGAACATGCTGAAGTTCCTATTGTCTCCAACGTGTGCGTGTGTGCAGGGGTGGATTACCCGAGCTTGCCTGTGTGAGTGGGACTAGGATTTGGCTGGGCTAGTATGTATCAATGGTTAGCTAGAACTACAGGTGAAGGTTTTGTAAGATGGCTTTTCACCTTGCATGTGAGTTGCAGCTGTATCCCCAACTGCAATAGCTTCTTCTTGTTGATTACGGTTGCCACTTGTAGCTGCAGCATTGGATGGTTGGGGCTAAGGCTATGGCACAAATGTCAGGACTGTTGATTAGATTGATATATATGAGGACAGGGATGGAGACATGTTGTTGAAACACTCTTGTGTGGAGAGGTATGGCAGCTGGTGAGTGGGAAATGGTGATGTTTGCTGCTTGGGCTTGTAGCTGCAAGGGGTAAATGGCTGTGGGTTTGAACTGTGCCTGCTGTCATAGGGTGTGTTATTTGTTTTGTTTTGTTTGTTTGTTTTGTTGGGGTTGTGAATAGGTGAGAAGGGCTGATTGCTGATCAGGAACAGAACAACTGAGGGAGCTGGGGGGAAGCAGCCACCACAAGCTGAGGGCGGGCTGTGAAGGAGCCCTGGGAGAGGAGGACGTTCTTCCAGGGGCAAGAGAGGGGCAGGAAGAGGGGCACAGCATGTGGGAGAGAGCTAGTCCACCAGCGTGCTCTTAGCACGTGTATTCAYGCACGCCATTCTCTCAATTGGTCCTGAAAGGAGCTGTGACTGGGGATAAAATGTCATGGTAGCAGCCAGTGGCTATAAAATCTGGGGTCTAAACGAAAGGGAAAAAGTGACAAGGGGAAAAGCAAGGTCGGCCCCACCTTGCAGGGTCTGCTCTGGAATGTGTTTGCACTCCAGGGTGTGCAGTGCCTGAGAGTGCCTTAGCAGCAGTGTTGAGTTAGTAATATGAACCCTATACAAATACCTCCGGGGCAGACAGGTCCATTTCAGCCTGTGTTTATTTAATAAAGAGCCAGTGAAGTAACTGCAATTTCATTGTCAATTTACTAATGCGTTACAGTTATGTTTCTTAACCTCATTGTTTGGGCTCAGGAGCTTGCAGTGCCTGGCCAAAACTTTCCTTTTTTTCYCCCCCTTATTCCCCCCCTCAAGTGTAAAACACGTTTTATTATGACTAGAATGTCTTCTATTTATCAAAAACTGGGATTAAAACCCTCAACTCCCCCCTTCCACACACATATCCAACTTGGCAACAGGTCGGTTTATTAACCTCCTAAAAGCCTCACTCGCCTTTTTTCTTTTCTTTCTTTTTTTTCAAGAGAAGAAAAAACATGCACATTCGTGCACACACTGACACACACATTCAAACACACACACACACTTTAAAAGTTCATCTGGGAAGAATACAATGGAAACTCTGGCTGGATGGAGATTGAGCTGTGCGTCTTTGTGGTCTGGGAAGTCTGACTACGGCCTCCTACTCTTTTGGATGGAAATCTGGGTTTGAAACACGCTTGCACGTTCTCAATAAAAAAAAAAAACACAACACCAAAAAAAACCACACAACCCCTCCCCAATGCTGAATTGAAAAGAGAAATGAGCTTTTGGATGAAGATGGAGAGAGGCTGTCAGAGTGGCTGCTGAGGATTTGTTTTGGGCTTGTGTCTCAGCAGGTCCTTCCTGCAGTGGGGAGATGGGGTGGAGAGCAGGGGGGGGCACTTTCAGCTGAGGTTTGGTAGATCCCCTGGTCCCACACAGGTTTATTTTCCCAGAGGGTCCCTGCAGGAGAGGACTTTCCAGCTCTCAAAGCTGTAAGAAGAGCCTTGGGTCCATCAAGTCTGACTTCAGGAAAAAGTAACTAACCCCATTTTGTTTCCTCTCTGTGACAGCTCCTGTTGCAGCTGGTTTCATGGCTGGGCTGCAAATAGGAAGGGAGGTTTTCAGTGGGTGCACATCGGTGTGGCCCTATTGAAGGCTCCATTACATGATCAGATGATCTGGCTAGATAACCACCCTTTTGTGTGCAGGCAGGAGGTTTTTATTTCARTCTGTTGGTTTGTCCCCAAAAGATTTAGGAACGCTGGAAGGAAACAGAGGGTCAGACCTTGTGGAAATGGTTGGAGAACTGTGATGAACTGCAAGAAGCTCCCTTGATTCCCTCCCTTTCCCCTCTGGGAATTCCTGAGGAACATGTRCACCTTTGATTCTTCAGCCTCAGTCAACATGTCCCGGCTCTAGTCCAGGATTTGTTCATCTCTCCAACACTTCTGGGCAGTTCTGGCTTCTCAGCAGGCTCTCACCCTGTAGATGCAGGCTGATATTGATATAGCAAAGTTGGGGAGGGGGGTAGAGGTGGGATGTGGGAGCAGGGGTGGGAAGCTTGGCTCTAGACAGGACACAGGGACCTTCTAGAGTTCCCACCCAGGCAATGTTTTTGCTCTGCAATAGTGAAAGCTTCCCTACCCCCCAGTTGACAGGGACTGGGTTGTTTTGGGGAGCAGCTGTATCTGTGGGTACGTCTTGTGTCTGTATGTCTACATATCTGTCAATAAGATGAGTGACATTCAGTAGGCAAAGCTCAGCCTGTCTGCTGTCTGATTATTTGTTTACCCTTTGTACACCCTCAAAGCAGCAACTCAAATTTGGGGTTTTCACATTCCGCCCAGAATACTCTAGATTTTGCTCACTTAAACAAAATGCTCCCGACGCTGTGCATTTCAGATGGCGTATCTGTGTGTTAACTTCTCAGCTGCTGGTTTTAACAGGAGGTTTGTCTCTCCTGCTCCTGCACGCAAGCCAACATTTTAGCATGGGGCTTTCCCCACATCTCGCTTTGAACATATCCGAAGGCCAAATACACTGCAGGCAGCTGTAGCACCCTGCCCTGCCCTAACCTCTGCTGTGACCTAGAAGAACCGCACTGTCTGCTCCGTGAAAGGATTTGATTCAGCCCTTCATGCCAGATCAGCAGTCAGGCCCCTCCACAACACAAGCTACCGGTCGTGACAAATTACATGGGTTGGCTTCAGAAGGGCGCTGAGAACTGACCCCGCTCACCTCACCCCAAGGCTTTGAAGCAGCACTTGAACCACACCTCTGGCTGGAGGGGAGGCTCTTTGTCTGCTGAGCCGGCCGCATGCCTCCAGCCCAACGCAGCAAATTCGGAGCCGAGAGATCGCTGGGCTTGTTCTGTAATTAGAAGGAAGATTTCTGCTAATCTCCCTCTAAATGAGGGTCTAATTCCTAGAGCAAAAACTTGTCAGCTGCTTGTTAACAGCCTCTCGGACCCACACTCACGTGGCCTTCATTATTTTTAGGAGCGTTTTCAGTTGTGCCTTTCTGGTTTGGAACAGAAGCGCAAACTTTGCTTAAATGTAGGCTCGTGTCTGTTCGCACTGGCCGTGTTAATAATACACTGCTTAAATCAGATGGTTCGAGAAAGAAATACAGCAGCAGTGGTAGTGGGGGACATTTAATATTGAATTTGCCTTTTYTTTTTTTTTTTTTTTTTAAATGTGGAAACTTTTAGACACAATCCCGGCCCTGTGTTTAAGTCATTAAAACATCTTTAAGCATTTTCTGGTTTTAGTTTTCTTAGCAGCAGTCCTTTTCCTGGAATGTATTTTATTTTTCTTTTAAGTTGATGAAAAAAAAAACGCCCCTTGCATTTCCAGGCGATTTTTTAAGGCGAGTGAGGAGAGGGAGGGCTAGGGGAGGTGGAGGAGGTTGTGAGATGAGGAAAGTGAGAGAACAGGGCCCTTTCTGTGTTTTATTTCTAATCCGCAGGAATCCATTTTAGCCTTTTATGGCTGTTGCACTTGCTGACAGGATTTACATTCTCCGTATGTTATCTGAAACATCACAATCTGTGGCTGTGGGATTGTTTCATGCCTGGGTTAAAAACACGCCAGTGCTTCTGGGAGGCTATGGGGAGGTAGACAGGGAGCGAGGTAAGAGCAGGAAGGAAAAGAGAAAGCTTTTTAAAAAAGGAGAAAAAGAAAGGCGGGGGGGGGGGGAGAAAGAGCTAAGCACTTTGTAGGAGCTGCTGTTGGCAGAGTTCACGCCCCAGACAAACTGATGTTTAAGTGAACCAGGGAGGGTATTACGATCCCTTTGATTGCGGCAGTGTTGGAGCACAGTTCTGGTCTAGAAAAGCAGCTATGGAAAAAACCCACCCTCTTCTGACTCTCTGAAGCCCCTCTGTGCCGGGTGTCTTTCGAGCCACATCATTTGCTTGTCCTGATGCACAGGGGAGGCTTTGCGCCCATCACAGCTCGGTGTGAGCGACCTGCCATCCGTACAGGACCATACAGGCTCCATACAGGTACCTCTGTTGGGAGGGAGAGGCTCTACATTGTGCTGTACCGGTAACAGCCGCGCTCCGATGCTGTGGTGGTGCGTGGATAGATGGATGACTGGATACATAGATTTTCTTCTGGCCTAGGTATCGAGAGGTCCTTGAAAAAATCTTGGTTTTTAAGAGCCTCTTTGGAAGAAACCAAAGATGCTGCCATTAAAATTCTGACTTTGCCAGGTGTTTGTCGAGAAAAGAGTACACAGTGAGAATGTGATAGCTGTTTTCCAACAGCTGCAAATGTTGTTGTGCCAATCCGGGGTATCYGTCAAAGGACCCTGTGTTTTCAGAGAGTGCTAAGCCTCTGTCATCTCAAACACACATCCCTCAATCTGTCTTAGCCTGGATACCCAAAAAATCACTTATCTCTTTTTAGTGTCTTGGCTGTTSTCCTTTGTTTTTGCTGGTCCTGCAGTTCACACTGATGTTCCCCACTAAGTTAGTAGATGTGTTTCTGAATACATAAGAAGGTGCCATTCTACATAGTTGGTTTTCTGATCATGACCAAACTCTAAGCTCTTAAGGTAGGGACTTCGGGTTTTTAATAACTCACGGGAGAACCCAGGGAAAATGTAAGTTTTATGGAGTCTAGAGAATATTTTTAAAGGATTTAGATGTCTGGAAAAAGTGTCTTAGGAGGTTTAACTGCTTTTCAGTGGAAAAAAAATATTAACAAATATTCTTATTTCTTTGTTAGTCCCTTCCGGAGCAGAACAGCAGCCACATGTTCTGGGAAGGTCTGTGATCTGGAGGCTGTGGGCCAAATCCCAAATCAGTGCAAGGCAGCACAGCCCCATGTAGGGTGGGCTGGAGCTTGGTCCCATGTGTTTTAAAGGGTGAAAGCACCATAATCACTAGAGCTTTGAGAGATTATTATTTTTGGGGTGGTGTAAAACTCCCTGGGCTGTAAAAAGCTCTGTGTTTGAGAATCGGCAACATTATCTCGGATCCTAATCTACACAAAGAGGGATTTAGGCTTGCTAGTCTCTTGCTTGTAGCCCGCTCTGTGCTCCATGCCATTTTATCCATTTAGTCGGGATGAAGTCCTGCTCTCCAGGAGGCACTGGAGATGAATCGTAGCTGGGCATCAGCTGAGGCTTTCTGCTGAAGTGGGATGTGATTTCAGGTTGGTCTGTGGTGTCTGACCTCTGAAAAGGCAGATATTTCCAGTGTGGGTAATTGCGCAGCACGCTCCACGCACATTGCTGAGCGTGTTTGGTGCATGCTCCATCCAAGAAACGGCATGTGCCTGTTTGCACGTGTCTGCAGGGCCACGTGCTCTTTCTGCCCCATGTGGGGAGCGTGCTCAGGCCACGGCAGATACGCTGGGCAGTGCTTGGCCCATGCTTGGGGGTGCATGTGTGTGTTGCCAGTGTCGTACACACAGATCCCTTCCTGATCACAAGTTTGATCTGGGACTCGGCTCCTACCTCCCGAATAGCCAGCAGCCCCTGCTCTTGCAAATCCTGTCCTCCCCCGGCAGCCAGCGTGGAGGGGTTAGCAGTGCGGTTACCGCATCCCTCAGCAAAGCCCCTGTCTCACAGCCCATCACGCCCCGCAGTAAATCAGCCGGCAGGCAGCGCGACCCACCGCACCCTCCGCACACACCGCAGACCATGGCAGAGCCTCTGCCCCCCATCGCCCTCCTGTCTCCCCTTCGCTGGAGGGAGTCAGGTTACTCTCCCCATCCCTGTGAGTGAAAGAACCCACCTGTGTCTGCGGGGCCTGTTTTGGATTCCTGGGAAACTTTAACCTCTATTAATACCACTAAATTATTTCTTCATATGGCAAAGTACTTATGTAAACCGATCTCTTCCCGCCTTCCCCTCCTGACTTGGAGGAGGCAGGCACTCTTGCTCAGATGGATCTACCTGCTCTCAGGGGGCTTTCAAACCCTCCACATTCCTCTGCGGCACTGCTTTTTGTTGCAGAAGGACGTGCGTGTGCTGGAAGCAAGCACGTGATGGGAAAAGGGGGAGAGAAAGAAGAAGGAAGGGAGGAGTGAGATCACCAAAATAATTGGCTTGGAGGCCTCTGGAGCAGCAGCAGGTTGTGGCGTACATTTGTCTGTCTCTCCGTCAAGTTTTACTGAGCTGATGTCTGACTCAGACCTCCCCAGAGCTGGAGTAAATTAGGAGTAGGCTCGCTGGGGTCAAGTGGGCTTAGCTGTCATTTACACTGACACCTCTTTTTATATTGCGCCAGCTTCCAACATTGCCAGACTGGTGTGAAGGGACCTTCATGTAAACGAGAACCAGGCCTGTGAGGTTATTTTTACCRGTGGCAGCACCAGATATTCCCAGCCACAAGCATTCAGAAATTGTGAAATCACGGGACTATCCTGAAATTCCTCAGATCTGATCATTATCCTTTCATTTGATTTTTGGGGCTTACGGCTTCTGTCCTTGGCTGCAAAGGCTAAAAATGTGCTTTTTAAATATGAACAAACGAGTGAAAGATAAAATGTATCATGAAATCACGGGACTCCAGCAGATGGGGCTCAAAGAAAAGAATGCCAAAATAGCTCCAAACTGACAGTGCTGCTTGGTGTCATTCAGGGCAGAATCAAACCTTTCCCATGTAGCAGGACGTTTCACTGGGTGATTCTGCCTTCCTCCTGGCTGTCAYCTGGATGATAGTTCATTGTTTTCAGACTTGTACAACTAAGTTGAAGTTCTCAGGGCTTTGCTAAAGCAAGCAGTCCTGAGACCCAGGAATGGGTCCTGGCTCCAGCTACTAGGCATCCAAAGTTGGCTCTTAACCTGGTGGAAAGCCCACAGTCACAAATAATCTAGTACACTTGCAAAAGACATCAGCTTTTCAAACCCAATAGCAGAACAAGTTGGAAAAAGAGGAGTGAAAAGTTCTGCAATGTTTTACCCCTGTGCTCCCCCAACAGATGTTTTGTTTGGTTTGGGATTTTTTTTTGCAGGCAGAGCTGAGATTTGAAATTCCACCTGAGTTTGGAAATTCAAAATCCATTTTCCACTTCTGCAATCACCCTTTCTGCATAGCCGAGGAAAAGAAACTTGTGAAAACTTTTTACTTTAGATTARCACCAGGTTAGAAGTCAGCTTTTGGTCAGTTCATGCAGTTCATCTGAGAAGAGGTAAACCTGTGCACCCCCATAATTCAGCCGCGTAGGATTTTCTGTCCGTACTCTCACTGAATTAAACTCATGTAAGGCCACTAACGTGGTACATGTTAAAGTAATGTTAGAAAATGAGGCTTCTCTCTCAGCCTCCACAATGTGTGGTAACATGCAGTAATGCATAATTAGTGCAAAAATATGGGATTTTAAGTAGGAAAGTCAGCTGTGTTGCCTGGATTTGACCTGCTGTTTGGCACCAGCCAGAAGAGAGGGTTCATTGCCAGTGTCCACAGGCTTTAGGACTATGGGGTAAATCTGATCTCTGCACCATATTTTACTAATGCAAAAAGCTGGGTGGATGCTCTTATTTTAGTTTGTATGCCCCATTTCAGTTGAATGAAAAAAGCAACTCAAACCAGAACCACTCTGTCTTTTGCATTTTTTTTCCAAATCTAACAATCATTTTCTGTTCCCACATTGTTCTATCTCCTACCAACAACTCTTCGGTCAGTGGAAGGATGATGAAAATGGTCCATGCATTGTCCAGTTATCAAGCTCTAACCAATGCATCTCATCCTCCACTGGCTCGCCAGCCTGCCCCGGCAAACAAAGGGCAGTAAATTTTTGAGAGTGGGCTGGAGAAAAGTGAGGAACCACCATCATTACATATGGGAAATGAAGACCAATATGTCTGTCCAAGAATGACCAAGTCATCATAAGTTTGATACAAACTCAGATCAGAAGTGCTGGAATTTGAAAGCCTCTAACCTCAGCACAGGCAAAACACTGGTCTCTTGGGGCATTGGCTTTATCAAACAGGGCTTCTTCCTTGCCTGCCTTGTCCATTTTTGCTGGTGAGCTCTCCTGGGTTGGCACTTTCCTCTCTCTCTCRAGCACCAGGCACAGTGGGTACCAGATTTCAACTGAAGCTGTGAGATGACAACAGGCTGGATCCGAGTGTCCACGCTATCCCTCCAGCCCAGAAGCTGTTCAGATCTCTGCCTGTGACTGCTCCAGGCGAGGGATGATTATGCGCTGGAACTAGCTTCTCCAAGAACTAGTGACTCGTGTGACTCTTGGCATCTTTGGATTGAGACTGCCTTTCTGGAAGGGKTATTTTAGTCAACGCAGGGTATTGGGTTAAGTCTGGACAAATCGAGACACAGGAATTACTGAGTAAAATGTCCTGGCCTGTCTTCTACAGGAGGTCACCTAGATGATCTGTTTGTCCCTTCTGGCCTTTAAATCTACTAATCTATTTTCCCTTCCAGGAAATATAACTATATTCTGAGAACAACAGCCCCTTAGGAAAAAAAAAAAGAAAAAAGAAAGAAAGCATGCCTTTGAAAAACAACAGCAAAGAAAAAAAACCCTCAACTATAAAATAAACTAAGGTACAAGGTGCAATTAACAATGCACAAACAGCAGAGCCTGGAATGTAAATTGTATTTAAATAGGGCTGTGAAGAATGTTTCAGTCCCCTAAATGGCTTCTCTCTCCTGCTGCCTTGAACCTCCAATCAAGCCCTGCCTGGGAGTAATTTGGTGCTGGAAATTGTTGCCACACGAACAGCTGAAGGCTGGCAGGGTCACCGGCCCCCCGTGTCACACCCTGTCATTTCAGATTAAGATATGCAAAGGCGACACGGCTGCGAACTTTCCCTTTGCTGCTGTGGCTGCGTCCATCCCCTCGGCTGTAATGAGAGGAAGGCGTAATTGGAGTCAACTGCTTGATTATGATAATTGCTACTGTCTGGGGGAAGAAACAGTTGAGTCCTGGAGCTTGATCCATGCTGCACCTTTTGGGTGATTGCTGTCTGTTTGCCAGCAGATGGGCCTGGCAGAAAGCATCCTTTTTGGCCCCACTTTGGCCTCTTGACCTCTGCTTGACCACTTGTTGACTCCACGATTTCAGGCAGGGTCACGGGGTTTTCTAGCTGTTCTCTGCTTCCCACCAGAGGATTGGTCCTGAAGGATTTATCCCCTAAGAGGGAAAAGGCCTTTTTAAAATTTATCCCCAGCTCTTCACAGCGACACAAGTGGGAGATGAGGTGCCATATATTTCCCACTGGGATATTTATCGCTTTCATTGTATGTCTCGGCAACAATCTGTGGGAAATACCTCCAGGAAGCTTGGCTGGTCAATCTGTCATACCCTGCCTATTTTCATTTGCTGGGAGAGCAAAGATGGTCCTGGAGGTCAAGGCACTGGGATGGGAACAAGGAGACAGGCACTCAAATTTCAGAGCTTCCAGCAAACCTTAATGCGATCTTGTCCGAGTTACTTCATCTGTCTCTTTGCATTGGTGCCCCTTTGAGAAACAGAGATGGCCCCTTCTCTGCTTTAGTTTGTTTATTAATGCTTCTAAACGGTCTTGAGATCCTGAGATATCGAAGGGAAGATCTCGCAGTTAGGGTGTGAACCTGAGGGAAACACTGTTGTACTCCCAAATCCACCACAGGCTTGGGCAAGTCTCGTAGGCTGGGAGCCTTGGAGCAATTTGCAGTTTCAGTGGGAGTTAAACTCTTAAATATCCCTGGGAAGCTTGGCTATAAGCTCCATGTGCAGCAACTTCCCCTCTGTACAAGGGAGCCGGTAACCCTGCCCAGCAGTGGTGTGAGCACAGAGGCACGTAAAAGCCCTGGAATGGAGATCACATATATAATTAAGGTGGCAAGAGGCGTATTGTTAATTCATGGCTATTATTTATTAATATCAGCCTTAAGTGCAATGCTCAACTCTAGCTGGGAAGCAATAAGCACAGCCAGAGCAACAATAGTAAATAACCAACAAAGTAATTGGATAATTGTTTCCTTGGTATCTTAAAAGTTTAAGAAGATTTTTTTTTTAAATGTTCATGTTCCAAAGTATGGAGGGGAAGGCCCTGCTTGCATAAAGGGAGAGATTTAAAAATCATCAAGAATGGAAAAAAGCAGAGCTGCAGGTGATGCTGTGGGTTTTCCGTTCTCCTTCTAAGCATGGAGTTATGCCTGTTCCCAGTCAGCTGTGAGGGGCCGGGGCCTTAGGAGCTGGGGCTCGCATGATCCCACGCTGGCAGTATAAAGGGAAGCCTTTTGCAGCCTTTCCTCTTTCTAAGGGATGGTGGGCAGAGGGAGGTGTGGGCAGGTGGCGCTTTCGTATTCTGGCAAATTTAGAACATGAGCTTGTTTGGATGAGTATGAATTTTTCTTTTTTATTAATGAGGCGTCTCTGCACAGTCCCCGTGGGCTCTGTGTTAGCAAGCAGCTCTTTCTGAGTGTATGAGGCTGTTTATTCCGAGAGTGGTGCACAGCCCATGTATTTTAGGGTCAGGCAGAGGAGGATCCTTTTGCAGTTTGATAAGAGAGGAGGAAGTTTAATCTGCTTTCCAGGGTAGATTAAGAATCTCCGTAGACTGTAGCTATGCAACTGTAGCGTTAGCCTGAGAGAGCAGAAATCTCTGAGCGAAGGTGTAGCAGTTATGATAAAACAGCTACCTGCATTTCCTTAACAACATACTTGTGCTAAAATGCCATTAAGCAATTGAGTGCTCTAAATAACCCTGTGACTGTGTTTGCAAGCCAGCTTTTCTTAGACTGTAGGTCAGGAAGAGACTAATGCAACTGCCTGGCCTCCCAGATACCTAAGGCCAGAGACTAAAATCCAAATGGTTCTCCCACCAGACCATACCGTGGGGCTGACTTGGAGCATTGGCCCCTAGAGAGATACCCACCTGAAGATCTGGGACCTGTAGTTTAGACTACCTTTGTGCATAGCAATTATTTCCACAAAGAATAATTAGGCCGCTTTGCAAGCAGGTGTGTTAACTTAAACCTGCAGGAGAAGAGCATTTGCTGTGAACTCCAGCTAATCTTCTCTGTGTAGGTAGTGGAGGCAGTAACTCTTTCTGGCCTGAATGAACACCGGTGATTGCTTCTCGTGTGTCTGAAGACTTGTGCGCATCCTAGGAAATTTCTTGCCAGGCCTAACATACAAGATCAAAGTCAAGTCGGGCTTGAGTTAGAGCTAGCACCCTTTCCACCAGAAAAGATTCAGGTGTTTTTACTCATTCACTACTATGGCCTTTTTTTGGCATTGCTTTGAAACATGTGAATGGTCAGTTCAAATCTGGGCTCCGTCTGTCCGTGGTGTAATCTCCAGTAGTGGCCAGCCCCAGCTGCTTCAGAGGAGGGTGCTCACGCACTTGTAGCACTTAGTACAATGATTCGGGACCCTGTGACTGAGGTCTGCGACACTATTGATTCTATTAATTTATGGGATAACCATTCCTTTGGGAGAGTTTCTTCCTAATCGCCATTAGTTAGAGATTGCTTTATCCTCTGCAGCAAGGAATTTTGCATCCCTTTCCTCTGTAAGCTTTCTTTTCTTAAACTTTATCCCTATGATTCTGGGTATCATTTATTTCAATTTCCGTGGCTTTTTTTCTTTATGTTTTTTCCAACTCCACTGAACCCCGGCCTCAGGAATATCTTGGGGAATAAGCAGAGTAAGGTCTGCAGGTGATCTATACTTATATATATATAAAAAAGTATAGATCCTTTTGACAGCTTTGTTTTACTTCACCAAAAATTGCCAAAATACACTCAGAGCCTGTTCTCTCACTACATTTTCAATAGGAAACGCCAAAGGCAGCTGACAAAAACCTCTTCTCATATACTTCCAATTTTATTTTACCAAATTCTGAGTCATCGTTTGCTGCCAGCAATTCCACCTCTTTTATCCAGGAGCTGGTGACACTGCTGTTGCTGCTTTGATGGAGTTGCAGGTGTGGGGTTAGGAGCAGGACATGGAAATGAAGGCTTCAGGGCCGAGTGTTCTGCCAGATCACAAGTTGAGGCTGCAAAACCCTGGCTGTATTTCGCAGGGAGCTCCTGAGAAGTTGCTCTCTGGAAGCTGGGTTGTCACACAAGCAGCTTTTCCAGAGCTTGCTAGAGGTTCACCAGCACCACGGTGTCAGAGAAAGAAGCCCTTTCATAGGAAGAGCGCGATATCACRTGGCCAAGCTGCTCTTGCTGTGCCGCTCAGGGTACGGGGACCGCCAGCACCCTCTGAGCTGAGGACTGACCTCTGGGACCCCTCGCGTGTGCCGGGGCTGCCGTGTCCCTAGCGCTGTACATCATGCAAATAAAGCCATGACCTCAAGTGAGAGGCAGGTCAAAACACTGGGCGCTCAGGAGCGTGGTGGCCGTAGTGGGATGGATGCAGAAATCAGTCATTTCTCATGGCCATTACAGGGAATGGGAGTCTGAAAACTGTTACCTAGGAGTTCGTAAAAGATTTGCTTTTCTTGAACTTTCTTTACAAGTGCTAAAGCAAACCTTGGGCTTGCGGATGTTACTTTTCTTCCTTCTTTGATCACAAGTCAAACGTAAAGAAAAATTTTCACAAAACTTTAGCACTCGGAAAACATTGCCTCGCTTCTCTGCTGATGCTGAAGGAGTAAGGAAAAACCCCTGCCTCCCTGACCACCCCCTTCCCCAGCCCAGCTCGGCTCCAGGGCTGAGACTCACAGGGGGAGAGAAGCAGCATCTTGTTAGGCAGCTGCAGTGGGCTGATTTGGAAACGTGGTCTGGCAGCTCTGCCCTCACCTGCAGGGTGGTTTTGAGGCAAATGAGCTTTCAGCACCCGTTTCCCTTCGAAGATGGAGGTGAAGATGGCAGCCTCCTCTGTGAAATGCTTGGAGCTCTGTGAATGCAAAATGCTGCCTGAGAGCAGGTTATTGCTGCTGCCCTGGGGCAAAAGGGGAGCCGGCTCCGTATCACRGTCCCATTTCTTTCTTTGCACCTACTGCAACATCTAATGGGTTGAGGGGGATGTGGTGTTCTCCATTAATTAAAATCCTAGCTCGGGAGGAGATTTAAGCTTGCTGTTATCTTAGTATTATTGGTTAGGTGCTGGAAATGCCGGTGTGGTGCCCGCAGTGGTTTTGGGCCACGGTTGCCTTCTGGCTGGGAAAGCTGGGGCGGCGGTGGCACACCATGGCCGGGTGCCAGCACAGCCTGCCTGGAGAGGTGCTGCTTTAATGCAGGCATGTGCTAAGCCGAGGTGCTTTAAAGAAGCTTTACCTAAATCCTAGTCAGAGGTGGACACCTAACTTCCCCAGCCGGCTTTGATGTGCTCACGGAGGCCTCTTGCTTGAACTGCGGCGCTTGCTGCTCTGCGATGTTTATCCAGAGCTGTTTCCTGCATCTGAATTGGGAAGGGAGAGGAGGCATAGGCACTGGATGGGGAAGCATGGCTGGAGCCCAGCTCTCCTGAGTCCCCGACCAGGCTTAATCCGCAGCCCACCATGCCGTCCCATGCCAAGTCTCCCCTCAGCTCCCAAAGCCCAAGGCAGAAGCGGCATCACCTCCATCTCCCACTGGCACCCCCGGCTTCCGTGCGTGCCTGGCGTGAGGGGAGAGGCACTGTGCTGAGGTGGCGGAGGTCAGATGTCTTCTGAGCATCAGATTAAAAAAGATGGGGGGGAGGATGCATTTTTTTTAAAAAGACCAAAAAAGAAACAGTAAACGCATCAAATAATAATAAAAACCCACCCTTTTCTTTGAGCCTGAATGTATGCTGGTGCAGTGCTTAGGGGATTAATCTCTTAAAAAATAAGTGCCATGTGAGTAGACAGGCAGTGATTAAGGTTTTAACTGATCAGTCTGCGTCTGACAGTGAACCAGCTATTATCTTAACGGAATCAAACGAACATTCAGAGCCTCCGCTCAGCCCCAAACATGAAAGGAGATGTCATCTGCTGGCAGTTGGCAAGCCGCAGGGGAAGGGAGAGAGAGAGAAAGAAGGAGGGAAGGAAAGCAAAACAAGGGTGAGAAAAAGGGGGAAAAGGAGGCACAGCCAGGGAAAGGAGGGGAGGGGAAAGAGGGAGAAGGAGGGAGAAAGGATGGAGGTGTAAATAAAAGGAGCAACAGAGAGAAAAAGATAAAAGGAAGGGAGAACAGTAGAGGCTTGAAAAAGTGCGGAAGTCTGCTCTGCTCTTATGTTTCTTTCCTTCCTACTTTCCTAAATGGTTTGGAAACTGTTCCCTGAACAAGCTGGGCCTTTGGCAGCCCTCTCCAACCCTTGCCCTGGCTTTTCCCACACTGGCTGTCGCGCTCGCCGCCAAGGTCTCCTCTAAACCAGGGAGGTCTAGCACTCTTGAACCTGAGGTCAAAAACAAGAGGGAGGAAAAGAATGGCCTTCAGGCCAGAGGAAGAAACCAGGGCAACCAAGCTCTTAACGCGATAAAAGGGCTTTATCTCAAAGCACTTAAACAAAACACACAAGCCTGAGAGAAGAGGCTCTGTCAAGTATCCGCCAGGGCCATAGGGGAGATTGCAAATCCCTGCAGGATAGAGGGGCTCTTTCTTTACACTGTGCAGACCCTGGAGCTGGTGCCAGTGCAGGTGATGGGCGTTGGGGAAGGGAGGGCAGGAGGGATTTACCTTGGCCAGAGGCTGGCAGCCAGTGTAGAGGCGACAGTAATTCATGGRAGCTGCTTAACCACAGATCAGAGGAGAGCAGCCTGGAAGTGAGCGGCTATTAAAGAAAAGATCAAGGGCAGAGGGAGCAGGAAGTGGGTCTGGAGAGGGGCAGGAGGGAAGAGGAGACAAGGAGACATCCAGGAGTGGGTGGACACAGTCCCATTCCCTCCTTTGGGGGTTTAGTGTAAATCAGTGTCATCCCTCTGCAGTCAGGGGATTGATGCAGTTTACAGGAGCAGCCCTCTGCAAAATCAGGAGCCAGGCTGGCCTCAGGGACAGAGCATTTTCCCCTGGGACGTGTTGGGAGACTTAAATGGAGCAGTTGCAGTTTCCAGTGCAGGGGAATGTGGGCTGGAGGAGGGAGAGGCTGCCTGGCAGAGAAGCAGGAGCTGCCTGGTCATGTTTGCATGGTCAGTTCACATCAAGAGGGACAGCAGGATTTATGGTCTCGAGGGCAAAGAAGTAGCTTGGGCTGGAGGAGGACTGGAGATCCGAAACAACGGGGGCTTGTTAGCCCGCGGGCTGCAGTCGGTGGAGTAGGGCAGCACAGCTGGGAGATGACTGAGACTGAACAGTCAAGGGTGTAGGCTAAGAAGAGACTCGAGGAGGCCTGGAGCTTGCTGGCCTCCTGTAAAAGATTACAGGCCACGGAGAGGGGAGGACAGGTCTCTTGGTTGTTTCCTGATGCATGGGAAGGGAAGGGGAGTTATACATGCTGGAGAGAGGCAAACATCTTGCAGCAGAGCTGAAGGTCCCAGTCCCAGAGAGCCGGCTGTGCCTGCCGTCCCCTGGACTTGCAGCCCGAGGGCCCCAAAGATGCGCTTTGCAGCAGTTGGCCTCTGGCACAGCTCCACCTTTACGGGCAGCCAAATGCAGCTGACATAAAGGGTGAAAGGCTCGGAGGCAGTGCCCTGCCTTGCCTTGCCGGGAGACCCCACCACCCCTAGGATCTCCAGGCTGCAAATCCCACCCGCTGATCCACTTTTCCAGAGGGACCGAGATAGCTTAACTCCTTGTGGTACCCTGCTCCAAAAGGACAGGCTGTTTCCTAGGGCTGATTTTCTCCCTCATCCCTTTGGGACTCAGCCCCATCCCTCCCCATTTCCTACTGAAAGACGTGTGATGCTTTGTGCCAGAAATCCCCTCTTTTCGGAGAGATGTCCTGCTCTCGTCTGGGGTGCTGCTCTCCATGTGGCTGCTGGGCTCCCCTCCTTGTTCTGTGGGCTTTGGCATGTGGCACGTCCTCAGCCCCACCAGTGTGGCCCAGCATACTTGCTGGGACCCCATATGGCTCCCTATGGAGACAGGTGACCCCAGGTATCCTTCCCCATAGATCCCTCTTGGCCCGTGCTTGCGCTGCCYGCAGGCTGATGAGGACCTGCTGCAGCTCCGTGAATCGCAGCACACTGAGAACCGCGAGGACCCACCTGGCTATGAATTTCCCTCGGTGCAGACACCACTGCCAGGCTGTTATTCCTCTGTGCTCTCCCTCCTGACTCCATCTGTCTGCATGGTGCTACCGCTCCATGCCAAGAGGGCTACAGGACCGCCAGGGTCACGACTGCCCCATTACGGGGCGAGATTTATCATTGGCAGGTGTGCTGCGGGATGGTATATTATCCAGGATTATGAACTGTAACAGGATAATCTCTCTAATGTAATTCAAGCTCTCGACATGGCTTATGGCTCCTTAATGTACCTCAGACTGAAGAATTACAAGAACATTTTCCCCCCTCCCTACCTTGTCAGCTCCTAAATGATTTAGGCAATCGCCTGAAGCCAGATCTTGGCCTCCAGTCATAACTCAGAGCAGTTCAGTAAATATGATGGGGAAGGAGTTTTCCTGGCTTTGCTCTTTCTTCCTTCCACTGTGCTCAGCCCTTGCTTAGCCAGGGAATGAGCAGGGAGAGCTGGGGCACGCCGCCCTGCCCTCACCTCCCCATTGCCCTTCTGTGGGCTTCCTCTGCTCCCTGTCCTTAGCTTTCAGGATGAATTGCTGCCATGCAAACCCTTGAGAGCAGGGCACAGAGCGCCCTGGGAGACACAGGACGTTCAGTAGATGCTCTTTTGGGAGGATTGTGCCTTGGGTAACCCTGGGGTTGTCCCCCTTAGAGCATCGCCTCTCCCCAGTGCACCAGCGGCCACATCAGCAGCACAGTGTCCAAGGCAGGTAACCGGCGCCTGCAAGAGCTTTTCCCCACGAGGAAGGGAAGTCCCCTTGCCTGTGCCTGGGACACGGCACTAAGCCACCTTTAGCAGCGAAGGGCACCTTCCCAAGGTCTCTGCAACATCCCTGAGAGATGAGACCCTCCTCTGTGCAGACTGGCAGGATAAGATCTCTGCTATCACCAGCAAGACAGATCTCCAGCCACCTGAAGGAGCTTTTTTTCTGGTTTTTTTTCCCCTTCCTGGAAGCTTTTCCAAGACAGAGCCTCATAAATCTCACCTTCCAAACCCCTCAGGCGGCCCGTTGTCTACATCCTCTCCATCTTCCTTTCTTTTCCCCACCACGAGGCACTGGGAGGCAGACGTGTAATGCCAAGAGCCCGAGGTGGGAGGCAGGAGACCCCGTCCTGTCCTTTTTGTCCCTGCCATGCCACACACCTGCTGTGAGCTCGGTGGCATCTGGCAGTGCTTCTCCCTCCCTTGTGTTGTGGGGTCTCCTGGTGGGGACAGCGTGGCTTAGAGGGGCTGTCCCGGATCTTCCTGGGGCTGCTGTAATACCAGTGATTAATAGCAACCAACCCCTCTCGACCATTGGAAACCAGTGCAGCCGCCTGCTGGATTCTCTTTTGGGTAACACAGCAATTAGCGGTTTGGTATAAAATCACCCAGTGGAGGCAGTTATTTGTGTGGATGTCCAGGCTTGCTTTGTGCCCTCCTGCTAAGCCAAGAGGAAGCTTTCCCATCTTTTATATAATTGGCTTTTAATTCTACCTCTCTGTTCATTGCTTTGACTTAATGGTGGGGTTTGTGGTGCTGATTTTAAGTGGAGTCAGGTTCATTCCCATGGATGAGGTTCAAGGTGTAAAGCATGGGAAAGATGAGCAACTCGAACAGTGCCGTGAAGAGCTCTGTCTCAGAAATCTTCTGGGCTGGGGCTGCACTGAGGAGGTGGGGAGCAGCAGGACTCCAGTCCAGCGCTTGCTGAGACCTGCCAGGAGCCCTCCTCTGAAGCCCCTGTCCTCCGGTCACCCCTTCTCTTGCTCCTTGGGGCTCCCCCAGTGTCCCGCTAGCAGCAGGGCGGTCTCAGTCCCACCATACCTCCTCCTGCAGCTGCCTCGGTGACCCCAATGACAAATTAAACTTTGTAAACAGGGCGGGGTGGGGGGGGTAGAGAGGAAAGAAACCAAAAGAGGAGAAAAAAGCAGAGATTAAGAACAGGAACTGCAGGGATACAGCTTCCACCCGGCAAGTGACTTAAAATAAACATCAGATATGCGGAGCGGGGCTGGGAACCTGCCGCGACTTGGAAAAAAAGTGACGCTGGAAAAAAGTATATATCCTTTAGCATTACCGGTTTTAGGCCAGACATGGCCTGGTTACCTGTTGCTAATGTAAGTGTGGCAGATGTGTGAAGTGCTGAGTGATGGCTGGAGGGGGAAGGAAAAGGGGAATGTGCAAAAAGGAGGAAGGGGAAGACAGCAATAATGCACAGAGGAGAGAGCGGGTAGAGATGCAGCATCACGCTGGTGAGCAAACGAATAGCTGAGCTGCTCCTCGGTGGAGAGGACAGTGATTTCCCTGTAAGCACGTCCCTCCCCAGCCCCCCAGGGTCCTGCCCAAAGCCTCAACAAGGTGAAGTGGGTCTGCCAAGGCCCACCTCTGGGCAGAGGGTTGCACGATGCAGACGTGTGTGTCCTGCTGTTGCTGTGACCGGCAGTGCCCAGGGACTGCCCCGGGGACTGGTCAGTGCCCGCTTCGGGCAGTGCGCCCACGCAGGTGGACATCCCCCTGCGCAGCTGCTGGAGCTGCTTGGGGGGGTAAGGTCTGCAGTGCCCCCGCCTCAGGCTCACACGGGCTCAGGAGAGGAAAATAACCCTGGAGAGATGGAAAGCAAAGAGTGAAAGAGAAAAGGAGGGAGATGAAGTGCTTCAAAGGGAACCAGCCAGCTGGTTGCACTTGCTGGGGCAGGGGACACGAGGCTGGCTCTGTGACTCCTCCAAAGGACAAGTCCGGGAGCTGTGGGCGCCTGAGCAGAGGCCAGAGGAGAGGCAACAAGAAAGCAGAGTGTCCTCTAGAAATCTGGAGGCAGTGCGTGTCGTGTTGAAGCGTGACGCCCTTCCTGATCCCCAGCCTGCGGGCAGGGCACCAGCCGGGGAGCTCCAGGCAGCTGTATTTACTGTTGCTATTTGTTGTCGCCCTGGCAGCCTCCGCAATGTGAATTTTCTGTGTCACTGGCTGAGAGGATTCCAGGCAGGTTTTTGATAATGTGTTTTTTTGTAAACCAGGGGGGGAGAGGGGGGAAAGAAGCCACAGGCTAGAAAACTGCTCGGCCCAGAGCTTTTAACTCTTTCATTGCCAAATGTGCTTGGCTGGAGTTTGTGGTTAAAGCATCAGAGAGTTTTGCTGGAGATCTGGATACAGCTGCCTGTTTTCCCTGCCTGCAGTGGGAGGAGGGAAGCGAGGGTGCTTGCGTGCTGTAGGAGAGATGTGCCAGCCCGGCCGGCCCTCCCTGAGCGTGGGAGGGCACACACTTCCAGTTTGGGGAGCAGGACAGGATTTTTCACAAGATGCTTTAGGGGATCCTTAGGGCCCTCTTGGGGCCAGTCGCTCCTGCAGGGCTCTGTAGGGATCCCTGAATGATGCCCAATGGAGGGGTTTAAAGAGCTCCGGAGGGGTTCAGGGCTTTCCCCATGGGCCCGACGACAGCTGGGGTGAAGGATTTGGTGTGTGGGCCAAGCAGGTGCTGGTACAGGTTGGGGGCAGCTTTGGACCAGCACCAGCAAATGTGGCATTTCGACTACACTGTCCTTCACAGCAACGTCAGCCCATCCCTTAATTCCTAGCAACAAGAAATTAAACCCAGGCATCCTTCGGTAGGTCCCCACAACCCTGCCCACTTACCCTGCTTCCTCCCCGCTACCCACACATATCTCTTCCTCACCCTCTGCCTGGGATGTGTGCGCTGAATCACCCTGTGCCTCAGTTTCCCCTCCTCTAAAAGGGGGAGAAAGCTGAGAAAGCCCCAGCGGAAAGCAGTGCCTAGCTCATGACATCAGTCCTTGGGGGGTGGCCAGAGGCAGTGCCACCATTGTCCAGGCAGGTACCCACCTGGCACATGCTCCCCGCCAGGCCCGTAGCAAGGAGGCTGCATCCCTGCAGTCCAGAGCCTGAGGCTCTTGCCACTTGAAAGCCAGACGAGATTGCAGAGGGTTTGATCTCGCCATAAACAAACTCGAAATCCAAGTGTAATCTTCTCCTCCTTTGTTTTCAGGCAAACAGAGCAGCAGCGTCTGTCCCCTCCCTGCACTGCTGCCAGATCTCTCAACACACGGTGAAAAGCAGCACCAGAATCCGTTCTTTCTTCCTTTCTTTCTTTTTTCTTTCCTTTTTGTCTGGTTTATGCTTTGGATAATTAGTGTATCACGGAGAGATAGTGTTGGGGGACAGGAAGGAAAAGCTGTTTATACAGTGAAGTAACTGGCAAAGCATCTTCAGACCTGTCTCTGCTTCCCAGGTGGCACCTCCGGCTTAACCGCTTCCTTCCTGTGACACAGAAGGGGGATCTCTGCCAACCTTTGCCATCTCCTCCCAAAAAACTTCCTTGGATTAACCCTTCGCTTGCTTGCCCAGAGGAGAAAGGGGGAGTTTCCGTCTTGTCTGGTACCTAATTTCTAAGTACACATTGCCAGAGGAGGGGGCGGTGACCCCAGGACCTTGCATGGAACAAAGAACGAAACCTTAAATCTGTGTGGTCAGGCAAACATGGGGCTTCTCAGCCCTGTGTTTCTAGTTTTTGCAGCCAGCAGTGCTCCCCTGGGGTCCCTCTGGTCACCCTTGGTCCCCTTAGGAAAGGGGAAACTGAGGCGCCAAATTGTCTAGGATCGTACAGCAAAGCAGTGCTAGAGACCAGCTCCAGCACAGCTTCCCTCTAAAAACTCATCAGCTTTAATGCCTTCCTCAAACCACATCAGAAGCTGCCGGTCACCTTTGGTTTCCCAGCCAGCAGTCCCTCAGATTTAACACTTCTCTCACTCGGGCAGGAGTGGCTGTGTGAGCCGACCTGATTGACATATGATTGACAGAGCCAATTAGCCAAACTAAGCCAGCTGCATTCAACTTGGTCCTCCAGAAGGCTGGGGGAGGAGGGGAGAGCAGAGGGGAGGCCAGAATCCAATTCCTCTCCCATCAGGCGTGATTGCTGTTTTTGTTTTATTCTCAGCCTTTTTTTAGATGTCTTGGAGACGCTGCATCTCGTTTCCTGGATGCCATTCAAATAGTGCTCACCAGTTTCCCATTTGGTTGTCAGAGAGTGTGAGGGGGTTGTCATCACCTGGGCACGTTTTCCCAGCTCTGGGATTTCCCCAGGTAAAACAGGGAACTCCTCATGCCGTAACATGTTCCGGATGAAAGTGCGATTCAGGGAAGAGACGCAGCCCCCTCCTTGCACCCAGGCATGGCGTATGGTGCAAAGGGATGCGAGAGGCAGGCAGAGCCCTGGTGGGTTGGCCGCAGAGGTGGGCAGGGAGCTGGCTGGACTTTCTTTTCTTTTCTRCTTGTCCCCTTGGCATGGGGAGTTGGTGGTGGTTTGAAAAGAAGCAGGTCAAGGAGGCTTGGTTGGGAGAAGGAAGGCCAGGAACATGCAGTCACAATAAGGACAGGCTGTGCATGGAGTTTGTCTCTCTGGAGATCTGGGTTTCTTCTTTCTCAATGTTTTTTGACTCATTTCCTCAGCTCGCAGTCAGATATTTACTTAACCTTGCAACTGTGCTGCACAGGGAATGCCAAGTTTGGGGGCTGCAAGCGCTCTCCCTGCTGCCGTGTTTATACATGGAGGCTCACACGCTCTGCACACACGCACGTGTGGGCATGAGCAGCTCTTGGGTGCACACATGCTTGTGCCCGGGGGACACACGCTTATCAGTGTGCATGCAGAGACGGCACCTCACTCCCTGTTCACGGCAGGGCTCCAGTGGGAAGTGAGGCACAGGCACCTGCTAGCACTTCAATATCCATCACGCTCTCTACTGGCACAGGCACTGCTGTGACAGACCCATCGCACATGCCACAGACAGATTTGGCCGTGCCAAGCCCACATGATGCAGGAGACAAATCTCTCTATGTATTTTGTGCCCCTGGACCCAAATCCTTGCATACCCATCAGGTGTACTGTGCACATGAATGATCACAGACTTACCGCACATGTTTTCATCCAAGCATAGAGCAACCAGTACATGGATTTTAGTCACCTCTGTTGTGCTGTGGACAAGCCCAACAAGGCTGGGACACTGCAAAGTGAAGAAGCCCACTCCAGGGGTCACGCTTTTGCCAAGAGCCTTGTTGGAGTGGGCCAGGCATATCTGTGACCTGTTGTTCAAGCTTCTTCCTTCCCAGCTGGTTTTCCCCAGCCCAGCTCAGATGTTACCATGCTCCCTCAAAGACTGCCTTGTGTTGAGTTTCTGGGACCCAAAGCCCCTTTTATGGGTGTAGAGTCAGCCCTTGCTGACCACCACCAAGGTCTGGACAGATCCCAAAGCCTTTACAGATTGTGACCACTGTTGAAAGGGTTCATTTCTTCCCCTAATGAGATGCAGCCCTCGCTGGGGGCACTGCAGCATCTGTTTAGCAGCTCATAGCAACCAGGCATAACAATTTGGTCGAGGGATAGAGAGGAACGCCATTTCAGCCAGGCCAGGGGGTTCACGTGGCTCTTCCTGCAACAATCCTCTAGCTTCTGCAATAGCTGGAGCCAGCCAAGAGATCCCATCCAAGTAGCCTTCAGGAACAGTGACACTTGGACCGGGTCAGTGCAGATGGGGTGGAGAAAGCCGCAGTGAGCACAGGGCTTGCACAGTCCCTGTGGTCCGGCACGAGTGCACCGGGGACGGCCCTGACTCAGAGGAGAGCGTCCAGCTTAGTCACCCAGACCACTTCCTGCAGAGCCGCGAGCCGCCTTCTTAGTCCCGGCAGCTTTCACCTGCACCAGCCGAGAACAAACAGCTGAAATCTACTGGACGGAGGCCACGAGTGCATTGCACAGCCTGCCTGACATGCCAGAGAGCCTCCTCCTCCCCGCAGCCGGGAGCGACCGCGGCCAGCTGATGGCAGAGGCTTCCCAAGGGCAGGGAGCAGGCAGGAGCCACGAGCAGGCAAGGAGTGCCCATGTGCCAGGCAGGAGACGCTCATGTGTGTCTTCAGCTGGGAGAGGCGAACACAACAGCCCCTGCACAATGCCACCGACACACAGAAACTCACGGGGAGCTTTTTTGCAATCTATTTTTGCCCCAGCTAAGTGCACATGAAAAAGTCATTCAAGAAGCCACTTGAACAGTCTCTCGCTCTTACATGTACGCACACACTCAGGGTGTCAAATGATTTCAAATCAGCCAAGAAAGGTCCGATCAGCGTTAGATGAATGGAAAGAATCCGGCTGACTTAGTGAGCTTTGGATCCAGCCCTGAGTTATTAGGAAGTAGCTATCAAACCTTGAAGCAGGCAGCTGAGAGAAGTGAAACTCTACCCAGGTGTTAGAGATCCTTAAATGGGGAAGGAATTTTTCTTCCCCTTGGCCCTGGAACAACAACAATAGCACTTTTTTTCTTAAAGCCTATTTCTGAACAAAGCAGGCAGGCAATTATCCTCATCCTCATCCTCATCATTGTTATCTGAAGCTGTTTGAAGTCAGAATGGTCACTTTGCCAAGGGATCGCACCCTCCAGCCTGTGCCAGCAGCTCTTACACATACAACCCCGGCTGCTGCAGGGCTCTGGTCCTCCAGGGCAGTTTCACAATGGAGTTGCAGAAAGCAGCAACGCTGAATGCACCATACAGCTGAGTGTTTGCCAAGGGGACCCGTGGGGCAAGATTTTAAAGCGAGTACGGTAGAGAAGGAGGAAACTGGCAATAGTCCTGGAAATTTAAAGCCCTTTCACTGCCCAGCGCTTTAAAATAAAAAGTATTTGTGATAAATTAATGAATTAATATTGTTCTGCCTCCCTAAGTCATCTCACTCGCTCTCCCTCTCTGGGGATAGAAACCATATAAGTACCTCAACGGATAAACATGACTCTCAGCCTTGCCGATACTGCCTCACTGCTTGTCCTCGCCCCAGCTGCCTAACAGCAAGGGGAGTGTAATTCCCCTAATTCCCTTGATCCCAGTAACACGTCCCGGGAGGGTCTGTAGCTGCCAGGGAGGTTCCTGCACCACGTTACGGCTTCGCTGGCTTGTGCAGGTCCTTCCTGGAACCCGCCTTCCCGGCTCGAGCGTTTCTGGGAATGAGGTCCCAGGGCTGTTGGTTTGGGGAGCCTGCCAGGATGGTGGGGATTTGGGGGAAATGCATGGGGCCCCTGCTTTGGTTAACCCCTTCCCCACCGGTGACAGGTTCGGAAGCTGCCCCAGGGATGGGGCCCAGCTCTCCAGAGTGGCTCTGGCGAGGTGTGATGGATGGCAC
Source organism: Phoebastria nigripes (assembly GCA_035582835.1). Classification (NCBI taxonomy): domain Eukaryota; kingdom Metazoa; phylum Chordata; class Aves; order Procellariiformes; family Diomedeidae; genus Phoebastria; species Phoebastria nigripes. The sequence continues at coordinate 4,180,398 of JAYKAV010003266.1, read as the reverse complement.
CTTGCTCTGCACCACCAGCCCCAGGAATGAGTGTCTCAGCCTCGTGCATCCCCCCTCTCCGTGTCTACCGAGAGCTGATGCTTCCCTGGGTTTCTGGTGGAAAAAGGGAGGGAGGGAAGAAATTTCCAGCCAGCGCAAGGCAGCAAGAGCCAAGTCTGAGCCTCGCAAATCTCCGGCCCATACCTCACGGGTTAAGCGAGCCGAGAGGGCTGTGTGTGCTAAGGTCAACACAGGCTGCACCTGCCCACAGGCTCCTGTGCGCGGCAGCACAATTGATGGCTTGTTCCTTTCATAAGTGCCGTTGGAGCGCGGTGCCCAGGCCCCGAGCCAGCCTGCTGATCACATAAAATATTATTTGTGTTTAAAAATTCCAGTAATTGACTATGCACTGGTTTTTTCCAAGCCTTCTGCCAAGGGCAGTAAAATCAAAATCCGTCCCAGGTTATTTTCATCATGCAAATTCCCATTTCTGTAAACAGGAGTAAAGCGGCAAGACCCACTGCTTGCAGCCGCTAGGCTGGGCCGGCAGCCAGCGTGTGGCGGGGAGCGCGCCGGGGCCGGGGCTCGGCGGGAAGCCGGCCGGAGCAGGGGGAGGCGGGCTGGGAGCGGGCAGCGGTGCAAGGTGCAGCCGCTGAGAGCTGACCCGGCTGGAGCCCTCCCTGCCCCGGGGGAGCAGGGAAGGGGGGATGTGGGGCTTGTCTGTCCCCTTGTCCCCTCCTAGGACAGCCTACATCTTCTGCTCCTGTTGTCCCACCTCCTCCCTCTGTGAGATCTTTCTCCTGGGATGCTCGCTGGAGCTCAGCTCCTCTCCTTGCCCTGCTGCTGACTCCTAGCTCACACCAGCTGCTCAACCCCAGGTCTTGGGATGCTGTAATCTTACGCAGGGATCTGCCCAGTCCTCACCTCTCATATATCAACCCAGACTGCAAGAAGGGAGTGTCCTTTAGACGGGAACTCGGCATTTCCTGATGGAAACCCCCTTGCAGGCTGTGTGGAAACAGAGGCATCTATAGACGATGTGCAGCGGGTTTTGGCTGGGTTGCTCGGGAAGGCTGCCCCGCTGGGTGCATCCCCTGCTCCCGCGCTGATCCCGGGGCACACGGCCTGGGCGGTGATAGTGGGGGGAAAAGTCCTGCTTAGCCACAGTGGGGCAAGGCTGGATCCCCCCCAGCTTCCCCCCTCCCCAGCTCCAGCACTGGTTTCTCACACAGTTGAAATGAGGCACAGAAACCCAATATGAGACTCATCGGGGCTGGCACAGACCCCAGCGGCAGCGGGCTCTGGTGATGCTTTGTTGATGGTTCGCAGCCATCCGTGGACACTGCAAGAACCATGGTGTAATGAGAGATGTCCCAAACCAGGACACCAGCCCTAAACCCTCAGGGGAAGCCTCTTTAGCTTAACCTGAGTGTTTCAGGGCAGGACTGGCAGAATGGTGCTCTCCAAACTCTGGAAAATGAGGGGTAGATCTGTAGGGGATCACGGTTATTTGACTGCAGTTTCTAGAGCTGCGCAGATGTCGATGTTTCGAGGCCAGGGCTAGGAAGAGGTCTAGAAAGCAATAGAAAGCATTACCAAAAAAACCCCAAAACTTCTGAAGTTGCATTAGAGAGAATAACAAGCTCTAACTCTATGCCTTGGGGCATGCACCAGCATGGACGGGCTGAGGTTAGGGCGAACAGCTAGATGAATTATCCCATTCTCGCTCATTATGAGACCTCTTTGTACCCATTTTGGAAACATGTGGGAACAGCTGAGGTTCAGGGTGGGACACTGGGCCACACAAGCCCCTGACCTACTTGGAAATGGCAGGTTTGTTCCTATGGGCCTTTTGGTTTTGCACACATAAGCAAAGATGACATTTTATCCTCTTTAAGGAGAGGGGCGGGAGACCTTGCTAAGAATTCACATCTGTTTTGGAAACAAGTCAACGCAGGAAAACTACCCACATGGAGAAGTAATGTGGTTTTGATTGTATTGCACTCTATAGAAAGTAGTGCACACATATTAAACTATATTAGACAGTATAATAATAGCTTACAGTTAGTCTGCCTTTCATCTGGACGTGCTTCACAAACGTCACATAGATGCAGAAGCCTCTTTCGCTGCCACTGAGCTGCAACCACCTCTGTTGCATCTCTGCAAATCTGGATCAGCACAGCAGCATCAGACAACCATCCGCCCAGAAATGCTTGTCAGGATGCAGGGTAGCTGGACTTTGGGATCCAAAAGGTTCCTATCCCCCGCACACCCCAAGTTTAACATCCAGGGAACAGTAAAATCTAAAAACGAATGGCTGAATAAGGACTACAGGGAGGCAACTGCATTATGTTTTATTTTAAGGTGATCCCTGCAGTCTAAATCTTGGCTAATTACTTTGGCTCCATCTTAAATGTTGCATGATTAATAGATATGGATATGTGTTTAACTAAAACCTATCACGTTTGAAGGGAATAATAACAATAATAAGTTTTTCCATCCATTGAGATCCAGACCACTTATGATAATTAAAATTGCATGACACTGCCAGTGAGGGTCTTGAGCTAGTTTCCAGTTGCCCAGGTAATCCTGATCTGCCTCCCTTTATTGCTCCTGGGATCTCAAGTGAATACTGGCATTTTATTTTATTTTTCCCTTGTCCTCCTGGACTGCTGCGTTGTTCTGTAACACAGCCGACGGCTTCTGTCCTGTGGCAAGGTCTGGCGAAGCACTGTTTGATGTATTTAGTGCAAATAGACCAGTCATAGAGGAGCGGGATCCCCACCAAAGGCCAAGCGCTGTCGGGATGGCACAGGGTGCGTGCACGCTGAGTGCAGCCGGGAGCGGAGGCAGCAGAGGGGGCAAAAATGGTGCTCCAGGAGCATGTCCAGCTCCATTTGAGTTTTGCCCGCTGGGCCCTTCTTTGGTCAGGGTCCCACTCATCACTTACGTGACTCGTTTCATGGCAGAGGAGATGACTGCTCGCCTGTGTTGTTTATACGACGGCAGTGACTAACAGGCTCAGCTCGGCAATTGCAGGAGGCTTTGTACAAACAAGGAGATGAGAGGCAGAGGGGAGGGATCGGGGTTTGAAATACCGGCTGTAAACACAACACGTTTCAAGTAAAGACAACTTGTAGCAGGGTGATCCAAACTAACAAATGTTGCAAGAGCAGAGCAACAGGGAGGGCGACGCGCGCCCGTGTGCCGGCACGGAGCTGAGCTTTCACAATAAATGATTAAAGCATGGTTCAGATCCCGTCAAATGGAACGGTGCTAATCTAATCACAATCCATCTGGCACTGCCACATCTGTCCCAACACCTCCACCTCTTCATTTTCAATCAGCCTTAAATAGTACATAATTATTAATGTCTACCCGCCTGTCAGACGGCGCGGGGGATTCACTTATCTCTCAAGATCGGCTAAGGCAAGACACTGATATCGATGGATCTAGCGCCAGGCTTGGAGGGCAATAAGCCTTTTGCCCTTGGTTTCAGTCCTCTCTCGGGCACTGTGGCTGCGGGCATGGGAAGGGAGATTTGTGCACAGACCCTTGAAGCCGGCACCAGCCGGGGACTTGGCAGCAGGCAGTAGACAGTGACCCGCTCATCAGCATCGCTTCTCTCCATCACCTCTCGCTCACAGGAGCAGGTCAGGGTGGGTGTCTTGGCCTGGGGAAAGGCAAGGAGATGTGCCTGAGCTTGAGTCTGTGGAGGTGAATATCCCACTTGGCACTGGACCCATGAGCAGTCCAGGGCCAGGTCAGGTACACGGAGTCTGATCGTCTGGGCAAGGCTGTCCTGACCTGCTGGGGACCTGCTTGCAGGGGACCCAGTGTGCTGGGTGCTGCATGGCTGCTTGGTGCAACATGAGTGAGCTGGGAGGGAAAACCTCACAGGGACTGAGACAATTTACCTAAACCTTGGTGGATTGCTTTTCTCAAATCCAGAGCTCGCTGGCATTCACAGAGGCTGTTGCAATAGTTTTTTTCAGCTCTTCCAAGAAAAAAGCCAACACCAAAGCCCCAGCTGCAAACACGTCCTGTGCCTGGACTCAGACCTTTCCGTGTGGGCTCTTCACAGCTCTGGGCCACACTGACCAGCCAAACTAAGCAGCCCAACATCTTACCATCCTTAGGATTTTTTTTGTGAGTCTCCCAAAATCTGGAGATGTTTAAAGCATCAGGAATCGTGTGGTTACGTGAAAATCTCGTCTCTTTCCTTTTTTATAAAAAAAATATTTTCTTGTCCTTGTGGCTGAGATAAAGCTCAAAACTATGAACTGGAGCAATGTGAAACCCAGAAAGTAAACACTGATTTTTCTTGATGATTTTTAAGCTTGCTACCTCAGGTGGGGGAGACATGAGCCGTGATTTCCTAATGGTCAGGATTAGAGCCCTACTTCTGCCCAGATCAAGCAGTCAGGACCAAGCCTCTGTCCCAACCCAAATACCTGCTCTGCTGCAGCCGCTGAGCTCAGCTAAGCCAAAGGTAGGGAGAGAAGAGCTGGATGGCAAAGCTCAAAAACAGCCTTAAGAAAGTAGAGCTGAGAGCCGAGAGCAAATACCTTGTGAAAGTTGAGTGAGCCACCCCTGGATGTTTACAGAATAAGTTACCAAATAACCAGTGTCTTGGGGATATCTGGTAAGCCCTTGAAACAAATACTCATTTTTTTGATCAACACGATCGATCTGCAGCTGGCGCTCGGTGCTTAGGTGGATTTGGAGGTTGAAAGACACTCCGTCGCAGTTCACAGTTTGTTCACAGACAAATCCTGCTGTTTTGTTTGTTTGCGGGCCTTTCTTCTTGGAAAGAGCCTGCTCAGCACATCCAGGTGAGAAAGCTGCTTTCACACCACTCTGGGCATTTAAAGCAGGGGAGTTAAAGGCAGATCTGATGGAGGGGAGAGCTGAGCTGTAACAAGAAGTGCTGCTCTCCATTCGGCTCAGGAGAGGCTGTTTCCATAGGGTTTGCAAAGGCAAAGACAAGGGGTGCAAATTGCTCCTTGGTGCAATGATGGAGGAGTCCAACCTGAGCCCCAGTGAGGTGGAGGATCTGAGTAAAAGACCCATCTGTTCCCCAGGTCTTCGCCAACTCTGCCAGCTTCCTTAGAGACCCAAAACCATGACCTGGGTCAGACAAGGGGCCAGACACTTGGATCTGGAGTTTGGGTGTTGAAGGGGGCGACAGCAGTTTGCTCTGGTCTGGGTCTATCCCTGCTTTCCAGCAAATGTTGGCCCATGGACTGGTTTGCTTCAAAAATAAGAATAAATCAATGACTTCTCTTGGCTCAGACGCAAAAGCTTGGGAAATGGCCATGATTTATAGGCCTCTGTTTGGTTGGAGTTTCAGGCTTGCTTGAAGTCTGGGGGAAAATGTGGAGGATGCAACGAAGGAAGGAAAAACCAAACCCCAGCTAATTGAAACCAATGGAGACGTAACTCAGGCGTGGGCCATGTGCTCCATTTGTGGATCCTTCCTGGCATCCCCAGGATTTGGGGATGACTTTTGGGGCAGTTTTGCTCCCCACTCTAGAAAGGTGTCCATGAAGGGGGGAAGAGCATTGCTCTGCTTTGCTCCCCAGGAAGCCACCCTGGAAGCTTCATTGGTTTTTGGGTACAAATGTGGCAGCAGCATGTAAAGCAGCGGCTGTCCCCAGCTGCAAGGTAAACCTTCCTAGGCTCCTTGTCCACCCTGCCTGTAAAGTCAACCTTGCCGGGCTTCAAATGCCTCCCCTCGCCCYGTTCCCATTGCGCTCTCTGCCCCGGCACATCTCCACGCTGTGCATGGGCCGGACCCTGGGCTGGGATCAGTGGGGAGAGGCTGGGGCTGCAGTCGCGGGGTCCCGTCTCTGTTTCYGCTCCCTTACCCCCAGGCACAACTGTACACGTGTTGTACTGGGAGGCACAAGCAGGAGCCATGGCCCCTTGCAGTCGCCTCGTCCCCCTGAGGTTGCGTCGGGGAGTCTCGGCGCAGGCAGGGTATCCCGTTGGCGATTGCGTGGGAGCTGCCCTTGCCCACCGGAGCAGAGCAATGGGAAGGGGCGTGGGGTACCSAGGGCTTGCCGAGGTCCCAGGGCAGGGGTGCAGCCAGGGCTGCTCCCCCAGGCAGGGCCGGCCCGGCGGCGGCCGCAGCCAGCAGAGGGCACGGTGCAGCCTGCGCAGCACCCGCAGCACCCTCGGCTGCAGCTCCCGGCTCCCAGCACAGCCTTCCCGTCTCAGCCCGCTTTTCTTCCCCCCTTTCTCTTTCTTTCTTCCGTTTTATTGTCTCGATCATCTCTGGACACTGGTTTCACTTTGATCTCCGGAAACTTTGGCATCGCTCCTAAAAAATATATGTATATATTAGAAAAAAAAAAAGAGAAGAAGAGAAAAGCCGAGCCTTTGTTCCCCACAGATGTTGTCATGCTGTAGCAAATCTCCACACAGGTATTAAACGCTTACCATTGATCAAACAGCCGGTGGTCCAGCGTTACCGGCACGGACCTGCTGAAGCCGGGCTATTTACACTAGAAATAATTTGGTTCCTGAGGTCTTGCTTGAGTTAAAGAGAAAAAAAATAAAAGCACAGAGCGGCAGGGAGGAGAGATGGCAGAGCTGCCGTCCGCCCAAATAGCATGGAGGGACCTGGGCCAGATGCTTTGGGGATGCTGCGGGCCAGGACAGAAGCTCTGTCCGGGCAGGCACGAGGCCGGGAGCAGGGCTGCAGCACCGTGTGGTGCCACAAAGCCCTGGGATGTGGCTGCCCTGCTTCCTCCCCATGAGTACCCCAAAAACATCCAGTCCTCTAAGCTTCCCCGTCATCCCCAGCTGTGCAACTCCCACAGTCCCATTGCCCTGGGGCTGGGACATGAGAAGGCTGTGCCGAGGGACCTGCCTGGCCTGGGACATCCCACTGAGGACATGGAGGGAGACCATGGGAGACCTGGCCAAAAAGGCAAAAGCATCCTTCCCTCCTCCAGGGCGACGGGCAAGGAGCAGATGTCAGGGGAGCCAGGGACAGTGGGAGAAGGATCAGGGTGGCACAAGGCAGAGCCCTGCCTGCTGCTCCTGCCCGCTGTGCCCACAGGACCATCCCTCGCTCCTGGCCACCRGCACCGTCCCAGGGCTGCCCCTTGCTGCGGTGATGAAATGAAGCACGGTGGGTACAGGAGCGAAGTCGGGGGGAGAGGCTGGGGCATCGTCTGGCTCCCACATGTGCCGAGGTTGTTAGGAAGATTTATAGGGGAGAATGCGAGGCTTTTTCTTTTTGGCTTTATAATAATACATTAGGCTTTTAACCTCTGACCGGGAGCTCTGGAAAGGGGATGATCCAGGCAGCATCGGGCGGCTCCCAGCCCTGCGGGGAAGGGGAGCGGGTGGGGAAGGGTCCCCCCGGTTGGGACCCCGGCACAGCAGCCGCCGCAGGGGCCGGGATGCGGTGCCGGAGGGGTTAACGCAGCGCGGAGGAATGTGAGAGTTTAGCGAGAGGCGTCGGCTGTCTTGAGGTCACCTGTGAGGGATTAGCTGGGCAGGCAGACAGTTGTTGTTTGAGGACTGTCTGAGGCCGGGGAAGGGGTGGCGGTGGGCCGGGGATGGAGAGGGGGGTGGCTTGGGGGGCTGTGGGGAGCGCCGTGGCCCTGCGGGTGGGATCTTCCTGTCCTACTGCGCCGCTATCAGATGCATTTGTGAAAGTCCAACTGTAAACTGGCCGTCTTTTCCGCTAAAGAAGTAAATCCATCACCAGTGGGAAGGGGAGGAACAGGAACGGGGGGAAAGGGGGATATCCCCACAAGCCTGGCTGCAGCATGCCAAACCCTGCCAGACCCCAGGTGGGCAGCAGAGATGCTGAGGAGGAATTGAAATGTTGCAGGCATGGCCAAGACCCATCAGGGCTGTCCACATATGGGCTCCTTCCATGACAGGGACCACCAGAGAGCTCACTCCATTGAGGACCATGAGATCAGCTGGTCCTTGCTGGTGGGTTCCCAAGTGGAGCCTTGACTCTGTTGAACTCCCCAGCAAAACCCCCTTTTCACTGCACTGGGCTGAGACTTCATGCCCCACATTTCTACGTGTGTCTGAGCTGGCACCCACAAATAGGCCTGTTGGAAACACAAAATAAGAATGATGAACAAGAGTGAGATGTCCATGCGGACTCGCAGCCTGGACCGACAGGTTCAGGAGGTTTGAATGAGAACTAACCCATCCATCTAAGGCTGCACCATGGCACCCAGCACCTCCCCCTCCCAAGCGTTTCAGACCCAAAACAACAGTAATTTCTCCTCTACCTCCAAGCCTGGAGAAAAAAMCACCATGATTCATTGCTGGGTTGACTGGCATGTTCATGTTTGTGGGGGCTGCAAGGGTGGACCAGGCACGTGTGGGTGTGTGGTCCGGTCGGGTAGAGACAAGTGTGCAAGGGCAGCGTGGAGGAATCACTGCATTTAGCTCTGAGCATGATCAAGCTGGGGTTTTATACACCTTCACATCATCAAAATTGATTCAAAGGCTTGGTTGGGACTATGGTACCTGCCTCGTTGCTGCCTTGATACTGACTCCCTGTAAAACCTCACTTCCTCCACCACTTTGTCCTCTGCCCCTGGCTTTGCCCTCTCTAAAGCAGGATCAGGATATCCGTACTCCTTCCCAATGGCTAGTGATTCGAATCAACATGTTAATTTTTCCTGTACCTATTGCTGTAATGTCTGGTGTGCCTCTGCAGATGAAAGGTATTATATGAGGATAAATTCTTAATCATCACAATAATCAATCATTCTTTACCTATAATTTAGTTGAAATTAATCCAGCAGATGAGCAGAGGGCCAAATGGTAATCTGTGTCCTGAGTATCTTTATTGACTTGGAGGGAGAGCATCTTCCATTAAAATAAAGAGGAAAGCTTGAAAAAGTGCACCCAGAAGTTTTCCATTTTAAAAGGGAGAAAATAAAAAAAGAAAAAGCCCACAGAATAAACACCTTATACTTTAAAAAAACCTCATGATTTTTAAAGTCAGTCTCTGGATTTGGGCTAGATCTGACTCATGGTTTTAAATGCTGAAGGGAGGATACGGAGCTGTAATAAGTAGGGAACACCCAGTGCTTACCTGCAGGAGGTTTATCCTTGTGGTTTATTTAAATAAAGGAGCCCAAGTTGCATTTCAGGGCTTGTAGTTGCCCTTACGCATTGGGTTTACATCAAGGAGACCTCTCTTTTGTGGAGCGCTAAGCAGGTTTGGTGATAAACCAGGAGGCCGCGTGGCTGTCCTGCCCAAACTCTGATTGAGAAACCTTCTAATGCAAAGAGAGGTTCCCTGGGGCTAATGGATGCTTTTATTGCACCAGCACTGTAATAAAACACAAAATAAAACAATTTTATTGAAATTAAAATGTAAATGGAAGATTTGTCTCATGCCTCCATCCCCGCCCCCAGCTGGATCCGTGTCTGGCGGCAGGTAGAAATCCCAGCTCCGTCCGTATTTCAGCGGGCTCCAGACCTGGGTCTGGGTATTGCACTGAATCTGCCTCTTCTTCTATTGCACGTCACAAGCATTTTCCTGCACTGCCCCGGCTGGTCCCAGCCCACCGCAGAGCCAGGTGCTGCGTGGCTGTGTAGGAGGGGAGAGACTCTGCCCCGGAGAATTTGTGACATGGACCAGGAAAGGGTGAGGGGAGGGAAAGGGCTCCTGCTTCTCGGGGAGCTGAGCCACGCAGGGAAGGAACAAATTGTCGGAGTTTCCCGCTGGGGGATATTCGTAGCATTCAACTTTAATCTGCTTATGCTCCTCGTGTAGTCAATGAATAGGGAGAGGTTTTTTCCAAAGGCAATGCAGAGCACCCAAGGGACCAGAGAGGTGTGACATGGTGGGTCTGGGGGATGTGCCAGCGGCTGGATGCAGGGACAACCCGAGGAGACCCGCCCCTGACTCATCCTTCCCAGCTCTGCCCCCGAGCACGGCTCCTTTTCCAACCTGTTTTGACAGTGCAAAGCAGCTGACAGGACAAATACCTGAGGGTGTGAGGGCCCTCTCAAGGTGGCACCATCCTGCTTGTGGTTTGTGGCGGCCAGCGCAGGTCCCCAGGGTGGAGGGCGTCTCACCAAGAGATGCTCTCATCTCAGGCAGATGCACAGGCTTCACGGGAAATCCCTATTCACACTGGTGCTCATGTGGTCAGAGCCAACCCTGAGCACCTCTGGGAAGGGATCTGCTTCGCCCAGGTCTGTCTCAGGGCTAGTAGCCACAGGAGCCACCCGTCTCTGCACCCCAGAGAGCACCCACCCTCCCGGCAGYGGTGGCAGGGCTTTCCCTGGCCAAATGCATCCCAGCTGCTGGCTGAAGGAAACATTCCCTGAGCTGGTGGAGGGTTTCTGGTAGCAACTGAGGGACAGGATAATAAAACAGGAAAAAATTAACATGTAAGAAAACATAGCTGCACCTGAAGCAACAGAGGCAAAGAGAGTCAATGCAATTCCCCTCAATGCCAGAAAGGAACTGTAAGTCAGGGGAACAGGCTGGTGCCCCCCTCCCTCCCTCCCGCTCTCACTAACTCCTATTTCAAAGGCAGACAAACAACACACTGTACTGTGTGGCATCTCCACTCTTAAATCTTCCTGTCTTCAGGTTCGTGTAACGTGAGCCGGCAGGGCAGGATCTGACCCTCTCGCCAAGCCGTCCGGGGCACAGCCTCGGCTCTGGCGAGAAATCCCCCAGTTGGATCTCCCAAAGCCCCTGAACAAGCCAAAATGTGTCCTCCCAGGAGAGGCAGCTGGTCCAAAGCACTGCTGCAGCCTCTGATCCTTGGGGCTTTGGGTTCAAACCTCGCGGGCAGGTCCCGGCACCTGCAAGGCAAAGGGCGATGCTGGCACAGCAGCAGTGCTGCAAGGGTGCAGGCGAAAACTGCCCCGTTTCGCACCCAGGCTGGGCCGGGGACTGCACCCACCCGCCTCCCTATGAAAGCTGCTCTCTGTAAACCTCCCTGCCATTTAGCTCTGCTGCACCTTTTTATTTGGTCTCCACTTGGACGTGGCATCCTGAAAGCGTGCATCTCCCCAGCCATTTGTCTCCCCACATCAGATGTGAGAAAGAAGTTGGCAAAGTTGAACCTGCATGTCTGTGCTGGGGGCTAAATCCTGGCTCCATGGTGACCTGTGGAGTGGTGAGGAGCAGTTCCAGCACACCTCAGTTTTACCTCCTTGCTTCTATCACCCACAAAAAGTGGGGATGGGAAGGGGTCAATAGGCACCCACCTGGTCAGGGACCCCCAGACTCCCAAGGTGCTCCCAAGGGGCAGCACGGCGCAGCCGCCCACCGCCCTCGTTGTCACTGGAACCAGCTTGCTGGGGGCTGTTCTTTGCATTGCCCTTCACATTGCAACGGCCTTGCAAAGGGAGACGAAGCTGTTGGCTGGAGGCAGCTCTGGCTCAATGTCTTGGAAGTYATCTCCTGCCGTGGGCCAAGTGCTGCATGGAGGCTGTTTGTGTTGATTGGTTTGGTTTGCTTTTCTTTCTTTCTCTCTTTTTCTCTTTTTTCCCCTCTTTCTTTCTTGCTTTCTCTCTCTCTTTCTTTCTTTCTCAAAAAGACATAATCTCTCTCCCACTCTCGCTTGCTCTTGCTCTGTGAGAGCTGATGCAGTTAATTGGAGCTTCTTGTAAGTGAACATTAACACAGGCAGAGCCAAGAAGACGTCTTGGCAGCAAAATATCATTATCAGTTCTTGAGCTCCAGCCAAAATCCCCTTGCGGTCAAAACACAATTCTTTAAACTAAACAATTAAAGATTTGTGCAAGTGTTGCTGCCATGAGTTATCAAGGACGGGGAGGGGCTGCTCCRTGCTCGTGTCAGCAGAAGTTAACAGTCCTGCTCCCTGGCAGAGAAGCAGGTGACAGGCTGAAACCTCGGTCAGCGTGGAGGCACAGGGAAGGGGCCCTGGGAAAAATTTCCACCGTGGTTGCATCACGCATGGGCTGACGGCCCCACGGCAGCCGCAGCCACGGGGCTCATCCGAACTGCGCCGCCGGGCATCAAACTCTCTTCTTCCCGGTGATGTGGTTTTGTTCTTCTTCTTTTCTCTTCCACCCTCAGTGGAAAGTGACTTTTAGGTTTAGTGGGAGTTTCTGTCARAAGAAAAAGCGAAATCTCCAGGTTTTCAGCAGTTTGTCAAAAAATACACATAAACCCTGACTCCTTTCCTAAATGACAAAGTATCTTTTTCTGCAAGGACTGTTTCTCATGTTTGTGCACTCAAAACCACATAAAAATGAGAGCAAATTTTTTATTATTGTTTTAATCTTCTTTTTTCCCCCCAAGCACAAAAAGATAGCATTTCCCAACTAGATTTAGCTGCTGAAGAGAAGAGTTTGGGAATTCACCCTTTCCCCTCAGAGCACAAAGAAAGAAAAGCATTGCATCCTCTAGAAACCTTTTTCTCCAGGTTAGGCCCTCATTTCAGCCTGGTGCAAACAGGGAATAAAGCAGTGAAAAAGGATCAGTTTAAACAAATTCAAGTTCGGACGGGAGCCCGCGGTGTCAGGAGCAACTGAAGTACATCAAACACAAAGCTACACGTCTGGGTTCGGGTGAATCTGCCGCTGCAGCCAATAAAATGCAAGTGGCAGACRAGTGGTGTGATGGGAAGGAGAATAATTAAATGTCGTGAGATGGTGCCAGGTAGGAGAAGCACCGTCCCTCTGGCTGCAGCCAGGCAAGCTGCAAAGAGTTACTGGAAGAAACRCTGTTAATTGTCGCAGGGGTAGGGAAGGGTGTGCATGAGGGGAAAAATTTTAAAGAGATGCAGAAATATTCCCAGATAACAAAATATCCCCTTTTCAGTGTCAAAGTTAATGTTCCAGGCCTCGGGTGAAATCGGGTCCCCGGGATGGGCGAAGCAGGAGCTGCTTCCCCTTCACACCGGGAGGACAGGGTGCTCGGTGCCGCAGGTGTCCCCAAAACACAAAATTGTGGGGGATGAATCGAGGCTGAGAGGCCTGAGAGTTCAAATGTCTTGAAAGAGGGAGGATTAGCATCTTTCCAGCCTCTCAACTAATTTCCACCACATTGGACATTCTTGTTATCCACATAAATGTCCAAACTATGTTTTAATCCTGCCAAGCTCTTGAGACCTTGTGGCAAAAAGCTCCAAGGGCTGGAACAAATTCCCTGGGTCAGGATTATTTGCTCCTGAGGCTTCTCCTCGTCCTCCAAGTGCCCTGTCCATCGGCTGCCAAAGTTTGTCATCTTTTCCTGAGTGATGCCAATATCTTCCGTATGTCATCTCCTATCTTCATCTCTTTTCCTATCCCTTCTCCCTGCTCATTTAGGTATTTGTTCCCCTTGCTTCCTTCTACCTTTACAGTAGGATGCAACCCAGGCAGGGCAAAGAGATACCAGTGCTGCCTCAGAGAAACAGACTTTCCTCTATTTTCTTCTCCTCTGATAACCGCTTTTTTTTTCTCCTATTCCAATTCCTTTCCCCAGTCTCCTGCCCACCCCTTCATGATTCTTCCACCATCCCTCTTTGCTGCTAACTCACCAGAACAAGTGTAGGGCTGGTGGTACAATGTCATCCCTATGTATAGTAGCTAATAGAGGAAATAATAGATAAAATATTGACTGGTTTAGAGGCAGAAGGTGTGAAAAAACAGCTCGCTCTATCTCCTGTCACAACAGCAATAAAAGGCAGTACTTTTTTACACCAGTGCCTGCTCAGGAGTTTTTGAGGACAAACGTTCAGCAAGATGGAAAAAGAAACTGAATCAACACATGGATACCCAAACCTGCCAGCACCTGTAAATAATAGCAACACCATCAGGCATCCTAAATCTCATCTGTCGGGATTTAGGTACATCTGTAATTGTTGTAGATCAAGATGAAGCTTCTGTGATGAGAAGATTAGCCAGCATGTTGCTGCTAAGTGATTTTTAGGTCTGCCCAGCGCTGAGCTGGGGCTTGGCGCTTGTTGATGCGGCGCGATGCTCCTGCTAGCCTCTGCTCGCCCGCGCTGGGCAGGATCCTTGGAGGAGGATGGATGTGTCTGCACCCAAGGAAGGAAAAAGCAGTCCTGCTGGGTTGTTAGCGGCAGGGTTAATTTTGCAACAGCACTGTCTGGATCACCTTTCCCCAAACTCTTGCGCTGTTGGCCAGCTGAGCTGTTAGGATTTGTGTGCTGGTACCCGGTCGCAGCACCTTGCTCCCTGTAAAATCAGCCTTCGGTTAGCAGCAAAGTGCGAGCCCTCTGCCTGCCCCACCAAAGTCCAAATCCTGCCTTGCAAAACCGGCCGCATTAATGCAACATGAAACCACCCGCCGCTGAACTCTCTCAACCCAATGTTCCTGCTCACAGGACTGCAGAAATCCCAGAGAGCCAGGTCACGCGCTGGGTGCCCCTCCACGCACCACGGCCAGGGGCGAGCAGGGGTGGGAAAGGAAAGCTGCGTTTGCGAGCTACCCATCCCCGTCTTCCAGGGCAGGGTGCGGCTCGGACGTGTTTGGGAGCAGAGCAAGGGACGTCGCTTCCCACGTGTGCAGAGTCCCAGCTTGGAGCGTGTTGCCCCTGGGACGAGGAGCAAACTCTGCCGCTGTGATATCGCACAAAACCCCAGCAGTAACCCCAGGGCCACTCCTTTCCTGTTCCTTCAGGCTGAAGTAAATATGAATTTGTGCTTTGGGACTGATCCCTTCATCCAGGGGAAGGCCCCTTAGAGGAAAGCTCATTGCACTTGTGTGAGATTAGAGGGGGAAAACATGCAAAAGGGGAGAAGGCCCCCAACGCAGTGGTGCATGAGTCTGTGTCCGAGCAGGGCTCCCTCTTTCTGGGCACAGCTCCTCTGAGCCATCATTTGTCCCCAGCAATATTCAGCCCATGTACCTGACTCAGCTGCACCCCCTGAGCTTTAACCCCGTCCCTGGCTGCACTGAGAGCCACGTATAAAATATATTTTCTCCTTTACACTAAATAGCTAGCTGTGGCAGGCTGCGGAGGCCCCTCTCAGCGCTTCCTGGGGACAGTCCCATTGCCACCTGTTCCTATGGAGAAGGCTTTTTATCACAAACACTTGGTAAACAGCTGCCGTCGGAGCCCCTTTCTGCCTGCCCTGCGTTTATTCGGAGAAAGTCAATAAGGAAAAACAAACATTCCTCGTCCTTGTGCACACACATCCCTGGGCCGCCGCAGCGCTGGCCTGCTGTGCGTGGCAGACCAGGGGCTCCCAGATGGTGCCCGAAGCCAGGGCCGCCAGGCACGGCCCCAAGCCTTGCTTTAGGGCAGCTGGGAAGCAAAGGAAGACACACCACCTTTGCAAAGGGATTTTCCCTTTTGCCTTCCCCAGCGTGGGGGCACATCCCCGGTAGCGAGTCCAGCAGGGTCAGACATGAAACTCAAACCTCGTGGGCTTCACCTCCCAAAGGGACTTCTTTCCAGCAAGCTCTGGAGGTTGCAAAGTTGAGCTTTGAATCCCCCCGTTGCCCTCGCTCGCGCAGGCGCCCGATCCTTTCCCACTCCCACATGCGCTTCCCCGAGGCAGGGGGAGAGGACGAGGGCAGACAGGATCCCCCATTGYGACAAGCGCTTGCAGAGCTGGAGCTGGGAATTAACATGCTCAGGCTGTAATTAGGGCTTCAGCACTGTGACACCTTTACAAGTGTCTTTATTTAAAAGCAGGTAAATTGGAGGCTTCCAGGTTGGGTACGTTAGCAGGGGGAGGTGGTGGTGATGATGGTGGGGAAGGGATGAGACAGGAGTGAATTATTTTTAGTGGCATCCTTGTGCTGTGACAGGTTGACCGTGGCCTGGGYGATGGGTGGCAGATGCAGAAACTTGAAGGAAGTTGGTTGGACTCAATGGGGAGAGAGGTCCTACATCTGTCCGTCTGCCAAAATGGCTGTATGGGAGAGCAGGGAAAGGGGGTGAAGCCACATGGGTCTGAACCCCCCATTGAGTATCAAGGCTGTGCTTGTCCCATTGCCTGCCCCGTTCAATCCACCCGCTTCTATGAGCACAGTTTGGCCTCTACCTTCTTCACTGGCAACCAGATAATGTTGGCTGAAGCAGGCTGGGAAGCAACCCCACAAGTAGGGCTGGAGCAGGAGTAGGGCAGGGGCAAGGGGGAGCTAGCGGCAGGGACTGAACCCCCGCCGCCCCTGCAGCATCGCTGCCCAAGAGCTGCGGGCGTCCCTCCTGCTGGCCCTGCCGCTCGAAACCTGCCAGCCCGGCTGCTTAGAGAGACAACTTCAACACTTGGATCCAGATGATAACACCAGCAGCCTCAAAGTTCAGGGATATTCAGATCTAGACCAATCTCTAGGCTTTTTTTTTTTTTTTTGACAGCTGCTGCCTCTACTTTAGGCAAGGACATTAGCGCCGAGAGGAAAAAAAATTTGATTTTAATGCAAGCCCCAGTAATCAGCTATTTGTGATGGAATTTTATCTGTCCTGGTCTCTAAGGGATGAGAAGCAAGCAGAGAGGAAAGAAGGGTCAGAAATTAGTATGCAGAAATATCTGATCAGCCAAAGTAATTTTCTTTAATAATCGTATTCATACTGGCTGCTCTCCGCTCACTAGAAGAATTAAGTATTTAATAGTAATATATTTCATCTGGCAGCAGTTCCGTTTCGTTAGGAGCTGTGATGCCTCGCCGGGGTGGGGGTGGGCAGGGGAGGCAGCAGTAGGAGGGCCCCAGTGCGGGGCGACCTGCCGGAGGAACAAAGCTGCCTYGCACGCCGGCTTGATCGGCGGTGGGTCCCGGGGGGCCTCTGGGCTCTGCCAGCCCTCCCCGCTGCCCGGCACCCATYGGGAAGAGCCGGCTGGTGTGGCATGGCACAGGGTGAGCTTGTTATGGAGCTATAATTAAAGAGGAGCGTGCTTCTCTTGCAAGGGGAGGCAAGGTGTCGGGACCAGCTGGCGCAGACGTGGGAGGAAGGACCCGTGCCCCGCCATGGACCGTTGACCTGTGTTTCACGTTAGGCCCTGTGTCAGAAATCCTGTGCTGCATCCTCTGGGCTGTGCAACACAGGAGGTCACACCAGAAAGATAGCAGGTTTCTCCGTGGCCTTAAAACCTATGGTTCTGTAATTGCCAGGAGATACACTAATTATTATTATTGGCATCCATTCAGGAAAGCGTTTAAGCGCATGCTTAACTTAAGCATGTCCGTAAGTCCCATTGACTCTAATGGGACTTAACTACATGCTTAAATACTGCCCTGAATATTGATGTTTTCCCAAATCAGTGATTATTCACAACAATCCTACAGTAAACGCAAGAGCCTCCCACAAGCCGTGCAGCCTGGATCTGTCCAGGTGTCTGCCATGTCCCCTGCGGTCACCCAGCACGACATGCAGCCACCTCTCATTTGAGAGATCAGCAGCGTCTTCCTGCAGTTTCCAACCTTGCAGCACCTCCAGCGCCCGGGTCAGAGGAGAGGGACCCGGTGGCAGCAGCACATCTGCACCTTTGTAAGGGCAGGATTGTCCTCCCGGAGGCTGGATGGATGAAGGCACAGGGGAACACGTCCCTGCTTGTCATCCTCAGCCCCATGCCTCCATTGGGGCTCCCCCGGGATATCCAAAGCAAGGGAGTGGGGTCATCTGCTCTGTGCCAGCCCTGGCTCCAACACCCGCCGGGATTTGCACATGCTGGGGGGGGGGGGGTTGGGTGAGAAATACCAAGGAGAAATTAATCCATATTTGCTCAGAAAAGAGACAGAGAGAGAGAAATTCAAATCTGAGTTCAAATCCTCTCTGTTCTTTTAAAAGCACATGATATAAACAGATGGAAAGTGATGCTGGCAATTCAGATCACTCAAGAGTCTGGAATTAAATACCTACGTGTTAAATTGACAGTTCTCCAGGCATAGGGGAAGGAGGCAGATGGGGATTTCAGGGTGCCTTGGCAGAACAGTGACTTGGGGATAAACTGCCTTGGAAAGGTGGGAAATGCACTCTACAGGCCAAACTCTTCCAGAAATAACAGCAGCAAAATAATATCACAAACTCTTGTATTGTTGTTGCTTTCTGGACTAATTACAAGCAAAATATCAATGGCAAAGAGCACGTGTGTTGAATGATTCAGGCTGGTACTCGGGGGGACAAACCTATTCTCTTTCCTTCTTTCTCTCCAAAAGTTTTACACTTTATTTTCCCAAATTTGCTAAGCTGAAGAAACCAGCACACCTTCCCCTTTGCTCCCTCTGTCTCACTTCTGTCCATCCCAGCTCCTGTGTCYGCTCTGGTGACGTGGTCTCTGCAGCAAGACCAAAAGCTGAGGTGCAAAAAATGAACGGCTCAATCGAGCTTGCAAATGCTGGAAAATATTGTTCAGTTGAAAAAAGATCTAGTGAACTGGGACTTGACTCTTGTGATAAATACACTGTAGTGTGGGAATAGTGAGTAAATAAATAGTATAGCAGGGGATTAGACTTGTCTCATGGCAAAAATAGTGAACATTAGGGGTGTTAAAGCTCTGAAGTGATGGAAAAACTCTAGTGCTGATAAGTGGGCTCCAGCTAATAAGCAGGACAAGTGATTTAGACTGCAGAGCTCTTGTGATTGTGCATTTAGGGTTTTGCATGGTAATATGGGTTTGCCCAGGACACTAACACCCTCCTTTGAGGGACAGGGAAACAACTGTGAAACAATTTGGGGTTTCAGGTATTCCTCAATGCTCGTTTGTRTCTGGCCAAACCTTATTCTCTTCTCCTTCACTTCTGAATGACTGTTCAGATGAACCCTTTGTGTGGGTAAGGGAGGAAGGGGTGTCTGTTTGCACACCCTGTCCTCTTGTCTGCATTGCGCCTAGTCCCCGAGTCCCCAGCTGACGGCGACATGCTGCGCCCATGAGAACGGACACAGCTCAGTGCATACAACAGACGATGCACCGAGCGGGTGGGGGGGGGGGGATGCAGGGTCACCCTGCCAGCTCCCACCAAAACCCCTGATTTATCCATTATCCAGCAGCACCCCGTGATGCCGGGCCCCTCCAGCGGGCAGTGGGTGCTGGCTCCCACCTGCCCCACAGCTGCTGTCTCGCCTCCCTCTTTCCCTAGCACCATGGCCTCCTGCACCCCCGTGCCTCGCTGCCACGAGGTCTCCTCGCCTCGGCACTCCAGCACCTTTTGGGCGGCACGAAAAGAGCAAGCTCTGGACTCTGCTGCTCTTGCAAAGGCCCGTGCCAGCGGTCCAGCTCCCGGCGAGCACCCTTGTCCCTCTCCGGAGCCGGTGACCCTGGACATCCATCCCACACGCGTCTCCCCTCCTTCCTCCCCTCCTTCCCCGTCCTCCTCCTCCCCAAAGCGCGGTCTGCAGAGCGCGTGTTTGTGAGCTCACAGGGAACGGCGGGACACGGGCCTTTCTCTCGGCTCTAATGAAACCCTTTAATCATATTCAAATAGGTTACTGTTCAGGGGGAAAATAGAAATATGGATTTGATAGCAATAAATTTCCCTGGCTGGCTAAGCCCAGTTCTTAATTGTCCTGTCCCAGGGCTCGCACATTTCATTGTTCGTTAGGTGCTTAAGTCCCTGCTCTCATTTTGTGGCGGTGACATTACCGCTGATGGCTCTAATACTCTCATAATTTGAAAGGGGATTTGCATGATAGAACGCAGAGTATTAAAAGAAAAAGAAAAAAGGAGAGTTAAAAAAAAAAAAGAGGGAGGGGGCGAAGAAGGAGTGTGCGGGGGGGGCAGGGGAGTGGATTCAGCTTTCACTTTAAAAAAAAAAGTCACTTTCTTCAAAGTCAAATCATTGTTTTCATTAAAGTGAAAAAAAAAAGTGTCTCTTCTGCACAGTCAGTCCGGCCTGGCGCTGGTATTATCCTTATTGTTGCTAATGGTTATTAATTATTATTATCCTGCTACACAGAGCACTGCGGACGTGATGTCCCCAATGTCCTTGGGACAAAGAGAAAAAAAAAAGCAGGGTGTCCGAGCTGGGGCAGGCTCCTGGCAGCCAGTGGTGTGAAGCGAGAGGGGTTTTGCCATCATCTCTGGTGCAACGGTGTTTTGGCAGGAGCCGTGGCAGGCATCCGCTGCCAACCGGGGTCTCCATCTCAGCAGCTTTCTTTTATTCTGGTGTGCCTTGATGTGCGCTGCCCCACTGCCAGCTACTGCCCATGTTTTGGGTCAAGGGGTTATTTGGTTAGAAAACACAAAATAAAAAGTGGATCGCCCTGCTGCCTTTATCCCCAAACTTTGGTTACTGTTTAGGGATGAGCCCAAATATATCATTGGTCCTCGATGTCCAGAGAGACTTAGACCTGCACGTGGGTCCCACCGCTCCCAGAGGAGCCGGGTCGGGTTCTGCACCGCTCCCTCCGAGGGGCTGGAAACCAGACCCGACTTCAGAGCTGAATTTTCCTAGTCGCTGGCTTTTAAAGCCAGGAAGAACCATTATGATCATCTGAGCTGCAAGTACCAGACCCGCTCAGCACCTGGGGTGTCAGAAATCCTGATGTGGATTTTATAGTGGCAAACCTATCTCTGCAGAAAAAGAGGGACACGAGTCTCCAGGCTGTCGTTTTGCAACATAAAGATTGGGGGGAGCAGCGATTTCTGCCTCTGTCACTGGCACAGAGAGCCCCCAGGCCAACGTAGCACCTCTATGCTGTTGATACTATCGTTATTAATGGGAATAGTACCCTGTTGTGGTTATATCTCCCTTTGGTTCAGCTGGCTAGTTTTGCCCAGGCATGAGGAAATTTATCCCAACTCTTGACAGCGACTCAGTTGTTAATTTCCTGAAAAAAATCTGCAGTCTCAAATCTCTTTTGAGGGATTTTGCTTTTCCCCTTGCTGGCTGGTTAAGGGGGAAAAGAAATGCACCTACATCAGAGACCAAAAAGACTTCCCTTGAACAAGCCAGAAATCGCCCAGCCTTTCCCGAGCCCGGAGCTGCCTCCACCTGTATTTATGGAGCGAGCGCTCGCCAAGCTAAATCACAGCCACGTCACCCAGTTCAGGTCCAGCTTTGGACCAACACCAGTCCACAGGCCACCAACTAACTGGCCATGTCCATGACTGCGGCATGTCTTGAAAGAGGGCTTGTACTTGCTGACACATCTCCAGCTGCCCTTTCCCTCCCCTTCTCACTCACGTGAGAAAATGCATAGAGAGAATCTGCAACCAAAAATTAGCCCTGGGGTAAAAATTGCTTTTTTCACCTCTTTATATGGAGACCACAGTTATATTCTGTAGTTGGTCTGAAATTTAATGCTGGTGCATGGACACACACTGCAGTGTTCCTGTGCTCCAGTGCACAGGAGTCTATGGGAAGGCTTTTATCCATTGGCTGTTTATTTTCTAACAATAAAGTGGTAGTCGGAAATATATTAATTATTATTATAGTGTCTGAGGCTTGTGCAGAAATCATATTTTGGCTGCTGTTCTCTTATCAAGCGAGTTAGCATCATTCAAGGTGAGAAGGGCCCAGTGAGTGAAAATCAGCCCAGGTCTAGATCTCTGCAGAATTGGCGTCATTTACCCTGGCTTGGGATGCTGCTTTCACGCTTGCCATCCTCTCTTTTCCCTGTAACTCTGTTGTCCATCCCAGGCTGTGCAGAGACATCAGTAAAGCCCCAGGCTGTGCATCCAGATGCTTTCCTGATTTCTCCACATTTGCACATAGGCTCTTTCCAGGCTTGTTTTCTGTGGAAAGGATCCTCATGGAGTTCATGGAGCTAATTTTAGCCCCAGAGCCACACACTAAACTCCTTCCCACAACTTCAGGTATTTACCAGCTGAATTCACTATGTGGGAGGCACTGAGGTCCCCCCATCTCACCGAGGGCTTCCATGGGACAGGGCTCCTGTCCCAGGGAGGAGTATTGCTGAGTCTGCTCATTCCAAGACTACTCACCACCCATTTCTGGGAATTTCACCATCCCTAATGCCCATGGGAAGGAGCCCAAAGGGCTCACAAAGAGCAGAGATTTCTATTTGTGTGGCTGCAACCCACAGACACTCAGACGGGCTCGGCACCCAGCCTTCATGGTTGCAAGGAGTGCCTGGTCAAATTCCCAAATTCGGATGGATTTTGCCAGCCCCATTCCAAGCTGTTTGTCCTGCCCTGGCTACCAACAAATCATCTGGCAAAAGCACACCCGGGTTTCCTTGCCTTGCTCACCCCAAGCCTGGAGCAAGAGACGGGGATTAGCCACAAGCAAACCCAGAGTGCAGAAAGAGCTCAAAACCTGCCGGAGAGGTGCAGCGAGCTGGCTGGACTGCGAGCGCCCTGCCCTTTGCGGGGAGAGGGATTTGAATCCAGCACGTGCGCCGGTAGACGTCTAAATCCAGAGAGACCCTTGAGGGCGCGAAGGAGCCAGTTAGCGGTGCGTTGAAGGAAGGATCCTGGTCAAAATAGGATCATCTTGTCTCTCTTCTATTTTCATCACCGTGGTATTGGACCACTTCCCACTAACATATTTACCCAGCGAGGTGACTACCATCTGTCTCCTCTTTATTAAAATACTCCAGGATTTTCCCCCATGAGTCGTCGTCCTTGGGAATAGGAAGAAAGGATGTCAGCGAGCTGGAGGGAGGGCTGGGAAGTGGGTCATACCCTTCAGGAGTGCTCTCAGCCCCTCCAAACTGGGGCATGCCGTGAGTCCGGGGACACGGCGCTGTTTGGACTCAGCTGTGCAACTGATCCCGGGGTGGTTTTTTGCCTAAAGCAGCCATTTCAAACGGTGCCGTGTGCGCTGCCAGCCCCCACCATGCAGCAACTTGTTCCCCGATTACGTCACCCTGCATAAAAGGGAATTATTCAGACCTTCGTTTCAGCTGAAACAATACTGCAAATTAGCTAAACGTGTGCTCCGCTCCCCGCGTGCCCCCCTCCTGCCCATCTTCCAAGGAACAAGGCCTGTCTGGTGCAGGTTGAAATAAGACCTGCTCCGAGGTTCAGGGGATTAAGTCACTGAAGCCGATTTTGTGGAGTTTAGAAAAACGCCCATTTCCTTTGGAAAAAAAAAAAAAAAAGGGCCTTGAAACAGGCCCGACCGCCAGTGGTGGCTGCAGCAGCTGCCGTGCACCAGGGAGATTCTCCTGCGGCACTGGGCTCTGCTCCCGGCGCCTTGCCCACCCTGGCCGGGCACAGCCGGGCTCTGTACCTCTTTGCATCCCTCCTGCTGCCYCGTGCCCCCTTGCCTCAAAACCTCCACGTTTTGCTAGCTGGAGGTCTGTCTAGCAGTTGCCTGCACCACCAAAGCCTCAGCAGCCTCCACCACCAAGGAGGTGGCCATCCCCTCGTGTTGCCACCCCAGGGCCCTGTGCAGCTCTCGAGGGGGTCCCCACCACCCCCAAATTGTCCCCTGTGCAGCGGAGCACCATCCCTACCCTCAGCCCGCTCTCAGGTCGATGGTGGGACATGGGACAACTCCCAGCACGTCTTCCACCGCTGCCATCCCAAGCCCTGCTCACCCCGAGAAAGCACCAGAGCCAAAGTGGAGCTTAAATATTTTTGTTCTCTCGTTCACTTAGGGATGGGGGGAGGAATGAAGGGGGGAGAAGGAAGAAGAAGGGGAGGGGGACAAAGGGGGTTTAATAGGCTCCAGTGACAGCACAATGTCCACATTGGGAAAAGATTAATGACGAAAATTAATCGCATGACCTTTCTTTCGAGGAGCTGGAGGTGAGGCGAGCCATTAAAGCCTCTTATGTTGTAATTAACGTTTGAGGGGAGAAAAGACTGGCTTTAGAATGGATGTGATCATTTAATTAGGGTTATGCGTCAGTGCCACAACAGGTTCAGAGAAGTCATAATTTAACTATAGCTTTAAATTACACAGTCAGAACGCGGATGGCAGGGTTTAATGGCAGGGAAGCGCTGCCACTGAGGAGTAGGAAAAACAATTAAATAAACACCTCAAATGGGAGAAGGAGAGGGGAGACGGCCACGGAGGCGAGGAGGGCATCCTGGGCAGGGAAGTCGCAGCTTGGGTTTGTTTGAAAGGGAATCCTGTTAAATCAGAGTGGGACAGACCTCGAGCCGCCTCCGTCCAGCTATACATCATCAGCCTCATGTGTCCTCACCGATCAAGGTTTCCAGGGCAGCAGGGTCTCTTCCTCAGCCTGGTATTAATCCACCAGCCCTGATTTCCCCTTCTTTCACCCCAATGGACACGGGTTGTAATTTGATTCATGTTGGGGCACTGTGGCCCAACACACTCGGCAGTATTTGTATTCGGCATATACCGATACCTCGGCATATCAGGTATTTGATGCTTCTGTGCAAGGCACAAGGCACCTTGCGATCAACGCCAATGAGCAAAAGCAACGTATCTTTACAAATGTAAGATTTTAGAAAAAAGGTCAGGATTTCTTTTTCCCTTTCAGGAGAAGAATTCACAAAAAATCCAGAGAAATGCCTGGTTTTCCCTTCACCTACGTAGAAACGTCCACTTGGCGAGAGCACGGGCTGCTTTAGCACTGCTGCAGAAAGCAGGGTTTTTCGGTCCGTGAAAGGGGAACGAAACGCTGCTCACAGCCACGCCGGGGCTGCGCGGCATGGCAGCGACACTGCGTCCTGCTGGGCTTTTTTTGGGAGGGTTGATTGGAAAGGGAAAAGTTGGATTGCATTTGACTTTGGCGCAGGGAACAGGCTTAACAGCTACTCGGTGCGGCGCAGGCGGGTGTGTATGTTAGAGAGGAGGTGAAGGTGGATGTGTAGAGTCTTGGAAAATTATATGTGAGAAATGAGTGTCATGATCAAGTGCTGCATATTGGATGGATTATTAAGGTTCAAAATTAAAACATATACAATATTGCCGATGCCAAGAGCTCTCTAATCATAAATCAGTTCCCCTGACCCCTTCATAATCATGAGATTGCCCTAAAGAGCATGAGATTTTACATAATAATAAATGTTAAAGGGTTTTTTTTTTAATTGGCCTTCTGGTTTTTTGAGCCTGCAGTGGTCACATTTTCAAACTCTTCTTGGCAATCAGAAGGATGTTTTATTTGTTTTTTAGTGAAGGTGGAGGTTTTTCTGTAACGCCGTATCTTTGTGAAATTACGCTTTAGGAAAAAAATACACATTTCTCATGAGCCCCTTCTTTGGCAACACAGCAAACAGAAGTGAGGAAACTGAAACTCTGAGATCCCGGTGCTGATGCTGAACTCCCTGCATGGTGCAGGCTGGGGGAGCAACCCAGGAAACGGCAGGTTAAATACTGCAAATGGGAGCTCCTTAACTTGGGGGTAAATCACAAACAACTCTGCTGCCTTCAGCAGAGGCAGAAATCTGGACTAAATAGTTCTCTGAATCTAACCAGCTGCTTAAAATCAGTATGATACTCCTGCTAAAAGGGAAGAAATTTTTACGTTCTCCTTTCCTTTCATCATTCGCTTTGGTTTTCCTCTTGCTTTCGCTCACTGAGGGACCGTTATTACTGATGTGCGCCTTTCACTTTGCTTTTTATCTGCTTTGCCTTTCAGTGAAGGTCCTCCTGTCTTCCCACCGTGCCATCAGGTTTGGGCTGCAAACCCTTGCTTCTCTTTGGGGAGAATCCCTGAAATTCTTACAGCACATAAAAATTGTGAAGGAAACCCCCAAATGCTAGCACATTATTAACCGTAAGCTCTGCAAAACCCTTTCTCTCCTGGCACACATGGTCTGAGTGCCTCTTGTTGAACCGGTGCTACCCCAGATAACACAAGCCAGCTTTGTGTCACCACCACTGTCACTGACAGCTTCTGCACTGCTCTCCGCAAGACCAGGATCAGGTCTTTGCATCTTAATCGTGTTGGTGTTTTACTCTCAAATGAGGGTAAGCAGTAATGAAAGGGAAGGGAGAGTGCACAACCCCCCCCTGTATTTTGCCTGCTTGCTCTCAGAAGAAGGGACCCCAGGCTGCGCTGGGTGCAGTCACTGCACCTATTTCTATGCAAAATGCTGAATTTTCCACCCTTTCTGCATTTTTGCAAGACCTGCCCCAGAGGGGGAGCGTTCACTTCCACCACACTGCAGAGCTGCATTTCGTTCCCCTCTCCTGCAGTCACACCCCACGGCAAGCACGGCCACGCTCCTGCTCGCCATGGTGGGAGCCGGTGGATGCCGCCAGCCTGCCCGGATGGCAGCTTGTGTTCTGGGGCTGGCGGGAGGACACCGTCCTGCCTTCAGGAAAACTCAGCAGCGGGTGGCTGTATTTGCTCTGCAGTCGCTGCGGTTTCTGTGCCTCCAGTTCAGCAAAGTGCATAAGCACCTGCTTAACTCGGAGAGCAGGGTGAAGTCCATCCCTGCTTAGCAAAGCACTTGAGACAAAGTGCTTTGCTAAATCTAAGCCAAATGCAATTCTGGGCTGCATAAAGAGGTATCCACTTGTCAGCGAGGCTGTGCACATGCCAAAGTACCTGCTTGCAAATGGACCCATGAACCAGGCCTCTGTCTTGCTTAGCTCTGCGCCTCATTGCTGAGCAGCAAGTGATTCGAGCCAAATAGCCCCCAAATCCTAGCCAACAGCAGTGACCCGACCATATCCAAAATCCTTAAAGCTTTGGATTTTGGGGAATGAATGCTCAGATCACTTCTGGACTGAGTTGTGCTCACTTCTGGACTGAGTTTTGGAAAAAACTTTTCTGGACTGAAAAAAGCAGTCTCCCAGCTCTGCCTGTCTTTGCAATCTTTACGTGTGCACCAAGCCTTCTTGAGGACAAGGTCGCTTTGCCCAGCCTGTGCAGGACTGTTCGTGTGACTGGGGCATTATTTCTGCTCTCACATGGGATCAGAACCAGCACATGCAGACAGGACAGGTGGGCTATTTTCCTATGGGATAGGAATGAAAATATTTACCATTTTTTTGCCCATACTGCTAGAGGGATACAGAATAAATAACAAACAGGTCTGCTCTGGAGCAAAGGGTGCTTAATTTATCCGGTTACTCTGTACTCGGCTGGGATATTTGCATGCTCAGACGTGTAGAGGGATAGAAATGCACAAGAGGATCTCAAGCCTGTTTCATCCCAAATCCTCACGCTGTTGTATGTCAAAGCAATTGCCTAATCTTCTCCTAAACACCTGTCTCTGCAAGAGAGCCTGGGATTTGGGAAGAACCAAGTGCAAAAAAATGCATCAGTCACTCCAAGCCCACGTTATTGCAAGCCCCATCCTTGGGGACATGCCGGGACCCCCATCACCGCTGCCCTGGGCCCTGCCCTCCCCAGTGAGCGTGGTGGCCCATGTGCTGCTGTGCAGAAGCCTCGTCAATCCTGGTTGCTGACTGCCCCATAAACCCCAGCGCCCTCAAAAGAGAGAAAAAAATGGAAATGACTTCTCTCCTTCACAGAGGCCTCGTGGCCTTAAAACTTAATAGTCTCTCAAATGCCGTAATGCAAGAGGGGACTTTTATGGACTCGACAAGGGATAATATTATTAAGGTGTGTTATTATATTAATTCCAATATTTCATGAGATGGGGCGGGGGGAGAGGGTGAAGAATAAAACCTTTCACTGGGGAGTTCTGGGTTGTCTTATCCCTCCCCAGGGATGTGCAGAGGGGTCAGTGACGGCTGCCGGCGCTCCTTGGGTGGCAATGTCACTGTCACCAAGCGCACCTTCCCCTCCTCCTCTCCCTTTCCCTTGTCCCCAGGCAGATGTCGAGGGTCCCAGTGGGAGGTGCAGCCCCGGGGTGGCTCTTCACGTCTGAAGCATGACAGGTTTGGAGGGGACGGCTGGGTAAAGCTGACTAATGACCAGCAATTGAAAGCTTGTGCCACCGTCAGTGGGGAGCAGATGGAGAGGGCTTGGGAAGGAGCAACTTTTGTTGTGTTGGGAGGAGCCATGGCTGGATCCAGGGATGTCCTGGGGAGGGCAAAGCTTGCACCATTTCTCTTGTTCGTGCTCAGCTCTGACTGTCCCTAACCCAAGCTCTGAGCGCCAGGATATTGGCTCTGCAATACTGTGGCAGTGCTTGCAGTGCTGCAGGACACCCCGGTGTTAAGCACGGCACTGGGCTCGGGGTAGGGCTCCCCGGACCACTGCTCGCAGGCCAGGCGGCAGTGCAGGTGAGGCACCCTGTGCTCAGGAACCATGGCTGGCTCAGCTCTGGAAGGATGGAGAGTGCTTTTTTGCACTGAAATCCTTGAGGAAGGCCTCACCAACTGCAATGGTTTGCTGGAGGAGGCAAGCAAACGTCCAGGGATCTCCCTGTCCAGTCATCTCCACTACAAGCAGAGGCAAAGGCAGTCCCAGCGATATTCCATCACCCCATCCACTAAATGCCTTCACTGTCCAAACAAGTGCCACTCAATTGTCTCCTTTCCTAATCCCATCTCTTTCTCCTTCTTTCTGTATTTCCCTCTTCCCTTCTTTTTCCCCCTTTCTACTTCTCCTTACCTCTCCAAGCCAAAGCGCCTGCTGGGATTTTGGAGTCCAGCCACTGCCCAGCTTTCACCGTGTGTGGGCAACACCAAACAAACAGACTGTAAATAAAATACCCTCTCTCTCACACACACACATATTTTCTCCATTACCTCCGCTAATACTGTCTTTCTTCCATCTTGAGTTCAATGTTGTTTTTTGTCTCTCCCAAACCCCTCCTCCTCCTCCTCCCTGCAATTTATTCCAGCTGTGAAAACCTTTCTGCCATCCCCTCTGCCACACGGGCGGATAGGTGAGTGGCAGCGAGAGAAGCCCCTCTAAGCCACTGTGGCTAATCTATCCCACATGTGCGACTTGGCGGGCGTCCCGCGCCGGAGCCCGGCCGGACTGCGCGGCTCCTGCTGAAATCAGCCTGGCCCTTTACGGGCTCCGGCCCAGACGCTTCCCTCCCTGCGCCGGTGAAGAGCAGCACCGGGGATGAAACGGGCCATCGGGGTCTTTTTTTTCTGCATCCTCTTGTGCTCGGTTTGACGGTGTGGTGTGAGCCACAGGGGTGAAGTGGGAGTCTGCGGGGAGGAAGGGCCACCATGAGGARGACAAGAGAGGACAAGCCATGAGCACATCTAAATATCTTAAGTCCCTGTGCTGAGCTGAAGGGTGCCATGAAGCCAATCTTTGCTCATCTCAGTACCTTTAGGTAACACTTTCCACTTCAACATCAACCTGTTGGGAAACAGGTACCATCCTCCCCATTGACTGCTGGGGAGACAGCACTGYGCAAGTTGGGGGGACTTGTCCCAGATCCCACCCTGAGCCCTTTGCAGGGCAGAGGGAAAAGTTTGGCTTTTGCATGCTCTGTAACCACACACGAATTCACTCTCCACAAGCTGGGAAAGGGACCCAGGAACCCTGACGTCCCAGCTGGATGCACTAAACTGTTCAGCTCTAACATGTTTAGATCCCTCTGTGGCTGATGGAGACAAAAACAAAGTAAATCCCGCGCATTATTCCAGTCCCATGACGCTGTATTAGTCAATAACACATCCTTGTTCATAAGCACGGGCATGCATAAAAAGATCAGATCATCAAATCCTTCCATCTCTCTATTGTGTTTTTTTTTTTTTTTTAATAAATACATATCGAGGCTTTTGCAAAACAGAAATGAGAAGCGTGTTTGGCAGTTGGCAGAACTTTGTGTGGGAGCCAAAGCGCCGTCCTGCCTGCCAGATCTATTTGTCTATCACTCAGAGCTGCCAGTCAAGGCAATGCTGCCGGCACCCAGGGGACGGCTGACAGCACGAGCCCTGGAGACTTGGGGGGGGGAAGAGCCTTGCTAAACCTTTAAAGACCACTTTATTTAACAGATAGCTTTAGTTAAGCAGTGGTTCCTGCTGGGCTGTTTTCCTGGCTTCCCTGTGGTCTCAACACCAAGCAAATAGACAGGAATTTCCCGTCACAGCCCAGGGATGCGGCGAGAGAGGTATAATCCTCACTTTGAGGATTGAGGCAGAAGCGGGACATACCCATTGTCCTATAGTGCTAATTGCCATCCTTGATGTGGCCTCAAGRCTCTCTGGAAGTTGTGTCTGACCATGTGGCTTGGCCTGATTTTAGGCTAATGAGGATCTTTACACGCCCCTTTGGCCCACTATTCTCCATCCCAGGCAGCTTTTCCTTGCCCAAGCTGTGCTCCCACCCACACTTGGAAATAGGAGAGACCTCGAGGAGGCCATGTCCTCCTGATGACACCAGCTCAACCTGGAGACCTAGAGAAATAAGCACAACTGAGGGTGCCTATCCAAAATCAAGTGACTGCTGGCTCTTCACTAATCTTCCACCACTGAGACAGAGCCTCCTACAAAAACCACATCCACGCATGTGCACACACCAACACTGCAACATCTGCAGGGCATGCACCCTTGTCATCCTCAGATGACAAGTTATCTCTGATTGCCCAAAAAGAAAGCAGGGCAGATCGATCAATCAATCCACCCGTGAACCACACTTTTCTCACCTGCCTCTCACCTTACTATCAGGGCTGCAAATGCAAAAAGAAACCAGAGTCTGTTGGAGGACTAATGTACAGGTGAGCTCCATTGCACCATGATGAGTTGGTTAGCTGCAACGTGTGTTTTTAAATAAAGATTTTAGAACGGCAGGAACTTGTAAAACAAATAAATAGGAGCTCTTGTTAGCGAATCTGTGTCTGAGGCAGAGCAGAGGATTGCCATGCTAAAAGAAAGCCGCGTTTCCTAAACGAAGTGCGTACTTGGGCCGTGCATTGCTCAGACACACCAGTGAGGTCCTGACTCCTCCAAAGTGAACATCTGCTCAATAAATGTTG
The DNA here is from genome assembly GCA_035582835.1 of Phoebastria nigripes. Classification (NCBI taxonomy): domain Eukaryota; kingdom Metazoa; phylum Chordata; class Aves; order Procellariiformes; family Diomedeidae; genus Phoebastria; species Phoebastria nigripes. The sequence goes on along the minus strand of JAYKAV010003266.1, from coordinate 4,149,792 downwards.
TCTCCCACCTGATGGAAGCAGTTGAGTAAAGGTGTGGATTTGTTCCAGATGGGGAGCGTAGGTGCCATGGTCTGAATTCAAACCAAAAATCTATGTGTTGAGCCCTGCTGAAGGGATCGTCTTCCTCCCCACTCCTGCCGCTTCCAAGCAGGAGGCAATGCTGAAAATGAGAGTGCAATGCGAAGCTGCAAGGATAAAGCTCCAGCCTCTGCTCTCCTCCCCTGCCTCCTGTGCCTTTTCACTGCTCTCCTTCTCCTCCTGGACCCCGTCTTGCTTTGCACGACCAAAACAGGGTGGTGAGGTCCTTCCTCTGCGCTTGGCCCTTTGTGGGGACTTCCCTGGTCATTTCAAAGAGCAAAAAATTTGACTGCAAGATGGAAATCCCACTGCCCAGAGGAAAACAGCTTATGAAATGCGTAAAGCCCCTTTAGCACTTGTGCAAGGTTTGGGCCTCAGGTGATGGGGCACCGGGGCAGGGAAAGGACCCTGGGGATGGAGGAGCGGAGAGGATGCAGTAAGCCCAGGAGGGGAGCAGACCTGTCCTGCATAACTCCTGGGATATTGACTGCTGGAACACGAAGGTGGGGAGAAGAAAGGAGAGTAATGGCCCTGGATTTCCCCCAGATGTGTGGCAGGCCCACATGATTGATGGCATCTGTCTTTTGCTTTATTAAACTTGTGCAGCCATGTTCAACCAGGGATTTGCAAGCGGCTTAATGAGTATTAGGGAGGAATCTCCTGGCAGGACGGGGAGATTTCAGGGGTTTGCCGAGCCACTGGCAGGAAATGTCCTGCACAATGTGGCATGTCCTGCAGGACAGGGGCTGGGACACCGGGAGCAAAGGGAAGGGCGGAGGGGTGATGCCTGCAGTGATGCAGTACTGGAGGTCGTTACCTCGCCCTGCAGCTTGCAGCAACGGGATACGGGTGCTACGGGTCCAGAGGTGGGTGATAGCGAAGGGAGGCAGCACCAGGCTGGGAGGAGGGCTGGTGCTGCCTAAGGAAAACACACCTTTGTGCACAAATGGGCCAGGACATTGGCAAGAACTGATGACAGCAGCCTTGGTTGGCTGTCTAGGTCCTGAATCCAAACTCAGAGCTCAGATAGGAACATCCCAAGTGACAGTTCACTGGTGTGTTTGGGGACAAGTTGGCATGAGAGTCCCTCTTCCGTGGGGCACAAAAGGCATTTTGAGAGACAAGTTAACCCAGAACCTGAGGTCTGGACTCAGCCCTGTCCTGGTCTCTGCTGCTGGGTCAGACCTCTCCTGTGCACASGCTTGTCCGCACAGCCTCTTCCTCCTCTTTTCCCCTTTGATGGGGGATTTCAGACTGCCAAGACCTCATGTCATATGCCTGCTTTTCCTAGTTAAAGTAGATGTACATGCACATGTGTGCATGAGTGTACATATATATATAAAAGTAATATTTGTGTGTATCTATATGCAGAGTGGGGAAGACTGACACAGAACTTTTCATCTGCAAATATTTGCAAATTAAAAGCCTATTCAATATAAAAGTTTCTCAGCTGCAGAGGAACATGGTGCCCTCCCCATGCCCCCCTGACCCAGGAAATCACTCCAGGATATTTCCAGGTTGATTCGCCATCCATATTACATGAACCACTATGTGAGACACCACCTGCACAGGGCACCGTTGCTCTGCTAGTGCAAGGTGACAGAAAAAGCTTCCCTTTTCTCTGCCCTGAGCACTCAAAACACACAGGTCTTCTGCCAGACCCCACCACCTTCCAGGTTACGTTCCCTTCTTTCAGTTATTGTGACCCTTTTCTGCATCACTTCAAAGCCTTTTCTTGATGGAAGACACCCCTGACCATACTGTGGTATGAAATGGTTTGCTTTTTCCTCTGCCGATCTCTCTCCTTTAATCCCTTACCTACGTCACTCCCCGGCTCCATCCACACCCTCTCCACCCTGGGCACGTCACGATCACAAGTCTCTGCACCGACTCAGGCCTCTGACGCACAAACAGCATTTTGAAATGAGATCAGTTTGGTTTCTTTCCATTCAAATCCTCACTTTCACTTTTGGGGGTTTGGGGTTTTTTTTTTGTTTAAACCATACACCTTGGCCACAGCAGCTTGACACTTCATTTTGCATTTTAAAAGAAAGCTGCAAGTCTTGGGTACTGCTTCCACAGTATTAATTTTAAACGGTTTCCAAAAAACTTTAAAAAATATAAAGAAAGGGGATTTCAGGAGAAAGTCAACCCAGAGCAGCGGGTTCCCCGTGGCAGCCGTTCACACCGTGCTGTGTTGGGGCTGGCCAGGGAGTCGCGGGGAGGCGATTCCCTCCTCCAAGGCCAGACCCGAGGAAGCAAACCCTGGAGCTCCAGCCCAGCCCCGCTCGGGAACGTGCCCTCTGGCCTCCCATCCCTCCTTCCTCCCCGCGGCCTCCGCGCTCCCTCCTTCCCCCAGAGCTTCCCCCTCCCTGCCTCCTCTCCAGCTCAGTTGTTTTTCTTATTTTAATTTTTTTTTTTTTCCAGGGATTTTTTTTTTTTTTGGTGCCTCTCTTTGTCAGAATTAGTCAGGGCTGAACTGCCTCCACTCCCCAAGGAGACCCTATTTCACCCTGCCTAAAGTTCACCGCCTTGTCAAACCGAGCTAATCTCCTGCCGGGGAAGGAAAAAGGCTCATTTCAAACTGCTGCACATTCGGGGAGCGGCTGGGGGAGGAGGAGGTCTTCCTGGCTCCAGCCTGAAAAGACCCCGGACAATAATACCCCTTTTGTTCTAGGACAGTGGGAGGGGGCTCAGCGGTAGGAATGAAAGATGGGGGATATTAAAGGAGCAGGTGAAAGACATGCGTCTTCAGCAGTCATAGATAAGAGCCGACCCCCTTCTAATCTGACTGAAGCTTATTATCTTACTGCCACAGTCATTACTATTAATATGAAATACAAAAAAAGAAAACTGCATGAGACAACAACCTTAAAGAGGCTGCTTTAAAGCATCAGCAGACGCGGAGGTAAAGCCGGTGGCTTGGGCCAGATTCGCAGCCGGGCTAAAGGAGGTGTTTCTCCGGGGATGCTCAGCCGGCGTTTGCCGGTGGAGCAGTTTGGCTGGCTGCAAGTTGTCCCTGTGGGTCAAAGCATTTGATGCAACAAAACTATCTGAGCCAGAGGCTCTCTTCTTACTTTTCTTGGCAGAAAGCAGCGAAACTGGGGTTTCTTGGCATATATGGGGGCGCGTAAGGTAGCAGAGGAGCAGGAGCCGGGGTGCGCCTTGCTCGGACTCTTCAGGGAGGCTTTGCTGGATGAGGCCGCGGGGCTGGCGGCTGGGCTTAGCGGCGTCTCCCCCAGCTGAGATGTTTTATAAGGGAGGCCAGAAAGGAGGGAGTGGAGTGTCCGCACAGCCTGGCACAGCACAGCACAGCGGAGGGAAGGGGGGAACCGGGAAAAAACGGGCACATGGAGAAACTTGCTCCCTGTTTCCCCCGCTACACATGCCCTCTCTGCTCACCGAGCATCTCGCCAGACCTTGCTCAGCCAAGGGCTGCTAACTCCCCACCATGTCGCTGGGCTGCCTGGGGGGAAGGTGGCCCCAAGCCCACCATGAAGCGCCTGCGACTCAGTCTCGGAGTGTCCCCCCAGCTCCGTCCCTGCCACAGGTGGCCTTGGGAAAAGCACTTGGCAGCTCTTTGTCCCCTTTCCCCCTCTGCGAAGGTTTCCTTTGTTCCAATTAGTCCATAGGCTCTCCAGGGCGGGGGATCCTACCGGAGCCTGTTTGCACAGTGTTCGCCCCAGCAGCCCCGCATTGCCTCTGTAAATACCAGCCGTGCAGCGCAGAGAGCAGCCGGGCGGCTCCGGAGGTCCCTCTCCCACCAGGAGTCCTGGCTGAGCAGGAGGGGAAGCAATTCCCCTCCCAACACGGGAGAGAGGAGCTTCCCAGTGAGCAGAGGGCTTATTTTTGCTGTAACCCTGTTTCTGGGGTGCTGATGCTTTTTGTGCATGGAGGGGAACGGGTGGATTTGGGAACTGGGCTATTTATTCTCCATGTTAGGGGGTTACCAAATGTCAGCTAAACATCCCTTTTGCACCAGCCCAAGGAGCAATGCTCCCAGCCTCGCTCAGGGACTGAGCTCCTCTCCCAGGTAGGGCCAAATTCACTCCCCAAAGTTCCCAACGAGCACAGCCCCTCCTGCCAAAACCCTGCTGAGCCGGGGACTAGCGAAGGTGGGTCCGAGCGGGCTCTTTGTGCGGCAGCTGGAGCACAAGCAGGCGGCTTCGCCGGCACAGTTGGGATGTTTGCTCTCCCCGCTGACCTCTCCCATCCACCTCCTGCTCTCCTCGGCAGCTCCTCCACGGCGTGGCGGGGGGGCAGCGGGGATGGACAGCGGCTCCTGCCACATGTGTGGGGGTTTCCCTGACGGAAAGCTTCAGGGGGGCCTTTGACACCCTGGGGAAGGGATGCCGGCGGCCGGGCAGCAGTGCCGCAGCTCACAGCACTTGCTGGACTATCATTTATTAACCATGCCGGAGCAGGAGTTACCGAGAAAGCCCCCAGGAGGGGATTTGCCCGCTGATTTGGGGAGGGACCTGGGGGCCATAACCGCTTGCCTAGCGCTGATGTTGCAGTGGACCCTGAGTGTGAGGATGCAAAAGGATCGGGGCCGAGCTCCTGGCATGGCTGTGCCTCTGGGGAAATGCAGCCCACTCCATTGTAGGAAGGGGCCAGCATGGTCAGGCCCTTCATCCAAAGGCTCACGGGTCTGATCCTGAACCCCACCAACCTCATTGCAACAAAAGGGCCTCTGAAAGGCCAGCCGGGGCCCTTTCCCCACCGGCTGCACCTGCGCGAGGCGGGCAGAGCTGGGCGCCGCGTCCGACAGCCTTTCCCAGGGCACCGGGGCTGCCCGACGCAGTGGGAGAGCTCCCGCCCGGGTGAGGCACCAAGGAGGAATGTTTGCAGCGGCCTCCTTCCCCTACAGTAAACATGAACGGATGACCCCGGAGCGACATGCTAGGGTTGAAATAGTCTGTCTGTGCACTGGAGAGCCGTGGGAATGCAGCAGCGGTTATGTCACGCCGGGGAGACAGCGTGGCCTCAGGGACCGCGGGCGCAGCCGTGGCCTCCGTGAGTGAGGTCTGGGGGGTCTCTGGTCCGGCCGTGCCCTGAGTGGCAAACGCGTGCAAGCTGCCAGACCTTGTCTTTGCAAGGAGGAAAAGATAATGTGATTATTTATTATCATCAGCTGGCTAGGACGTATTGAATTCACAATTGCTATGCTTGCAGCAGGATGCTAAGATGCGTTAGCTAAGTTATATCAAAATATAACTCGTCCCTCAATGTCTACAGCTGGCAGAATTGGGCAGGATATGTAAGGGAACAACTTTTGCACGGCAGTATGGCTTTCTTGTTTCCATCTAAGACAAACTTCTGGAAAGAGATGGGAAAAATCCCTGCAGGGAAATAGCTCAAAGCCTTGCAAAAGTTTGCTAGGATGGAGCAAAATGGGAAACGCCTGTTCTTCAAGCTAACAGGCAGGTCCAGAAAGCAACAAATAGGGCTCATTCTGTTACACTTTTCTATTTTGTGCGTTTTTAAGAGGGCTGTTCCAGGAGCCCAAAGGCCTCTGAGCAGTTTTGTACCCTTTGCACCCAAAGCAGATGGATGTAGCCATGCTCTGAAAGAGGCAGGAGCCTGGGGGGTTGCATGCAGGGGATGACATGTTGGTGGCATGACCACACCATGCACCAAGGGAAGCCAAGCCACACTGACCGGCACAGGCTGATTCACCTCCCGTTTGGGTCCAAAAATAAGAAGTGAGGACTAAACTCCACATGTGGGATGGAGCCTGCAGCTTGCCACCCTGTGAACACAGATTGACACCTCCAAAAAGAAAAGGCCTGGCCATTATCACTTGTAACTCCCTTTTCAAACAGCTCAACTCAGTTCTATGACTTTAGCCTCCTACAGACAGAGAAAATTCATTGTATTAATATTATGGGCCCCACACTATTATGTATTAAGTACTAAATATCTGCGGACACTGACTCTGCATAAGGCACATCTGCCCCAAAAGGGCACGGGTGATCCCGTGGTTCTTATCAAGTCAGACGTGGAAGGGTGACTTGTTGCTTAGTTTCAGACTGATGTATGTTTTCATGAAATTAGTCCACTGAAGCAGGGATGGAGGCCATAACAATATCATGCATGCCGGCAATTTTCCACTCCTGTTTTTCAAAGCTAGGTACATTTTTTTTTGCTCTAGACAGCCTGAATGTGCTGTTCCTTATCTAATCTTGTACTGATGTGTCTGTTAGACAAGGTATGCAGCATGTGTCACTTCTGAATACCAGCATTCAGGACCAGCAAGCTGCTCTGGATAAGCTATTAATATTTTTGCATTTCGCACCACACAAGACTTTTTCTTTGCAGATCTTAAAGCACTCGGTTAGTTAGTTAGTTCATTATTCTTCCAGTTTATAAAACAGTAATAGGTAGTATCTATAGAGACAAGCCAGCCTTTGACACACACATGAAACCACATCAAGTCAAGGGAAACAAGGGCAATACCATACATACAACAATAGCAGAGAACCAGACAGCCCCAAAAATAAACCTAATTCCCCATGCTGCATTAAGCGTTGCCTGATAATGTTCAGCTCGAAACAGGCAGGACACTCTGCAGTTCCTGAGATGTAGGCTATTTTGGTCTTAACAAGTATTAATTAAGCCTCTGAGGATGGATATTTGTTGTATCTTTTGCTCTTGACACAACAAAAATAATCTGAAGAAGCTACAAGAGCAGACAAATAACTGTGTTTACTAAATATGTGCAAATACACCGGCCCAGCTGGATATACAGGGATGTTTTACCCTCCTCTCCTGCAAAGGCTGTGCCCGGCATAATGCTGTCCTGGTGATGGAAACAGCCAAATTTCCAAGAGAAACTGGGCTTTGCTCTGTACCTTTAATTAAACGTTGGGATGAGACAAACCAGCCTCCTTCCCGGGAGCCCCAAACCACTCATCCTTTGGGCAATACAGCCTGAGCGGCCAAATTTTTTCCAACTCGAGAGCCTGMATTTGAGCTCACAAATCCGTGTTTAAGCAGCTGAACAAGAATCCTCCGGAGTCCGTAACTCCTGGGGGGATGGAGATGTGCTGTGGTTAATGCTGTGGTTGTTGTTATCATCACCAACCCCCAAACAGGGTGTCGGGTACTTTATAGCTAGTCGGAAGGAAGAGTCTCTTCTCCGAGGACAGCGAAATCTGCCTCTGTAATTAATTGTAGGAGCTGTGGGTGTGGAAGATAGCAGGCAGACATATGTACGTACTCATATTTGCACCGCAGTAGGTCAGGAAATGGGGTTTTTCTCTACTGAAAACGTGGGCTTTTTGCAGAGGAGAAGACAAATCAATCTCGAAGCTACCCCAAAACGTGGCAGCGGGAGGAGAGCGGGGGGCTGTGCCCGGACCCTGATCTCTGAATTTCCCAGGGTGGCCACTGCTTTTTTGGAAGCGGGGGGGGAGGGCATGGCCCCGGTATGGTTTCGTTTATCAATGAAAAGTTGAACGACTCCTGGGGAAAAAGGCACATTTCACACACAGAAGCCCTCGCTACTCATATTGGCATGGGAGAAAACCAATTTTCCGTTGAAAACCCTCTCTCTAGCTGAGAGCAGGTTTATACGCACACACCTCTTGGGCCATATGAACTGCATGGCTCAAACTTTTCCAACCTGGGGGCCTGGCTCTGGGCTCACACACCTGGGTTGGGGCAGCTAAACCAGTACCCTGGCTTTCGGAGGAGCTGAAGAGCCGCGAATCCCACTGGTGCTGGACCTGTTCAGGCAGGCTGGCACCGACCCTCGTGGGGTTTGTGTGTGTCTGGGGGGAAACGGGGGCAGGATTCAGTGGGTTTGTCCTTACGGGCTGTGCGTCCAGATTGTATAGACGGTCCTAGCAAAAAAAAAAAAAAAAAAAGAAAAAAAAAAAAAAAAAAAAGGCAGGAGGGGGCAGGGAAGGTGGAATTAATAAAAGAACGTGATTAAAAAAAGAACGGAGAAGAAAGTTTTATGGAAAAAAGAAGAGAAAAAGGAGAAGTAGCTTCACAAAGTGACACTTAATTCAAAGCTTTTACTTTGGCTTTTCCACCTCGGAAGCATGAAAGCAGCTAAATTAGCAAAACAGAAGTAAACTGTTGACTGCTTCATTGCAGGATTAAGTGTGATAAATGGAGGTTTTGTTCAGCCTCTGTCCAGATGTTGTGTCTACGCTGGGTGTTTTTTTTTCTTTTTTTTCTTCTTCTTCTTCTTCTTTTTTTTTTACATTCTTGGCCTAAGGCCCATATATATTTTGGATACTGCAGGGAGTATATAATATCATTGGAAAATGATGTGGTCTGGTAACCTTTTAAATAACATTTCCTCCCTCCTCTCTTTTCTAATAGTTTGTTTTTCTTTCCATGTTTTCCTTTTATTGGGGGGAAATTTTTTTTGGAAATTAATGAGGCCAAAGTTTTAAAACAAACAAAATAAACAACCCCCCCAAACAAACCAAAGCAAAAAAACACACTATTTCCCTCCCCATTTAGGGGGGGGGAAAAGAGTTAAGGGACTTGTAAGGGCGCAGGCTAAGGATGTGTTTGGGACTTTTTTTTTTCCCTGTCTAGAAAACCTTCCTGATTATTTTTTAACATTCCCAGCGCACTTGGCCCAGAAGCCAGGCTGGGTTTGGGACAGCAATTTCAGTTCCTCACTCTGTTTGCATTGTCAGAGCCCCCCGACCCCAAAAGCATTTTTTCTTGCCTTGCATTTCATAAATCGGAAGTACCTGTCGCTCCTGGAAGCGCTGGACGGAGGAGGCCAATGACCGGCCTTTCCTGAATCTCAAACGACAGCATCCAGCAGGAATTCAGACCTCCCAATTTTAAGCAAAACAAGCTGGGGAAGGTGGCGAGGACAGTTCCCGCAGAGCTGCTCGGCTGCAGGGCAGTTGTCCTGGTGGCACTGCCGAAGGGGACGAGGTTGCCGACCCCTTCCCCATGGCCGGGCAGCATTCCCCAGGATTTTAGCATCCCCCCCCCCGCAAAATAGCAAAGCCGTATTTTTGCATCTCCGCCACGCTGTGTGTTTTGCAAGTGGCTGGGTGCTGCCGGGAGCTGCTTTATCCCACCACTGCAGCTTCTCCGATGGGGATGGTGCTCCAGCTCTGTGCTCCCCTCTCACCTCCTGTGCTCCCTGTGGGGCTCCCAGGTTTTTTTCCAGAGTCCACCTTAAAATCCCATCTCGGCGGCGGTTGTGCCTCCCTTGGCTCAGCCTGGCTTCGGGAGAGGAGCCCGGCCCAGGCTAAAATTGTGCTATTGACTCACCCGCTGGCAGCGGGCTGCGAGGCCGGCACACCACTTCAAGGCAGTTAAAAGAGCATTTGGGGTCTCACCACCACGGAGGAAGGACCACGCTGGTTTAACCCTGGGCTGGCAGAGCCCTGCTGCCCTGGGGGTGAAGCCCTCTCCTTGGGTGTGCTGCAGGTGAAGGGGGCTAAATAGGGGAGCAGCATGTGTGGTAATGAGGGGTACCAAAATGGGTTGGTTTAACCCATTTATACCAGCCAGCGTGGGTTCGCCGCTGGCGGAGTTAGGGCAGGACAAAACGAGGGTGTTCACCACCCAAATGCGGGGTTTTCCCCCTTGGAGCAGGGTCTGGATGTCAGCACCCAAATTACTTAGGACTAGATTTGCAGTGACTTTAACAGCCCTTATCGCTTCCCACTCTGCCAGTGCAAGCTGAAGGGCAAACCCGCTGGCTCTGTCCAGCTTGGTGCTGGGGCTCTTGTGACTGTAAACATCTGGGAAGGGATGGGGAAGCATCTGTAGGGCAGCGCCGTGAGGATGGCCAGCACAGAAACCTGCCGTGGCTCTCAGATGCTGCCCCTGGTCAAGGCACAGAGCCCGGGTACTCCCTTCCCGGGACGGCCGGGCTGTCCTGGCATTGCTGCCGGCACCGGCTGGCCGTGCCATTGGATACACCCCAGGCTGTAACGGGACAAGTCCCAATTCCCCAGCATGGCCCCGTGTCCTGTGCGTTTTGTTTTTTCCAGGGTGACGTTAAACAAACCGAACCCAAAAGAAAAAAAAAGGTGAGAATTTCAGCAGATAAAAACGCAAAGCGGCAGCCGTTCGCAGCAGTAAACACCTTGGAAAGTCGCTCTCAATTTTTCTCCCCACCACCACCTCCCTGCCTCCCCTCCTCTCCCTCTCCTTCCCTCTCTCTCTCTCTTAAGGTAGCAGCGTGGGAGCTTTGCCAAAACATTGCGGTCCCGTGGGGAAGCTTTCCTCTCAGTGAAAGAGCCCTTGCGCCTGCCAGCCCAATTAAAACAACGTGAAAGGAAAGCAGCATCTGGAATTGCGCTGCCTCTCACAGCCAAGTCACAATTGTTTAGTCTGAAAGTCGTTTCAGGGAGAGCAGGGCTGGCTGGCTGCGCAGTGGCCCCCACATCTGGATTTGCGGCTAGACAGCCTCTTTGGCTGCAGTCCTGTGTGCATGTGCATTTTTAACTTTAGGATATGCTGACAAGTTAAGAAGTCAGAAAGTCAGTCACAGTAACAGCCTCCGTGGCCCCTTCCTCCCTCCGCCCCTTTCTAACACACACACGCAGTTGACTAAATACAATTTTCTGACATCCTTTCATCTGGAGAGAGTTTCTTCCCTTTCCAGCCTGCAGCTCGGGTCCCCGATGAGTTATTTGAGCTGAGCCAACACATGTGAACAAAAAGTCTTCTCTTCGGTTTATGCTCAAGGGCCCGTCTGTGCTACCCACGTTTCGCCGGCAGCGGGGCTCCGTCGTGCTCGCGCCGCGGCTGCCCCGTGCGGGGACCGTCGYGGCCACCTTGCTGCTACCCGCAGGGGACAGGCTGCCCGTGGGGTTTTGCTCATCGCCAGCCGTGGGCCGCTGACAGTGATGTGATAGGGGCTGGGACGTGTTTGGGGTTCAGCTGCCCATCAGGGCATGCATCCCGACAGGGAGGGCAGGAGTGTGCAAAAAAATGAGCTACCGATCTCAAGCGGTGCCGCAGGAGCGCTTCCAAGTCAGCTTCGCCATGTTTTGGCCAAAGCTTTTGCCTGCATTTACTTTTTTCCTCTGAAGCCCTGGCTGCGGCTGAGATGTTGGGGTGTTGGTCATTCATACGGCAGGCAGGATCCCCAAAAAATGGGATGGGGAGGGCAAATCTGAACTTTTATAGACACAGCTCAGAAAAGGCCACTGACCACGCTGCCGTTACCAGCTTGCATTTCTTCACAGTGCCCAGAAACACCCCGAGCTCCCACCAGTGTGGTTTTGCCTTCCCAGGAGCCAGGGCAAGCAGCAAAGAGAGTGGCACCGGCCCAGGAGCCGATGCCCGGGCAGCACCGAGGCAGCCGCCGTGCTGGCACGGTCCAGCTGCYGCAGTAAACCCTGCTCGCCAAAACACTACCAGGTGAACCCATCAGGATGGGTGCATGTCCCATCCTCCTGCAGGACCAATACAGCAGTGAAAGGCTTCAGAGAAAGCCCTTTTTATAATGAACRACTTCCCTCCAAGCTACCAGAAACATCAGCACAACCGAGCTAGCAGCATCTTGCCTGGCTCCCGCTTACGTCCCTTTGCCCAGCTGAGCTTTGCGGTATTCATCTGCGCACTGTGTCAAAGCAGTAAAACGGCGATAAAATAAGGGGAAGTTTCCATGTGAAGGGAGGTGGTCGTTATGGGCTGGGGGCCCCCGCTGCCACCTGGACCCATTCTGGGCTCTGCTTTCAGGCCCACGTCAACCACACAAAGGCTGCTCCACGTTACGGCCATGAGTTTTCAAAAGTGGCTACTGATCTGGGGGCTGAGCACAATCAGGGTTTGGTGCAGAGATCCCGAGTACCCGAGGCTCACAGATTCCCATGGAGAAACACCTGCCTGCCCCATTAAAGCAAATGCCATCAATCCAGGGTCTGAAAAGCCTGGGGGCAACATCCCGAGGTTTCCCCAAGCACAGAAAAGGTCAGGACTGGGCAGCTCTTTGCTTTTTCCCTTGGTTTCCATCTAGAGCAAAGCTTATCCTGCCCCACACCCCAGCATCACGCCCGTGCTCAGCCTGGGCTAACCAGCACCCAGAGACGGAGCTACCCCTGCGCTACAAAGGAGATTGGGGGGGTCCCAGGGAATGGCCGGCTGCCCTGAGCCCCCTGGAATTTGGGGTGAGTTATTGTACTCCGGTGGATGCTGCTTTTCCAGCTGCCCTTCCGCATGCTCTCCCGGCAGCGTCCCTCGTGCTGCCCGCACCTCTGCCCATGTATGCGCAGGAGTGTCGCTACCAAACTGGTTTAGCAGCTCTGTAGGGCGAGTTATGTTGTTTCGAAAGGCTCCCAAATACATGTTGTTCGCAAAGCTCTCCTGTATAAATAAATACCAGCATTTCTCTCCTGACCTTTGCTCTTTTGCCGGGTTTCTCCTAAACGCAGAGCATACGAAACCGTCTTTTATCCGCAGAGAAGCCCGAATCACCCTATCTCCATGTCTCTGTGTGCATGGTGGTGCAGAGAGACACCTGGGAACTGTCTGCTTCATCCTCCTCCCTCCCGGCAGCCTCGGACCTTGGGCTCACCGGAGACCCAGAAGCATCTGAGTTTCTCTTGCCTTGAGCTGAGGGGCCGGAGGAGGGATGGAAAAGCAGTACCATCAATGCCAGCATTCACAAATCCCATGTGAGGCCTCCAGCTTATTCTGAGACAGTCTGAAAACCCATGCCATGATGCTGTAATGGCTGTCCCCAACAAATTTGTTGGTGTTTTCTTTATTTGCCTTCTGCTTTGCAGGCCTGCCGGGGTAGTGAGGTCGTATCTCCAAGTGTGGCTGGGTGGCCAGAGCTTTTGCAATTTTATCAGGAGTCTCATGGTAGCCGGTGTTTACTCTGAAACCTGTTGTGTGGCTTTGTTCACTCCGGCTTGCTAAAACACTGGGAGATCTGGGGAGCTAGAGACCCAAAGAGGAGAAAAAATACTCATATGGGAATAAAAGAAAATAAAACCTCTAGAAGCCTAGACCTGATTGCAAACTTTTCCCTGCAGGGCCCGCATCGTGGATTGCAGATTTTCGGTGGTGCAAGAGCAGACCCTCGTCCTCTGGCTGTGCGGCAGAGACCCCAAGGATATTGGATGACAGAACATCGCCTGTGCTGGCTCCGAGCTCTCACCCACCCTGAGGTTGTTCTTGCCGTTGGAAAGCAGTGCCTGCTATCGATAACTCCCTGATTGATGGCTGGGCAAACTCACCTTGTTTACCAACGTGGGTGTCATACTGACAACAAACAGGTCTCTACCTGAGTGTGTCATAAGCGAGGGAGGATGGTAAATAAGAAATGACACGTAATGCTGCAAAGACCAGGGCTGCTGGAAACAAGGGAACAGATTCCTCCTCTGCATGGCACGTTGCAGCAGAAGCAAATCGAAGGCTTGGTCATCTCCTTGGAAAACACTGGAGAAAATGATGTAAACTGCTTGAAAAAAAGGAGAAAGAATGTTTTACCCTGTCACTAGATTGCAGCAGGGTCTTTGGGGCAGGGACCATCTTTATTCAGAGTTTGCCCAGCACACAGGGGCATTGTGGCAGGGCTGCCGAGACAGCGCCGCGTGGGCATGATGCACCCGGCCAGACGGCACTGCCCTGGGGCAGAGGCACCTTGTGCAAACCCCCCTTGGAGCAGTCCCTGCGCCGTAGCTGCTGGCACATGGACAGGGATCTGGGACACCCAAGCCAGCTGGCCAAGGTCCCCCCTATACCTGGGGCCATGGCAGGAGCCTGGATCCTGCCTCGACGCATCCTCTCCTGTGCCACATTCAACAAGCGGTAATTACAGCTGTGCCAGAATCTCCTAATTACACTGCTACGGGTGCAAGGCAAACCCACAGCTTTGATGAAATTAGCCTGGGCTTCAGCAGAAAGCCCGTCAAAGTCTGTAGAAAAAGCCTCACTGAAGCAGCTATCCTGGATACACACGGGCACAAGTGAAGGACAGAAAATGCCCCTTCTCCTGCCAGCTGCCCCGGCCGTGGTGCCGGGAACCAGCAYGCAGGCTGCCAGGTCTGCTTCCCCCCTTCCCCAGGCGTCTCCGAGCCCATCCTGCTGCATCCAGCCTTCCCGCTCCAACGCCCCCAGCCCCTCCCGCTGGCAGGACCCCGGGGGACAGCCCTGTGCCCCCACATGCTGCTCTTCTCCCTGCATGGCGTGGGCTGTTCTGCTGCTTGCAGAGTGGGCAGGAGGACCAGGGGCTCCCAGGCATGAAATCACCCCGGGGGTGATTCCTGGCTGACACTGCCAGGTCTCAGGAGGCCTCAGCTCTGCCCATTGCAGACCAGCTTGACAAACCCGCCCAGCCTGTGTGAGGGTCTCTGGATTTGGTTGAAACCTGGAGCAGTCACTGCAAAGCCATGGGCGACATGCAAAAGGCCCCCGTTAAAATCAAGATGTGATTTCTAAGCACTGTGGGCAAATGCTCTTCCCACTAAATGGATCAGCTCCTCCAAAAGCACTTTCAGTCTGTCTTCTCCCGTTTCTTCTTCTCATGTCGGAGTCAGAAGCAGCAGATCAGCCTTACTCGAAGCAGGACCATCTAGTATTTAAACTCAGGTCCAATTCCTCCCATTTACTTCCCAAGTGTCCTTGAGCACATCATCTCCCTCTGCCTCGGGTTCCCCACCTGTGAAATGGGTCTGAAAACGCACCAAGACAATTTAAAGTGCCTCAGGCTGTACAGATGTCCTCGCTGCTCTGGCAGTAACTCTGATGTCTCTCGGTTTTTGCCAGTGGTTTAATGAAACCTGCTCTGTGAACCGATCGGCGTGACGGCGGCATGCCCCGTGGAGGTGCTGAGCTGTCTGTCACGGGCGCTGCTGAGAGCTGCTAGAAATATATAATCTCAGGGAGCCCCGCACCGACTGCTGGGATGAAAAATTTCATGGGAATAATGTACGCCACGGGATAGCAACGTGGGATGCTGGAGCCAGAGACCGGAGATGCTGAGCGTGATACTAACAAGGACGAAACTTTTCATTCACTCCTCCCTGCCCGGTCCCCTCCACCCGTGCCACACACACACGCATGCACGCATGCACATACGGAGTTTCTGGGTTTATTTTATATTTTCCCTCGTAAAGATTTGTGTCCGTGCTGTTCTCGTATCAAAGCCAGCAGTGGCCCCTAGGATAAACATGCGGTCAGAAGACAGAAAACTCCAGGCTAAAACACTATTCGTTTCACCCATAGCAGCATAAACTGAGAGGCTTTTAAGAAGGGCGAATGGTTTTCAGTAAATCTCTCATATCAGCAGAAACCTTTGAAAGAGTTTGTTTAAAGGCTGTGGAGATAAACAGCCCAGCCAAGTGTTTGTTTAAGATGTATGTACTCTGTGTCGACTGGTAGGCTGGTATTTATATCAAGGGGGGGAAAGGAGGGCTAGGATCTTTTTGACCCTTTGCTAGCTATGGTTGCGTCAAGTGGGGTGTTTTGAGAGCTGGAGGGTCTGGGCTGGGTCCGGGCTGGGTGTCACACCGGACCCTGGGCTGCAGCTGGGGACAAAGCCAGGCGGGTGTGCRAGGGTGTGCGAGGGCTTTGGGCGAGCGTCAGCATTTCTCTGCTGTGCAGAGGCGTGCAGAGGTCCTGGCTGAGATTGCCGTGCCAGGCACTGGGTAGATAAATGTCTGGTGAGGGATTCCCTGCCTTGGACAGCTTGCAAGCTAAATAAGCCCCACAGAGGGAAGGGGAGGAAGGAAGGATGCACAACCCCGGGAAGCAGATGGGCGAAGCTCAGCCCAGATTGCCCTTGGCCGTGCGGCAGCCTGGGGCTGACATGGGAGCTCAAAGTCATCGCCTGAGCCCCGCACCGTGCCTTCAGCTGCAGCTGGAAACGGTCTTTCGGCAGCTTAGCAAAAGGCGAGTTGAATAAAGGTGTGTTGTATTTCAAGTGACATTGGCTGTAGGGCAATAGAGCTAGAAGTGGTTAGCAGCGTGCTGGCACGTCCCCACCACAGTGATCCCAGAGATGGGACGTCCTGGGAGAACTGAGGGGACAGAGGGCTCTTGCACCGCCCCAGAGGAGCAGCAATACCAGGCTGGGGAGGTGCCTTCCTCACTTCTTGCTTTCARTCGTGGCTGGCCCCATTTAGGTCCAAGAGCCAGCTTTGCCTGCAGTCCATCCTAGCCACGTATGCACCCGAGTGCCGTAGCTCAGCACCTGCGGGGTCCTGCRCCGGGGCCCCTCCTGCACGCCTGCAAGGGAGAGGTTTAGGGGGGTCAGTCTGCCCTCGCCTGCCTGGCCGGGGAGCGCTCCAGCAAAGAGGGGAGCGGAGACTTTCCTGGCAACAAGCTGGTTCTGTCACCTTCCCTTTCAGACCTGCCCCTGTAAATCATCTGGATGGCTTTTTCCCCCCTAAACTAAACAAAACATGGATGCTTAGCAGCCTGTCTCTGGGAAGGAGGTGCAGTCAGAAGGGACTTGCTCTAGATTTACCCTTGTGTAACAAGAAGCAGAATTTGGCCTGTTTCCTGGACTGGGAGGGTATGCGATATCCATCAGCTGAGCTGGGCACGTGAATAACGCTTATAGCATCTTCCCTCGTCCTGAGGGATCCCAATAGCACATACAAATCTTCCAGGAGCACTCAGTGGTTCTTCTGCCACTTCTAGGACAGATCCTGGGGTTGGGACCAGAGTGTCCTACACAGCTGCTGGACACGGGAAGTGAAGGGAAAATGCTGCAAACAGCTGACTCTGTCAGGTGGAAATTAAACGCTGAGAGCTAAGAGCTCAGCTGCTTTAAATCAGCGTCTTAAGACTGGTGCTGGTGGAGTAGCACCAATTTACACTGGCTGATTTGGCCCAGAGCGTTCTGAAATCCAGCCAATGCTTGCAGGTTCCACCACAGGCAGCCCAGGGGCACCTGGATAAAAGGGGCTCAGTCTTAATGTTGTGTTTCCCCAGAAAGATGGAGCCTCTCTCCCTGCAGCGGTATTTACACCCTCCAGGGCAGTATGTTGGCACTGTGGTTCATAACTTCTTGTATGATGCATGAGGTTCACGTACGTATCACAGGAGCATTTGATCTGGAAGGTGAGTCTTGACTTAGGTAACAAGTCCAATTGTATGTGATGTTTTATAGCCAGAAAAGTACAGACTGCTCTCCTAACCTGCTGTGTTTGGAGTATTCAAGCTGTTGGGGCCCCAAGCTCTTGCAGGCATCATATAGATTCATAATCAGTGCAAATCCCACAATTTAAAAAGAAAATTCTATTCACAGAGAGAAAAGAAACTTTTTTTAGTTAGCATGAACTGGAGTTTGGAACAAAAAAACCCCTTCAACTGAGTGAGCGTTTTGTTTACAGAAAATCAGATGATCCTGTTTTGACCTTTTAAAACTGTTGTCGTATTTTTAAGTGTTAGAGGCACTAAATGTTCTCCAAACAAATCCATTCAAAACTGCCCCCCCATTTCTGAACCGCACAAATGAGATGCTCTCAGCCTGCTCCTGTTTCCTTATTTCTACTCTGAAAAGATTGCTAAAGCTGACCTGCTTTTGAAATGTTTCAATTTGGCCAAAACCAGCAATTTTTGTTGTATTTACCCTCATTACTCACCGAACTGCCTGGCTATTGAAGCACCTCGAAGTTTGTTATGGAAATCCTCATTTTAGTCCTACTGCAAACATTAACATTCAAGACAAGTTTGGGGTGAGTGCCCAACACTGCTCTGCCAGAGCCTGGAGCCTGCGTTTCCCCACAAGTCAGGGCAGTGCTACCTGGAGAGGATGCTCAGAGGGTCAGGTCTCTCTCGCAGGTGGCATCGACATCTCCCTCTAATCTCTTCTTTTAAGCCTTGTTATGAAAAAAATTGTGACCTCCCTTGGTCACATATTGCAGAATCTTCGTACAAAGTTTTCCCTATCCTAAAACCACAAGCGAAGCCCCTTTCTGCTCCTCCTGCGCTGGGAATATAGAGAGCAATTGCTCCCTGTCCTCATCACAGCAACCTTTTATACTGTAAGGTCGTTATCATCTGCCTTCCTTAGCCTTCTCTGGGCTAGACTAAACAGACACAGCTCCTCCAATCTCTCCTCATGGGTCATGTTTTCCAAACTTCTTATCATTGCTTCTCTGCTCGTCTTTGAACTCCCTCCAGTTCACCCATCTCCCTCCCGGCAGGCAGCGCGGGCTGGGTACCCGGCTGAGCCCTGCGTGGAGCAAAGCCCCGCAGCATCCCCATGCACCCTGCTGCAGGCTCTCTTGCTCTGCCTGCGCTAGGCAATTTGGTGGTTCATACTGAGCTTGCGATCAAATATAAATCTCACTCTTTGTTGCACCGCTGGCTTGCCAGCCTTTCGCAAAAAAGTTATAGTTCAGCCTTTTGCTTCTCGTTCCCTGTCCCTTTGGCCTGACTGCAGCTCACTAGGTCATTCGTTCCTTTTATCGAGGTGGTTTTAAATGCCAGTCCTGTCCCCCCAAATGGCAGCCCCTCTCCAGGGTGCTCTCGCAGACGTTGCACATGTACTCTCTGTGTGCAGCCTAACTTACCACCAAAAATACTAACCAGGCCTGGGCTGGGGACAATCCCTCCTGCCCCAGCCCTGAAAAAGTCCTTCCAGTTTGATAGCAAGCTGCTGGTAACTCCTAGTGTGGTTTCTCACCCAGCTGTGCCTCTGCAGGATAATGATTTCATCTCAAGACCATGTTACCTCTGTTTGCTTATGAGAACATCGGGGAGACTGCACCAAAGCCTTCCTGCAGTCAGCCTGTGCCCCGTCTGCCGCTCTCCCCATTTCAGCCAGGCCAGCCGCCTCGGCTCAGAAAGAAATTGCCTTGATGCAGTATGCTAGACAAACCCATCTCCTCGCCATTATCTTTTAGCTCCTTACAAATTGATTGCTTAATAATCTATTTGTGTATTTTTCTGAGTATCAATTTATTCTGACTAATCCCCCCCAACCCCGCCTTTAATCATAGATGTTATGATTGTCTTTTCCAGTCCTCCGGGAATTCACCATCCGAGTTCCTGTAGATGCAAACCGATGGATCAGAGAGGGCTTTAGTCCCGCCTTATGTATGAGAGGGAACCACAGAGGTTTCTCCAAGCCTGTCCCCGCTTGGAGTGGTGACAGCATCTGAGGGGGAGTTTGTGACCCCCCCCTGCCAGCCTTGGGGCTCTGCATGAAGAGTCGCCAGGTTAGATACTGGGGCAATGGCAGCTGGGGAGGCACGGGGCTTGTCTTGGCTTCGGTGCAATGACACTGCTCCTGCAGAAGGATGGAGATGTGCCAGCCTCACTTGCAGCAGGCCTCTTTGCAAGGCCGTCTCACTTCTCTTCGCCATGCCCATCGCCTCGCTGCGTATCATGAAGGCAAATCCTGAGAAACCACTTTCTTTGCTTGGTGGGAATTTGGAGCGTCTCGGTTCTCTTTCCAGCCCATAAAACACCCATTCCCCTCCCTGGCTTGGTTCTCCTCCACCCCCTTCTAATTTCTGTGCAAAGGAAAGCCCTGTGTGAGATACTGATTTAAAACCCAAAAGCCAATACTTTTCTTTTCAAACCTCGGCATTTCATCTTTCCTCTAAGAAGGAAGGAAGCCCCTTTTGTTGAGTACACAGCCTGTAATTTCCCTGTCAGATCCTAGCAGCAGGTCAGTGTTGTGACTGACTGAGTGAGGATCGCTCCCTTAAGGGTAATTACACTAAATTTCCTTTTGAAGGACAGCTTTCTCTGGATATGATACAAGGAACCCGCTTTTTTTCCATTCACTTAAATTCATGAATTCAGCGGCTGTCACCAAGCGTGCGGCAGTTGGGGACTTACACCCCTGCCAGCTCCAAGGAGAAGCCCGAGGAGGTGGCGATGGGGACATGTGGCGGAGCCCCCACCACATCGCCCGTGGAGGAGTTGAGCTGGGATGGACCGTGCTGGGGACGGGAGCTCATCATGGATCCAGAGGATGGAAGAGGGCTGTAGACCGATCTGGGATTTCTCTGCCCTCCTCCGTGCATTATCGTGCTCTTCTTCCGTTCCTTCCACCTGGGTGGCATCGCAAGGCTTCATCCATTACTTTCTGGCATCTCAATTGCTCCTGTGGGCTCACCCACCATGTGTCCAGGAGTCACTCATCAACAACAAACAGTTAAAAGGAAGAAAATAGGCTGGAAATATCAATGCACTTTGGTAACAATAAACCCTGCTTTTAATTTATGCTAATATGTAGGGTTGTGGTGACAGTAAGAACAAAATTACAGAGTGGCTTTCTAGCTGGTAATTATCCCTCCATTTTCGTTGCTCGGGAAGATGGACACACAATTATGCTCTCTTGCTGTATATTAATACGGATTCTTGACATCTTCAGCAGACCTGGAGCTGTCATCGGGCTTTTTGTCTACTTTAATTGAAAATTAATGGTTACTGTGTTACCACGGAAACCGTGGCAATGGACGCCAATAGCGCTCACATATCAAACAGGCACTGGTGGCATTGTCTGTCCGTGTTGACCTTGAAAGTTAAAAGAAAAACTTAAATTAAAAAAAAAAAAAAGGGGAGAGGGGTAGGAAAGAAGGAAAACCCTTGAAAACAGAGGGTTGGATACTGCATGTGGAGGGGAGGGGAGAAGGGGAAAGAGGGATGTGAAGGAAAAACTTGGTGCCTTTTGTATCTTGACAGGGGAAAAAGAGGGAGCTTTGAAATGAGAGAGTCGAAGTGGCAAAGTGGAGAAGATCTTTGAGTAAATAAACTATACGAGTGTCTCGTGAGCATCTCCAGGGCTGCGCGGGGCTCTGCATCCTTGAGTCGCTGCATGAGCAAGGGGTGTGTGCGGGGCTGTCGGTGTAAACCACGAAAAAAATCATGCAAAGGAGCCCTGAGGAGGGGAGGGAGTGGGCAGGACTGGGGAGAAAGTTAATGGTCTGTGTGGAGATAAGAGAGAAGAAGGGGAGAAGAAAAAAAAAAGGCAAGAAAGAGGGAGAGAAATAGGCTGAAGGGAAGAGAGTCCAGATTTGCTTTGACTGGAAATATTGCCTGAACGGTGGACGGTTGCAGAGCCTGTGGATTAAAGCAGCCCCCGCCGGTGCTCTGGAGAGTGTTTTGGGCCTGCCGCTCCCTCCGGCTGCGTGGCACGGGGGGACCCTGCAGCCCCTTCCCTCCCCCAGAGATAAGAGCGGGAGGAGCGGGCCGGGGGCGCGCGGGGGGACCCTCCTCCGGTGCCTGGGATCGCTCAGCTACRGGGAGGGCTGGGGGAGATGGAGGGCTGAGCCCAGCCAGGGACCCTCAGCCTCCTCCGTCTGGGTCAGAAGCGGGTGGGACTACTTCTTGGAAATGCAATTTTAGGTAGGTTTTGCTTTCCCTAGCATCAAACTTTTGCTGTCTCCTCCCTTCCCCAACTTGCCCAGGGGAAATGCAGCAGCGCCCACCCTTTGGGGGCTGCTCCATGCCCTTTGGCAGGGCTGCAACTGCAAGAGGAGGACCCCAAAGCAGCCTTTGGAAAGGTGGACCTCCAGCTCTGCTTGCCAGGGTGCAAAGGCATGGCAGACCCTTTCCCTGGGGAAACAATAGGGGAAGCAGAGCAAAGTTGTGACACTGGGTGACAAGTGGCTGGGTCTTTTCTTGGTGACATGGTGGAAAGCAAGCAGGGGACAGGCAGCAGCCGTGGGGAGAGGGGTGCTCCCTGCCTACAGTGGGTCCCAGTTTCCTGCACCTAAATGAGCTGCATAATTGGCCTGGCTTTTTCTCCTCCTTTCTTCCTCTCCTTGAGGTTCCCATGACCCGTGGTCCTGCTTTTAGCAGGGGCTGGAGCATAGGGAGAGGCAGCTGCTCCGCTTTCCCATGCACAATAAAATGCCACCTTAGAGCAAAGGGATTTGCAGCCGGTAAGAAAGTTGTCCCCACCCCGGTGTGCCTGCTGCCCCTGCCTGGGAGGAAGGCAGAGATGTCCCCGCCGAGAAGCACTGTGGAGAATGGAAGTGGGAGCAGTTTGGTCAGGAAGTGAAACATGGACATTTCAGAAACCCCTGTGAAAAGGCAGATATTCCCCAGGCACCCACGGCTGCTTGGTGCTGCATGCATCCTCCCATGGGACAGTGTTTGGTCCGCCCAGCCTCTCCCTGCTGCCACCAGTCCAGCTGCAGCAGGGACAGCAGAACATGCCCACCGCATCCTCACTCCCCTCGCAAACATCTCCAGATACAGCACTGAGGTGAACCCCGGCCTCTTCAGGAAGGCGATCAGGGGCCTTTTAAAGCTGGGAGCCTGTCCTCCTCTCAAGCAAACAAGAAGACAAACACAGCGGAGGCGCGCCTGAAAGCCAGAGTCTTTTTTCATTTTCCCCGCATCCCTGATCCCAACCTTAATCCCCGCTCTGAATCCTGTCAGCCCGGCTGTTCTAGCACTGACATTGCTGCAGGCATCTTCTCCGCTGCCTTCCCTCAGATCTGCCTCCTCCTGGGACGTCTAAAGAGGACTCCGAGATTTCTGTGTTACTGGATGATTCACTCCGTGCCCTCCAGCAAAGCGCTGGGGCTCCCCAGGGGTGGACGCAGGCGGAGGGGGGACGGGGGGTTGCGATGCCATGCTGGTGGATGCTCCAGCGTGGCAGCCGGGGCTCGGGGCTGGTGTGTGGTGGCTGCAGGCTCTGGCCATCTCACGGGGGTCAGCCAAAAGCAAGAGCAAAGGGTGGGCAGGGAAAGGGTGCTGCTGCCTCTTGCTAGTGCTGGTACTGGTGCCCAGTGGCAGAGATGAAACCGTCACCCCAGGACAGTGTATATCAATTTTGCTGTCAGGTTGTTACAATAATGATGCGCTGGAGTATTTTGCCCAACCTGCCATCGATCGGAGGCTGTAAATGCTCAGTGATAGACACATCACCGGGCCGGGGGCTGCCATGGAGYGCGGCTCTGGAGGAGCCTGCCCGCCTCTCCCCTCGCCCACCCACGCAGCCGGCCTCGGCGTGAGCAAGCCCACGGCCTGGCTGGGGTGGGGATAAACTACAGGAGAGCAAAGGGGTTTCTCTGGAGTGGGTCTCCCAGCCCCGTGTTCAGAAGGGCAGGTGACACCAGCCTTCACCCCTATTTGTGTGACACTGGGAGCATCTGCTCCCAGCGAYGGTGCAGAGACCGGGGCTAAGCCCTTCTTGCTTTAACCCTCTGAGATGGGGGAACAAAAGGAAAAAAGTCTGTAGGCTGAAATCTTCTTGCTTGGTTACATCCAGTTGCAGCAACAGCACAGGGCCTGGATTGCTGCAGGGTTTGGGGGTTTCTGCCTCTGCACCTATGGAGCTCGGGTGGCACTGAATCCCGGATCCAAACACCTCTGCCTCCGGGTGGGTGGAAAACCAAGATTGTTCCATGACTGCGAATCACAGGCTCCCCGTTCAGGCAGATTTCCTCAATAAAAACCAGCCAAGCTGAACTGCAAACTCCTCAGCAGGCATTCCCCTCACCTTTGGAAGGGATGACGATTTTTCACGCCCGCCCTYGGGCTCTGCAGCCCCTTCCCCGCTCCCGGCAGGGAAGCAGTGGAGTAGGACCGAGACTGGCAGCCCCTGGGACCCCAGATGTTGTAAGTCCCCAGGATACCCCAAACACAAACCCGTTGTGCATCGCAGTAAGGAAAGGAGCGGGGTCTTAAGGACCTTCAAGCTGGAAAAAAGACAGAGCTCAGTTACAGGGTCACGGGCAGGGTCTGCCCCACCGCTGACACCTGAGGCAGCCTACGGAGAGGGTCTGTCCCCCTGCTAAAGCCACCTGGGGCAGCTGGGAGACCCCCAGGCACTGGCACCCTCTCTCCATACTTTAATCACTGTTGCTGCACGCATCTGAGCGGGTGTCAGTGCAGCGGCATAAAGCTTTTACTGTGTTTTATGTGGGCACTTGGAATACGGGCCGTGGGTGCTTTTTTTTATTCTGTATGTGGGGACTTTAATAGTACATGTTTGGATTTTATTAGCCTGCGTACGTGGGTTTTATGACAGGAAAGGTGGGCATTTTAATGAACTGCTCAAGACACAGGAACAAGAATGGAAAGACATTTTCAATGGGCCTTTAATAAATAACAAAGAACCCATCCGTTTAAATGTTGTAAGCAATAAAAAATATGTATATATTGTTGAACATACATAGTTCCTGTGATGTTAAAATCCATTATTAACCTAAAAAGCTAACTGTGCCTGCTACCCAGACAAGAATATTTTTGCTTTTGGGGTTGCCGATGCACGATGCGGGAGGCTCTGAGGTCTTCTGCACACCCGGGGCAGGACGGACCAGAGCCAGGGTCGGTCCCTCGCGACTGAACGGAGGCGTTGGAGGGGCTGCCTTTGCCCACCACGCTCTTTGGAGC
This sequence comes from Phoebastria nigripes, assembly GCA_035582835.1. NCBI lineage: Eukaryota > Metazoa > Chordata > Aves > Procellariiformes > Diomedeidae > Phoebastria > Phoebastria nigripes. The sequence goes on along the minus strand of JAYKAV010003266.1, from coordinate 4,125,447 downwards.
AGCCCAGCAGCGTCCTGTGGCTGGAGAGGTTCATCTTCGAGCACCACTGCGCCGTACAGCAAGTCCYGGGATGTTAAGAGGAAAGAACTGTCTATCCAGGACCATAAAGGCATTTTCTCCCCTGGGAAATTCCCCTTGCTGCCCCGCTCCAGCCCTGCCCTCTGCTCTCCCCTTCTCCCCGCAGGCAGGGGGGTGGGCGAGGGCAGAGCATCCTGGCCGGTTCGGGCACACGGGGCGAGCGTGCGGGCTGCGGCTGGCCGCCGCGGTGCCCCGGGGATGCTCTGTGAGGTGCCCGGCTGGTGCCAAGGTGGTTGCATCGCCGAGCAAGCCCCGTGCCAAATTCAAGTGCTGTCTTTTGGCTTAAGTTCTTCTGTTTTTTGAACACCCACAGATGAACATAAAGTGGGCTACAAACCCGGCCGAATCCTGCAGTAACCCGACGCGGGGCGGGGGGGGGAGGGCTGGATTCCTGCAAGAGCCTGAAAATATCTTTCTTTTTTGAAATGTTTGTATAGCATGACTTGGCCGATTTACCTCATAATATCTCACGTTGGCCTAAAGCCGAGGGCATTAGTGAAACTGTGAGCCAGATAAATGATTCTAGTGCTTTTTCTTCTCCATATCTGCTGTTACAATAAAAAAGGGCCTTTTCCATCCAACTGCCCTCCCATTAACCCAGGCAGTGCCGGGCTGGGCAGCAGGACCGCGGGCAGTGAGGAGGTGGAGGGGAGCGCGGAGGCGAACGCAGCCGGCAGGAGCAGGGGCTGGGTGTTTGCACAGCCAGGAGTGGAAAAAGCCTTGGAGAGCCTTTGTGCTTCCTGGCACGGCCGCCGTCCAGCGTAGCTGTGGAGGTGGGGGCTGGAAGCCTGGAGATGTGAGATCTGCGGGTAGAAATGTTAGCTGGAGGGAGCTGGTTTGATATTCCCAGGCAATTGTGTTAKATATGGTTCCCAGCTGATGGACATCTTCTCCAGAGGCTGCAGACTCCCTCCAGATGCCATCTAGGTGGTCTCCAGGATGGCATCTGCACCGGTGTTCAATACGGGGGCAAGAGGATTTGGGGTTTGTCACCTCCTGGCTGATGTGACTCACAGCAGGAGGTGACACAAGTAGAGAGGTGGCACGTCCCATGTTGGCCAGGAGAGTCACCTGGGGCTGCAGGAGCTGATGGGGGAAGCATCCACATCTCCTTTGCTTAGCACAAACCCCCTCTGCGCCGAGAGAGGTGTAATAAGGCACGTCGAAACCACCGATGCCGTGCAGCAAAGGTTCGGTTTACAGAGGCAAAGGGGCTTTAATATAAAATAACCCCAATTAACCTACAACGAATTCCCAGCTCTTATTTTTTGATGCTTGCGGGGAGAGGAGCAGGACCTGGAGGCCTGAGGAGCGGGTTTGGGCTGCTTGTGGAAGGCTGTAAAAATTGCCAGGGCAAGAGGGGGTCAGGGGAACCAGTGGGGTCCATCTTCCCCCAATCTCCAGCTCAGGCCCTGCAATGAGAGCTCGCTGTGACCTGAAGCAAGAAGATACTGATTTTACTCAGTTAAATTGCTTCAAAAAAGGACAATTCCATCAACACTAAAAGCGTTTGGACACTCAGCCTACAGTTCAGACTTGGAGCTGGGGTGTTTTTGCTGGGATGTGATGGCTCCAGTCTGGGTAACAGCTTGCTTTTCAGCATTTGGGTGAATTTGAGCACATTTTTGACAACGGTCTCGCTGGTGGGACCTCACCTCCGAGACCTGGAGGATGCTGGTGCAGCCGGTGAAATGCCGGTCTCACCCCAAACCAGTCGCTGCTGGGTAGCACTAGAGCAGATGTAGGAACCAGCGAAGCAAAGTGCTGTGCAAATGCCTGCATAACGCGTGTACACGCGTGCACGTGTGTGTGCCGGGCTGGGGGAGCAGAGGATGATCTTCTCCCTTTCAGGCACGCTGGGATTATTACGCACAAAACCTCCGGAGAAATCGTTTTCATACGTTTTAAAAAGCGTTCAGCCATATGAGGAGGTGTGTTTGCTAAATTTAATTGAGGTAATTCAAACACAACGAAGGCTTTGGGATTCTGGTTGTAGAGATTAGGTATCGTAGCTAACATCGTGTACACGCTGTGATTACATACTAAGTAACGGGACCTGGACCCCGTCGAAGGCAGGCGGAGCGATGGGTCAGTGGGTCTCGTTTCAGGAGGTCTGTGCGAGGGAGATACGATACTCGGTGCTATTTCAGGACAAAGGGCCGCATTCAGCCCCGGCGCAGCTCTCCCAAAGCCCACGACAGTGCATCGGGCAGGGATATTACTAATCTGCGCCAGTCGGGCTCTTACAGCCATCCAACCACTGCCGCATCTACGCTCGGGTACCTGATTTGGCCTCTGGGAATTATGCCACAATTAATTGCCAGTTTCCTCGGTGATGGGATCGGGCTCTGGAGCGAGCCCAAATGCCGGATCGGGATGAGCCAAGCTCCCCGGCACACCCCGTTTGGACCGGGCTAGGTGCGCACCTCCCCGAACGTTGGTGACCTCATGCCGCAGACATGGATGAGGTCACTCGGATAATTGCTCTCCCAAAATGATGTATCTTGCGGGAAGAGGATGTTATGAAGCCGGAGAACTTGCTAGGGCAAAAAATACATTGCACGCCCCTGGCCGAGAGCGCTCTGAGGGGAAACTCATCAGCAGAGCGTGCCAAGACCTCCGAACAATAGGCTGCAGGCTCCGGGGGCATGGCAGGAGAAGAGACACCGGCAGGCGGGATGCGGCGCTGGGGGAAGCCAAGGGGGGATAATTGCAGGAGGAAGGTGTGCGGTACCTGGCGGGAAGGGAGAGGGGCCTTGCAAGGACCTGCCCTCCCCAGGGCACGCACGGCGGGCAGGCAGAGCTGGGTAAGCACGCTGAGCTCTCCCCGATGCCAGTCCGGGCTGCGCAGCGCGCTGCAAGGGCTTTTCCTCGGGGAAAGAGCCGCGCTCATCTGAGATCTTCTCCTTCGCCTGCCGGGCTGTCTCCTTCCCCCCACCCGCTCCTTCTGCCCTGGTTAAAACTCTGCTTCTGCCACTCCAGGACAGATCCGTGCAGATGCCTGGGGGTGCGCGGGGTGCTCGGTTCTGCCACTGCAGGTTCACTGCCTGGATGAAACCTCTGCAGTGCCGTGCCTCAGTTTCCCTACCTGCAAAACAGCAGGAGCGATAATCTATTACCCTTGCAGAGCACACGGAGAGCCTTGCTTGCAAAAATGTCCCAGTTATGGCTCATCTAACCCTCCCTTCCCTTGCCAGGGAAAACTCCAATATGTTTTATCCTCTGGTATAAAGTTGCTGCAGCCTGAGAGAGACGCGGGCTCCACTCTTCTCGCAGACCTCGCTCGGGGTGGTGGTCCTTCCTTCACCAGTCTGGTTTCAGCTGTTTCTTCTCCCCGCAGCCCCATGACAGGTATTTGAAAAGAAGCTGAGAATAGTCCTATCAAACCTTCACACTTATTGGGACAAGCCAGACTTTAAGGAGACTGAATATGAGCGGGTTTCACAGGAAAACAAACAGAAATACTTTTGTCACTGCAGCAGAGAAAAAAAAGTGGGGGGAAAAAAATAGCCGCTCTATGGAAAAAATCAACTCTTTCCTGAATAAAGCAGAAAAAAATGCTGCTGTATTGAGCTGTGACATATGGTTACACAAATAGAAACCACAGAGGAGAAAATCATGTTTTCTCTTTCATTATTTATCACTCTCTAACTGTCTCCAGCTGGGTGAGTAAACAGCCTCATTGGGCTGTAATGAGAACAGCCTGCTGCCACTGTGCTCCGGGCTGCCGGAGCCCGATGGTGCGCGGCGCGTGTGCGAGCCGGCGTGCGACACACCAGCCGCTGCCTCGCAAAGGAGGCCAGCCCCCGGCTCGCCCCGCTGCCCCTCGGTCCTCGTGGCCTCGCCGCCAGCAGCGGGGGGTCCAGCGGGATGCGGACACGTGGCCCCGGCACCCGCAGCATCCTCCCCTCGGCAAGCGCTAACTAGGTGCAGGCTTGGAGTTGAATTAAGCGGGCTGCTCCCGGTTATTGTTGAGGGGAATTATGTGCCCAATTTCCCCCCTGAGCTGCGTTGCAAATTGACTCCTAAGTGTCCCGTGAAATGGCTGCATAATTTGCACATTTGAGAAGCGGCGGCAGGAACGCATCYGAGAGCCGGGTGCTTTGCTTTGCATCCCTCTCCACCTCACTTGGTTTTTAGCCGGTTTTATTGCCAGCTTTCGCCCACCCCGTGGCTCTCACAGGGTTTAATCGCAGCRTCCGTGGGCTCTGCTGCTCTCTGAATGCATCTTCCCTCCTGTCCCATCTTGAACAGCTCCAAAAAGTGAAGTTTTGCAGCTCTCGCCTCTCTGGGGACCAAAGGTCCCTTCCCACACCCTGCGCCCTGATCCGTCCCCAGGAGCCCCAACGAGGAGCCTCTGCGGATGCACGGCAGCTGGCCCCCATCTCCCGAATCCCACTGCATTTTCCCATTTGCTTTACTGGAGGGGGGGGATCAGACTTTAAGATTCAGATCCCCCTGATTAGGGCAGGCTTTGGATTAGGCTCTGAATTAGGTCAGGGTATGGGATGTTTCAGCCTCCCAGTCGCTTTCGTGTTTCCCTCCTGCATCTTTCCTGGGGCACGGCTGAACTCAAGCCTCCCTGGCCAACACACAGCTCATGCACGTGAACCGAAGGGCAAGTTATACCCACAACATGGGCACAACCACCACCGCCCAGCTTCGAGCAGCCCCTGTCCATCCCTGGTCCTTGTACCCAGCACCCAGCACCCAGCGCAGGACCCTCGGGAAGGTGCAGCCATCGCGGGCACCGCGTAGCACCAAGGCACCGCATCCTTCTGAGCCTTTCGGGGGAAAAAAGGTCTTCGCTAAGAGTCAGAAAGTCCTTGAGCATCAACAGCGGTGACGAGTGATTTCCCATGAAGATTAACCCATTTCTCAAGTCAGGAACGGCAGCCATCCCCTCTGCGCCGAGTGGCATTTCCAGCAGATCCGAGTCCTTCCAACAAATGAAAAACTATTAGTAAACGGAAGCATTTTTAATGAAAACTGACCCAATTTTGAATGCCATTTCTCCTCACACCTCAGGAATAGTCTGTGCCAGAGTTTGAGTGAAATTAGGTCATTGTTGAACAAAGGTCATGAAAGAACATGAAAAGCTTTTCAATGGGAAACCCCAGTTTTTATGGCTTTTTGTGGAAATCCCCTCCCAAATAAAGTTATAAATAGAGTGACAAAAAAGTGCATGGAGCAAATCATCCCTGTATTTACCCAGTATGCCCAGTTGGGTACTGTTAAAAAATCCAGCTTGAACCAACCGCAGATTTCACCCCTTCTGAACTTGCAGTGAGTTTTGGGAAGAAAAAGAAAAGAATCTGGTGAGAACCTGACTTTTTTTTCTTGCATCCTTCAAACCTGGCCATTGCTGTCCTCCTGCAGGATGGGGATTTGGGTCTACGTCCYGAGAGACCCGGGAGCTCAGGGGTGCGGGCAGAGCGAGGTGCCCGGCGCGGGCAGGGAGGGCTCGGCTGCGCCTCTGATTCAGCCCAGCGCAGAAGCACATACTCCCATCCCATTGACTTAGCACTTAAACACCCGCCTTGCTGAATCAAAGCCCTCTTACAGTAAATACTCGCTTAGCTTTCACAATCGCCATCTGATGATCTAATCCCTGCCCATGTCCCTGGGAAGGGATTGCAGAGGCAGCTCCTTTCTGCAGAAAACCAGTGCGGATGAGTGCCAGATTTGGAATCATTGGGAAACATTTACAAATAAGTAAATAAAAGTGAAATCTTGGGGTTAGGTTTGCTCAGAAAAGTTTTCCAAAGTGCAGAGGATAGTTGAGGGGGGGCTCCTGTAGGATTAGGGCCCCCGATGCCCACTCAAGCACAGACAAGGTGTGTGCGAATGGAGCAGCAGCCTGAGAAACTTCTGTCTTTGGTTTTGGGAACGAGCTGGGGGACGAGGAGGCCTGATCCTGCGACAGAGGCGGCTCTGATCCATTGTTTGACTTGATTTTTAAAGGTTCCCGTGCCTGTGCCATACGCACACATATATACGTATCTGCAAATGCAAAACTCGGTGTGTATTTTCCTCTCACTCTTTAACAGAAGTTTGGTCTCGATTGCAGCTGGTTTGGGCGGTTGCTCAAGGTGCTGCTGGCGACTTCCCCGTCTGGTCTCGCAGGACCAGCTCCCTCCTGCCGCTGCCCATCCCTGGTCCCCCRTGTGCCGAACTCAAAGCCCTGCTGCCATCCCATCCCCAGCCGTGGCACCTCCGCAGGGGCCGGGGAGCTGGCCCGAGGGCGCAGCGAGCGCAGCCACGGGCTGCACGAGGGCTCGTGGCACGTGTCCCTGTTGTCCCCGAGCTCACGGGAGCTGCTCTGTGGGCCTGGTCGGGGATCCTGGGCTGGCGTCGGACGCGGTGATGCTGCAGAGCCGTTACACCGGAGCGAGGCGGCGGAGGAGCCCTCGGTGGGGGAAGTGGCCCGAGAAGCCGAACTCCGGCCCCAAACAAAGCACTTTTGTGCTCCCGGCGGAGAGCGAGCGGGGATGGCTTCCTGCCGCCCCGCTTTTGGGGGCTGCTTCCCTCTTCTTCCATGTCCTGTCCTGCTGCTGGAGCATTAAACAGGCCAGATCCTGACCTCCAAACCCACATTTCCATCCGAGCGTATCACGACCTCGGCACCGGCTGCTTCGCCGCCTTTCCCTCTCCTCCTCCTCCTCCCAGCCGCGCTGTTAGCATCCTCCCTGTGTAATTTTTAATGAATTGTCATCAGACCAAAGTAATCACCAGTCAGCAAAACTTAATTTTACAGAAAGACAAAAAGAGGCTTCGCTCTAATTGATGGAAAATTGGTCGTTTCTTGTCAGGTTATTGTTCATTTCCCGCCCGCTAATGACTCCGCTCCCACCAGCCATGCCCGGCCCGGGAGGCCGGCGAGCATCACGGCCGCCCTGCGGAGCGGCCCCRGCAGCTCTCGCCCTAAGCGGAGCCATTAGGAAACCTGAGATGAAGAGGAATATTTTCATTAATAAACTTTCAAAAGGCAATGCAATGGAAACTTTAAAAAGGAGCGAGGAAGAGAGATGATGTCCTGCCCGGCAGCCCCAGGGCAAGCAGCAGGAGCCATGCAAAGCACTTGGCTGGTTTCATCACAGCACACAAGCAAGCAGACAGCATCGATAAGAGCGAGCCGATTAGATTTTTTGATGCCTTTCTGTTTTAATCACCCAAGATGAGAGCCAGGTAAACGAGGCTGGAGCCCTGGTGCAAATCTGGCAGAGCTTTGCTGAATTTGTGGACTCGGACATCAGAACTGGCTTTTAATGGGTCTTGAACCAGATGCTGTCCCTTCATCACAATGTTCTTAGGATGGGGAAAAAAAGATGGATAATTTTCTTTCCCTTCAAATATTGGCAGCCCAAAGGAAAACAGATCTGCCTCACGCTACCCCAACCACTGTTATTTACGGATCATATTGCAGTAGTGCCCAGGGACCCTGGTCTGGTCCCGTTTTGTTGGGTATCGTCTAAACACACCCGTAGAGTACGTGGAGTCGCGTCCCYGGTGCGAGGCAGCCCCCGGCCTCCCCGTGCCGCTCCCCGGGCTTGGTCTACACAGGCTATTACGGTAATTTGATAAGCCAGTTCTTCGTGATATGAATCTTCGCCTTCGTTAAAGGGAGGAAAAAAAAAAAAACCATTGCATTTTGATGGCTCACAGGGACAGTTCATTAAGCAATCAACTCTTTTAATGAAATATTTCTTTGTTAAAATATTCATTGATCTGCCGCGGTTTTGCATGGAGAAAGGGAAGGACCGTGTCCCAAATGCTTTTCTGTTGAGTCTTCCCAAGCACGCACTTAAAACAGCGGGTTGTGCCCCGGCATTGCAAACACGGCAATTCACACACCAGCCCTTGGCAGGCACCCTTCGGGGAGCCCGGCCGAGCCCCCGGGCTGAAACAAGGATCTAGGGCTTTCTAGATCTTTTTTCCCCACCTTTATCGCACTATTATGCCTAACGATGGCTGAGGTTTTACACACCAGGTCTGGGTCTTCTGTGGAGGAAGCGACGGGCGGGATGTCGGGGTCGGCTCTGCTCCGGCTTGGGCAGAGCGGTTTGTGCGGCGGTGGCCGGGTGCCACGCGGGGACGTCGTGGCGGGGACATCGTGGCGGGGACGGGGGGAAAGTTGGGCCAAGAGCGAGCGGAAATGGGCAACTGCGGAGCGGGTAGAGCTGGCGGTGGTGGGCGGCGTGGGAAGAGGGGGGGTCCCAAAGGGAGGGACTGGTTCTCCCGGCCGGGTGAGAGGGGACGGGGGACCCCTTTGCACCCATGGGGCCACGCAGCAAAGGTTGTTTTACATCTCGCAGGGATTTGGCCAGATGCTCTGGCCCTGGTATAAGAGCAAGGAGGAGGGAGCTCAGAGAGCCAGGATGGAGAGCATTGGCAGAAGAAGAAAGAGAGGAGGGAAAAAAAATATATCAAAGAGTGAGAAATGAACAACTGCAGACAAAGCGCCAAATCTGGCCTCCCCCCTCCTTTCTCAAACCTTAGACCATGAGTAATCCCCGCCGCTCGGCACCGTGACGACTCAGACAAGTAGTCACCGCGTGCGGGTAAGCATCTCCCCGAAGGAAACAATGCAGACAAACACGGTGAGTGGTGAATGCAGACGTCCTGCTCTGGATGAGTAACGTTATTTGAAAAGCAGATAAATGAAAAAAAAAAAAAAGAGAAGAGGGGAAAGGAAAAAAAAAAACCAAACCACGGCACATGCTGGTGGGGAGAGAGAAGCCAGGTGTCCTGTGTCTCTGTGTGCTGGTGGCACGGCACGGCACGGCACGGCATGGCACGTGGGCTTCCAAGCAGAGGGTACGGCTTTGTCGGGGATGCCGCAGCACCCCGGGGCCAGGTCGGCGGGGAGGCTCACATCAGCAGGGCGATCCACGGCCCCTCTGCTCGCAGGCTTYTTCCCCTCGAGCGCTGAGGCTTTGCAGGCACGGAGGAAAATTGGTCACTGTCTGGAGACCCCCCACGCCACATCCTTTTCTCCATGTGTGGGAGCAGCACACCCAGGCGCTGGTGTTTTCGCCTCTCCGCTGTCTCTCCTTTAACCATTAGCTTCAGCTCACTAAAACCCAGCTGAGCCCAGTCTGTCTGTCCCTCCTCTGTCTGTGCAAGTAGGGGAAACTGAGGCACGGCACAGCTGCAAGCCAGAGGGGCTGCAGAGCCCCCACCTGGGCTCCGAGACTGTGCCTGGGATGCTGCACCCCCTGCAACATTTCCCCCCACRTCCCCCCTCTGCATGCAGCTCCGCAGCGGAGCCGCCAGCCCCCGCGGGTGTCAGGATCCCCCCTCCCCGGGGGGCTGCTCGCCTGGGGAGGCTCCACGGGGCTTTCTGGCCGAGGGTGATGGGGGGCATGGTGGCCGGGGCAGGGGGGAGCGATGCCAGACCCCGGGCAGACAGCAGCCTGTCGCTTTAAAAGGGAGCCAGGAGCCTCTCATCACTTACAGTAACTCGGTGCATCATTTCTTTGCCTTACGCAAGAGGCAAGCGGGGTCCAAGAGCTCGGCGTCGGCCACGGCCCCGCCAGCACGTCCGGGCAAAGTTGGATTCCTCCGGGCGCTTGGCGGCCTGTGAGGCTGGGCTGAGCGGGGCGTGCGGCCACACCGGCAACCTCCCTCGAGGGCTCTGGGGGTCTCCTTGGGACTCCCGACTTCGCCAGCCCTGCGCTGGCTGTGGCTGCAGCGCCCAGAGCTGTGGGCTTGTCCTGAGGAGGACGGATCCTGCGCCCTTCTCCGCTCGCCCGCCGGTCGGTGCATCCTGCGGTGATGCCCGGGAGGGCAGCTGGGTGCAAACGCTGCCGAGATGAACCCCGGGTGGTTCAGCCCCGGACCCCGGGGGAGGCGAGGGAGCGGGGTGGAGGGCTGGGCGCCGGGTGCTGCCAGGCACCGCAGCTTCACAGGGTGTTGTAAGAACTGCATGAAAATGGCTGGTGTATTTTGGGTGGAAAAAGCAGCTTTTCTGCTCATCTGTTGGAATTTCCACCTTGGAAGGGATGGGAATTTGGGGCTTAGCTGCGTCAACACACAGCTCCCTCCCCAAAACACTACTCTGGAAGGGAAAAAGTAACTTTCTTCCCTTATTCTCCCTATTTTCCCATTCCCAATTTTCTTCTTTCTCTTCTTTCCATATGTTTTTTCTTTATTTTGCCTCAAAAGAAGGAGGAAGAGAATCTGAGACAAGGCAGGAAGCAGAAGAGTTCAGGGGACTTGTTCACATCATCAAATACAGATTTTTCAAATGAACATCTTTAGAAAAGTCGGGTTTTCTTCTTGAAGTTACTCATCCCATAGAAGTAAAAATAGAAAACAAATGAGCTTCAGCTCTTATGTTCTCCACCACCCATTTGCCAGAAATGGCCAATCCATAACCTGTGGCAAATGGGCTTTGGATCTGGCTCGGAGAGGACTTTCCTGGAAGGATGAGGATGCTGCCCGGTTCGGAGCTGCTTTGCCTTGAGTGGGATTTTAGAACAAACCCAAATTGACCTTTCCCATGGAAGATTTCAGTTTTCTGTCAACCTTACGGCAAACTGAGAACGTTTCCATCCCAGGTAACCACGGGATCGAAAACCTTTGGTTGGAAATTTTCACTTTTTAAAGGTTTTCAATATTCTGGTTAGAAAAGCAGACACTTTCCGGAGGAGAAAAAAACAACTTTGCCAGGAAAAACAATTTCCCACAAATAAGAGTTTGGAGATCGATCGCAGAGGCGTAAGAGTGAGGATGAGCTTGGAAGAGCTAGAACGTGTAATTTTCCTAGAAGAGACGACGGACACCACGTTTGGGACCTGTCACTTACCCCACGCTAACTCCTGGTCCTCCAGCCGCGCGTCTCAGTGCTTTATAACCAGACATTATGTGAAATGTTTAATCCAAGAGCTATAAATCCTGCTGCCTCTGTCATACCCTTTTGGAGACGATACATGCCTGAAGCRTTGCCTGTTGCAGAATAAAGGAAGTTTTTCCCTTCCTTTTTTCTGTCTCTCTCTCTTTCGGGAGTTTAGCGCTGTAGCATGAGCACCCATGGTCTCTCTTGCTGTCACCCTCCTGGGAATCTCCCGGCCGCCCCTGCAGCATCCCTGATGTCCCTGCGGCCATCGGCTTTCCAGCTGTGGTAGGAGCAAGGTGGTCTCACRGAGCAGGGACCAAACCCTGGTGCGCAAGGTGCCGTACGAAACCCCGACCGAAGCCCGGTCAAGCCATGTCTCCTCACCCAGATTCCTGCTCACTTCTATTTTTTTTCCCGGCTGACACAGATGAATAAAGAGGGATCTTTGGGCCACGCTCAATTCACAAACTCCCCTTGGTGGAAGGCTGCCCGTGTCTTTTTGTGCAAATCCTTCCTGCTCAGATGCTATTTGATGTCTTCAAAGGGGCTATTCTTATGCTGAGAAAAGAGGGCAAGTGCAGGTTTGATGAGGCTCGTCACTCAAAGCTATTTTTCACTCAGAAAAGTGCCAGTTTGGGATTAAAAAAAAAAATTCTGTTTTTCACAGGCTGATATTTGGGTGAATAACTCATAAAGTCAGAACACTGGCTATCAGAGTACAAATTTGGGGAGGCGAATGGGAAAACGGCTTTTATGTATCTATCTGGGAGGGAAATAAAACTCCTTGAACCCACAAAAATGCCTGAAGAGAATCGTCTCAGCCGAGCCAGGGGCGGGCAGCGACTTGCGGGGCCTCTGTTTGGCTGCTGCGGGTCGAGGCTACCTCCGGGAGGGACGGTGGGGCAGGGGAGGGCATGGAATCTCTGCGGGGCTGCCCCTCTGCGTCTGGGGAGCAAACTCATCCCACCGGTCTCAGAGCTACCAAATCTTCATGGGTTTGCAATGTGCCAGGAGGGATCTGGTCTGAGCTGGGGGAAATCGAAGCCGCTCCATTTCCCACGTGGTACCCAGTCCTGAAATGGGTTGGGGTGTCCCGTATCTCCGAATCCTGAGCACAGAAAGGGCTCTCGACACTTTCCCCCTTTCTAACACCGTCTTTAAAATTTCCCTTTTGAGCAACAGATAGCTAAATAAAGGAAAAAATGCCTTCGCAACAGTGGCTGCAGGGTCCCGGGAGGCGGCAGGCCTGCCGGCTCGGACGGTCCCCGAGGGAGCTCCCATGGACGATGCTCGGCCAGCCCCAGCTGCGGATCCGAGGGGTCGCCCGGTCGCCTTCCCGCGGCGCATCCGCCGTGGCTGCCGGCGGAGGCTGGAGGACGGCCGGGAGGGGAAGGCTTGTGCCACACCGTGGATGCCAGGCTGGTGTTTGCGGGGCACCGAGCATCGTGCTGCCCACCAGCCCGGCTCGCAGGGGGCTCCTGCCCAGCCCGGGGGCTGCCTGCACCCGGTCCGACCCTTGCAGGAAATCCCCTGCCTGCAATGGAGAAAATGCTGCCGAAGCCAGGGAGCATGGAGAGGGCTGGCTAGAGTTTTTTTCATCTGGTTTTTCATTGCAAGGGAGAGGGGAAAGCTGTCCCTCCCTGAAGGAAAGTGYGCTGGCAAGAAGCGGAGCCCTCCCCTGCCCGCAGCACCGGGGCCGGTGCACCGCGCTTCTGAGAAACAGGTCCTGGGGGGCCTCTTCCAAGAAAGTCGGCTCCTGCCACCGGGACCCGATTCTGCAGAAGCGGGTGTGCAGCAAACGCTCATCCGATGGGAACCCCAGAGCTGCTTGAAAACAAGCCGAGCCCTCCGGAAAGTCCCAGGCCTCCAAAAGGGTTGGGTTAAGACCTGGGTTTAAGGCTAGGCGCAGCCTAGGAGCCAGTCCAGCGCTCGCAGCGCTCACAGCCAGCCCTGCCCTCGCCCTTGTCCTGTTTGTCCCCTCGAGGGAAGATTTTTTGGGGGGCAAAACTGATGGGTTTGCTGGGATCTTTGCTCAGGCCACCAGAGCTTGTACCTGGGGGGGAACCAGCCTTTCCGTTGCACAGAAATTCCCAGATACAGACTTTTCATTTAAGAAAAGATTATTTTTTTAAAAACAGTTTTCCTGTAAAAAATGAAATTATAGAAAAAAAAAATCCAGGTGGGTTGAAATACTTTTCATTCGAGTTTCATTTGAGTTTCACCTTTTAAAACTATTTTATCTGTCCATAAAATGGAAATTTCAAAAAAAGCTACTTTTGAAGTAAAAAAAGGAGAACGTAGAGCGGTCACACTTTGGTGCTATTGAAACGTACTGGCTTTGACACTTAGCAAAAAACTAACTCCTTCCACATGAGATTTGGACCATCCATCCCCAACCCGCGCAGGTCCCTGTGGCAGGTGGGAACGTCACCTCCCAAACTGCTGCTCCGAGCCAGCCTTAGCAGCAAGGCCGGAGCGCCGAGCCCTCCTCCGCAGCCGGTGGCATCTCCCCGACCTGCTCAGAGGTGGCCCCAGCGCCGGGGCGACGGTTTGGGTCCAGCATCCAGAAGATGTTTGGGTCCAGCATCCGGGTGCTGGTTTGGGTCCAGCACCCTGACACGGGCTCCGCTCCCCCAAGGGCTCTGGGGGCCCTCTCCCTGATGGCGGGAGGGGATGTCGGGGTGTAACAGAGCAGGGCTGGGGGGCTGCTGGGGTCACCAGCTCGGTGCCTCGCTGTTCCCATCTGTAAAATGGGGTCAGTGACTCTGTCCCAGCACTGCCCCGTGCACATCGTGGGTGGAGGCGTTCCCCCTGCCCAGCACCCCACAGCCGCCCGCTCCCCCCTGCCTCAGTTTCCCTCCCGTGAACCCCCACCCAGCCCCAGGACATCGCTTTGCCCCGGGGACTGAAAACCAATTAGCGCAAGCGTTAATGAGCAAAACGCGGAGGGGGAGAAGGGAAGAGACTGGGGCAC